>CM046845.1:33568276-34168276 GCA_025618425.1 Heliocidaris tuberculata | reverse complement strand
AGTCTTGGTTGCATACTAAGGTGTATTACATGGGCGACTGCCCCAATTAATGGCCGTACATCTTGTAATTACATTAACAGAGACCATTAACTTAGTACCAAGGACAAGAGAATACAGATAAGAAGATTGGAGAAACCTGCCAAGATGAGACACATCAGTCACTGATGAAAACATCAAATATACCTGCACGTTTCTTTCCATTCGACCTTGTTATGTCTGACAAAAGAGAGAACTCAATCATTATCCAAAAAGAGTTTTCATTCAGGGCATATTCAAATAATTTCTAACATTAATCCTGTTTCTTAAATTTAGTTCACTGAATGTTTCTAAAACTAGATGCAAGTCTAATTTGTTTTGTCAGGGAAAAATTTAAATACTAAAGCTTCAAGTAAAGCTAATGTCTAAAACTTGTTATAACTAAATATAAGAAAATCACTTAACTGAATGTATCTATTAGTAAGCATATTCACACAGAAAGGGGAGTTGAATACAACATTAAGATGTACTACTCTATCCCTTCTTAGAGTTTCTCAATATAATTAAAATTCAAAGTGGTTGTTTATAGAAGGTTAGACCGTGAAGCAGGCTGTCACTGATCTCACATTGTGCTCTGAATTGAAGCAGTGATAATTCAGCTTTGTTAGCTACTTCCTTCAGCAAACTTCTTCCCTCATTTTTATTTGTCCTCCACCATAGAGACCATGATGACCTCATCGGGACAAGAGAGAACCATTATAGCCTGGGCAAAGAGACAGGTAGCAGCATACCGCATAAAAAGCAAATAAAAGACATCTGACATGCTAGTCACATACAGGAACTTGAGTAGGTGGGACTAACGCTATGCAAATACTGTCAAATTGACCATGGCACAAACACGTTGCTGAGCGTCAATCCAGTCACTTATACTGCTTCCATCGTTTAGCCTGTCAACACGCGCTGCACACTAATGGAAAACGATTCCTGAAACAAGAGGGCTGAGAAAACCAACTAAATTAGGATTCTAACTCGATGGGCACAAGGCGAGCAGCGGCCACCTGAGTGATTTGAATAATTTTGCATTAGTTTCATCCCTATTTCCCTCCAAATCCATTTTCTCCTAGCAAGTATAGCTTCATAATTTGACTCCCAAAGCACATCTGCGCATATATCCATGCATATCGTAAAGACTCCATCATATCTAGGCCTATATCGTAACAAAATATCTATGTCAATTGAAGCTTTCTCTGAGTAATACTGCCTTAACGAATACAGATGATGGTTAACCCTACCCCCCCCCCCCCCGATGAACTTCTACCCCCTCCCCTTTTAGGACCTACTCCTAACCCTGTAATATGACAAGGCAGATATCTTCTATTGCTATCTCTCTATAATTTACCCTTTCCCAGACAATCTAAATTTAAAATTGAACCAACCATAGGGAGGACATTGGAGTCGTTCCTCTATTATACGTATCAACAGCTTTCTTTTCAAATGTCAAAACTTTGTCCTCAATGTCCTCACCTAAATGAGCAGAGATCCTCTTTCTTATCAAAACTTTGTGTTCACGTCTTACTCTTTACATGCTTTAAACATCGTTTCTAATCATGTTTTGTATAATTTGAACCAAAGTAGGTCCATGCTTGAACACAGTCACAATGCAGGGATACTTGTGGAGATGTTCAAACAGGAAGAAAATCCCCTAACTTAAATACCGGTTACCATCTGAGATTTCAGTTCAGTTTTTCAGAGATTTGATCAATAAGATAAAGAATAATAATTTTAGATTTCTGATGCTGCTGTGATTGCTATAATCTTGATTGGTACTAGACTATTGTGGAAACCATGCTGATTTTGATCTTTCCACAGATTTGTGTGAACTTGATCAAGATGAGCATCTTTGTATCTTTCATGACAAAGCCTACAAGGCCAGACCCGTCTGCCAAGACACAACTAAAAGAAAGGGACAATACACTGCAGGAAACAGCACCAGGTTTGAACTCCCTTGGTGGGTCCCAGCCTCATCATCATCATGCTCATCATCATCAGTGTCATTATCATGGAAGTCATTCTGTCTGTCTATGCTTAATATCCAGCCAAGATGGAATCATGTTACCCCCTTCATCCTGTCACAGGCCCCCTTCTCACTTCCCTTCCCCCTGCAATGAGAATCAACCCCAGCTTCCTGACCTCAAGGCTCCCCCATCAACCCTCCCCTTCATCTTCTCCTCTTTTCATAACTCAACTCTGAAAATACAAAGCTAATCATAAGGAATTGTCTTTGGTTTAAACAAACATCGCATCTTCCCAGACCCGTGAATTTCCGCCTCAGTGAAATATGCTGATTCTCGTTTCATCACAACCTTTTTTGCCGACGTCATTTGTCCTGCTGCATCATCTGGAAATATGTCATCTCATAGAGGCAAAGAATAGACTGGCCCTAAAGAGGATTCACTTCAAAGTTAGTCAATGTCTGTGATCTATTGATCAAGTTTGTTGTGAAATGAAGAGGAATGAGTGTACCATTTGGGCAGGAAAGAAGGCAACAAATCAAATAATGAAATCAAAAACTGATCTTAATGAAAAGAAATGTGAAGCAGGTGTGGACTTAATCCCTTTCCTCTTGTCTGTCAGGGTTACTTTACAATTATCCTCTAACCAGAGAGAAAGACAGAGAGAGACAGTCCGAAAGTCTGGTCTAATTCTGACCATAGAGGGAGTGACTGTATATCACCTTTTCTGACAATTTTTGAACATTTCAGAAATCTTTCTCAGACACTCTTCCCTTCCATGAAACAAGTGGTATTATCATAACCTTTATTTGATGTTCTTATATACAGCGGGACAGTCTGTACATTCTCCTTAATGACAAGCTAGCTTTCTTCATTGTACCCAGGATTATATATTTATACTTACCAATTTTTCACTCATGAAAACTTGGGAAGACAACTTTTCTTTGTGCATTAGACATTTTTAATACAACCTTTTAAAGGATATATTCCAGCGCATCTTTTTAGAGGATCATTTTTGTTGTTATCTACAATATTCAGCTTGTCAAAAGTATGTTAGAAATTTTAATAAATATGAAAGAAATATTAATTTCCCTCTGATCGACTTTGAAAGTCACACAGTGTTTGATTTATTAAAGATTAATTAATTACTCTCTGAATATATGTTCTCTCTTTAATATCAACTTGTAAAAATCACAATTTAGTTGTTTGTTGACGAGATATCCAAATAAATTTGCTTGAATGCAGCATTTACATACTTTATGAATGATGGGAAAGAGAAAGGGAGGAGAGAGAGAGAGAGAGAGAGAGAGAGAGAGAGAGAGAGAGAGGTAAAACGATGGGAAGAGATGCATGTCTAGAAAATAGACAAAATTCTTTGACAACCTAGTACGTTTGTCAACCAGCATGTGTTCAGTATGTGAGGTAAGATAGGGGGTGACAAGTGAATAATCTTATTAGTACTAGAGACCATGACATGCACGATGGAAGCAAAACTCCACTTTCCTATTGAATAATCAAGAAAATTCACTTAGCATAATCATGAAATCATACGCATTTTTGCACCCAATGTCTTTTCATTCTCCTTCTCTTCCCATCTTTTATTTCCCTTGCCATCTCTTCAGCATCTCCATCATCTTGAGTGTTCTACTGATGAGATTTGAAACGAGGAGGAGAGAGAGTCTGGTGGCTGGAGCTCAACCTGAGCAATTATTCAATTAACAGAGGAGGGGCTGAGCGTATAAGATGAATACGAGTCGCAGCGATTCGTTACTTGCTTGATTAAATCGCCTATGGGTATGCACCATTCTCATCTTCATTTCCTTACCCTTTTCCCTCTGGGCTTCAGCTCTAATTATAATGCATAACATACTTCATGTTGTTCCTCTAGACTTAAGTTTCAAAGAAGAAATTCAACTTCGTTAGTGGATAATTGAAAAACTCTACTTGAGAGGGTTGTTTTTCCTCCTATCTCATGCTTATTACCATCCTTCATGTAATGTTATTGTATATTTCCATGATGAGATAATGATTTTCATAATAACTTAGCTTTTATCTCCTAAAGTCTGAGTATTGTGTTCATTTAATGCATGATGTAGTTTTAATGAAGACGAATAATGACAGGCTTAATGTTATATTCCTTTACTAGAACTTGACCTTACACTAAAGTCCCATTATCACTCATTACCATACCTACCACAACTACTGGCTTGACAAATGACGAATGACATAAAGGAATAATCTTCTATTAGCAAGAATAGCACTGCCCCAGTAAATCACCCAGGCGCAGATTAGCATTTCTGATGTATTTAATAATGCATGTTTTCAATAAATGTGCATCTTCATTACGCTGCCAACGAACCGCTTTAATGTGTTGCGTACATTGAACTCCTGCAAAGGTAGTTCAGGCTTCTTCATAATTCAGATATTTCCCTGTTTCTCAGCTTTCTTTGGCTTAAAGAAAATGCTTTTTCTCTGGATTTCCAGATCAATTATTCCTGTCTGGCAGAGAAAATCACATAATGACACAAATACCTGTCTTCATATCTACATATGAAATCAATTTTCTAATGATTCAAAAGAGCAACTGATGGCAACTTCATGTAAATCACTACTCCAATCAAATCTTTGCTGCAAAATAATCAGAGAACTATGCCTTTTAAGGTGTTCATCTAATGACTTTATAACTTCATATTTCCGGTGTAAAAGAAAAAGAAGTTGACGTAGATGAGGAGAGGATATGAACCTGCTAACTAGGTGCCATCTAGAAGTCATATGAGGACAGTGTATCTCCATTGGCTATTACTTTAGCCTGATCAATAATTCAACAATTTCATTACCTGTGCAATCCCCATGCCTATCTTCCTTCTAAAGCTCTTGATTAGGCAACGCAAACAAATCCTTCAAATTACCTCATCACAAACTAACGACAAGACGCCCCAAACCCTCTGGGAACTCAAAACAATCATTGCACCAAATATCACCACTTCAATCCACTATAAAAAAAAATATTGCAGAAATTACCAGTGTTGGTTGATTGGTGCATCTACCGGTAATTCTAATTAGATAACACCTTCTAAATGAGAAAAAGAGAACCCTTCCTGCAATGCTAATTCTTTAATGTTCATTTGAGATTCATTCCTGGTGTATAGTCGAGGGATTACAAAATGGTGATCACAAATTATACATCAACACATCCAGGCTCTATGAAATATGAAGAATAATAATGAAAAAGTAATGATGTAGTATCTTCTGCATTGCTATTGTGTTTCTTAGTAATTCTGATATAAGAAGGGTAGGATGAAGGTCAAAGTACACAACGTTTGTACTCATCGTCTATGACCTCTCTTACCAAACTATTATTCTTATGACTATTTAGAAAGATATCCTAAGGTTTATCTGTGTTTTTAACGAGTTGCAAATATCATCTATCAATGCTAACAGAAAATAAATTTACCTTTTCTTTGTTTCAAATCAAAATTATTTCTCGAAATAATAAATTTTAATTTCAAATCCTTCATTATTTTCTGAAGTGGTTTTGCAGATTTTCTGGAAACATAATAATAAATTTAGCACTCTCTATTATTGACATCTAATTGGATTTAATGACTGTCAATGTAAAGCCTCGATTTTGTTATTCTGCACACTGCAGTTGAAACGATATCTTTTTTGTGGGGAAAGAAGAGTAACATAGAATGCATTCCTAAATTGTCCTGATATATAATACCTGTGTTTCTATCTGAATTCATGTTCTAGTTTGTCAATCCCTTGCTCTATCAAGGTAAATCTCAGTAGACAGTGGTCGTTACCTCCTGACCCCCCCCCCCCACATTCATGTCCTACCTCCCCCCCACCCCACCCCACCCCCTCCCTCCCTTCATAACAACATGAGTGCATGCGGCGATTAATTTCACGCTTGTCACTTGCGCATCGTCCTAACACCACTTTAGTTGATTAACTGCCTCATATAAACACAGCGTCATCATCTGCATAATTAACTTACGAATTTGAACTAGGCGACGGGTGCTTCATCAGACGCTTGAATTAGAAGGGAAAATATTTCTCTGCATAGATTTGCATTCCTTGCTCAGCAGTGTATGAATGCATGTCAATGTGTGCACTTCACATGTATTTATGACTGATTCTTACATTGTATATTAATCTCATTTATCAACAGCTAAACTAGTTTCAAGCATTCTATCCATGAAAATACTTTTAATTCCTCTTGAAATATATATCTTAGATATTTTGGACAAACAACATACATATGAGCAAATAAATTATACATGGATTGGTGAGCGATTCAGCTCAGGAAAGCTCCAAAATAGCTCTAGTTTAAAAAAAAAACAATAAAAAATCAAAAATCACTGTGAAGAAATCACTTTTCAACTCCATAGCCAAAAAGCCCTCCCGTGCACAAAAAAGTATTTTTTACACTGATACACAATTAGATGGCTATAAAGCGAAAGTGGTTAGAGTACTACGTAAAGAAAACAAATAGAATTGAAATAGAAAGCAGGGAATTATTCTCAATACTTTATCCCAATCAATTCTCATTTCAAATGCAATATTCAAACCTAAATATTTCTTATATTTGAACATGAGGATTAACATGGAAATTCAAGCAAAAAAGATCCTTCAATATTTCTACATGTAGTTGAATATTTACTGTATTCAGTGACCTATCTCAGTTTCAGTGACCTATCTTTGTGAACTGATCCTGTATATCTTGAATATAAAGTTAATCTTGAATTCTGAAGAATCAGAGCTTCTTTTCCAAGGCATTAAGATTTCACCAAGATTAGATATTGTTGGAATCACCCACACTCTCATACGAGGAGGGAAGTGAACATTATCACCATGGCACATTACATGCAGAACACTAATCATAGTGGACAGTTTAATTCTTCCATCTTAACATAAAATGTATGTCCCATTCATCCCTGCTTAAGGAATATAAACCAGGAGCAAAATAATTGTCTTAGAGATTAGCAGCTGCCACCATCTGCTAACGAGTTCCGTCTAATTAATGCTGATGATGGCTTGAATGTTGCTCTAATGTTTATTGCATTTGGTGAGAAGAAAGTAGAGAGAGAGAGAGGTAATTGGCAAACATAATGAGGCACAAATGTTTCAATGATTGCAATGCATGCTGAATGTAATTGGAATTTTAATAATGAATGCTTCATTATTTGGGGAACTACATTAGCAGGGAACCTTCTTCTAGGTGTACAAGAAAGAATTAGAATTAGATTATATTGCTACTGATTAGGCCCTGATGATTTATCTCATTAAAACTAGCTCAACCTGTATCTATCATTCAAATCAAAGTCTCTTCTCAATAGGATCACATAAACCAATTAAAATGGTTCATTTCCTTCTTAGTTGTTTGCTTTGCTGCTTTTAAGACTATTAAAAGAAATAAGCCAGAATGTGATATTTTTAAACAGTTCTTTTCCTAGGTTAGATCAAAGACTTCCAGGCAAATATATCCTCTTCAAATTCCAGGAAAAACAAGTGGCATTTCAACAAATACATGAAGGATTATTTGGAGGCTTACACCTAGTCTCTGATTGGATAACTCACATTCAACATCAATGCTAAGATCTCAGGAGGAGTTTCTTGTCTGTTTTTCATCATGCACATAAAAAGGATTTATGCAACAACGTGACTGAGATACATGGGTCCCATGAATTTTCCATCTGAATTATGAATAAAGGAGTGCGCAGAGATCAATAAATTAATCTCAGCGCGCCCTAAGTTCATGTTGCAAGTAGCACACATTTTGCGGCAGGGCAGCTGCAAGACTAGTTACAAAATCTCAGGGAGATTTTGATGGATAATCGAGAGCACAACAAATCCTTCATGAAACTGAATACATGGGACTATGAATTTGATGTAGAATGCTCTTCTTATTGATTTTCTTGGCAGAGAATGAAGCAAAAACAGCTTGTCAGGTAAGAGAAAATTCCTAGAAATGAGAAGAAGGTTAATTCTATACCTATGAGAATCAATTCAAGTTAATCGCTTTATATTTACAGTTGCTTTGCTGGAACATATCTAAAGCTAGTTCTGTTTTATAAAATAGCTGTATATAGAAAATGGATGAGGGATGAAATATGAGAGATGGAGATACAGCAAGACACAGAAAGAGAAAGAGAGTGAGAAAGAGAGAGGGGGAGAGATAGATAGAAGAAATATGACAGAGAAAAGAAGATAAAGATGAAAGAAGAACAAATCAGAGAGGGAGAAAAGATCGAGAGAGGGAGAGAGAGCCAGAGAACGAAGGATCATAAAGGAGTAAGCAAATTTCTGTTTACTGGAAGGTTTTCCACCTAAATAAAGTTAAATAATAGACTTCTACAAAATAATCTATGTTCACTGTAACAGCTGATGGTAAATACTAATTTAGTAGTAGTATTTGATGTCGCAAGAAGAAAATACACATTGCACTATAATTTCTAATCAAATTAAAATGAAAATATCTCTAGTAACCTTGTTTTGTTTTGTTTTCCAATGAGAAACGCCTATCTTCAACATAGTCACATCCTGCCAGAATCAATACTGTTAACAGCATCAGAAAAATCACAACAGCTAAAGGACTTTGGCTCTATGAAACAGCCCATATTTGTCTGTGATAAATGAAACACACCATATGAGTTGGATAAATCCAATGCAATCCTTGAATAAAGCATTTCACTGATCATGTGTTACTGTTACTAGTCCCACATGTAATCTTTGTAGGTCAGTTAATATTCAAGCTTTCCATAGATGCTTACAAACAGTCTTCAACTCCACTGATCACAAGACCAAAGTAAAGTCATACAGGTCTATAACCACACCAGTCTTACAGTTATAGATCCAGATGGAGATATTCTACGTTTACTGGTAGATGAGACCATTTCCACGAAAGAAGTCAAGTAATCGACAGTATGAAAAAAACATCTTTCTTTATGATATTAAAATCACATATTATTATCACTTTATATTTACCTTGTGTATCTTGGTCCCACTGAGCAACAGAATGGTTAATTATTTGTAAGGGCTGCAGGTATGTCTGGAAAAAAAGAAGAAACAAATTATAACAATTAACACCGCATTGCAAATTTAAGAACATTTGATGAGTTATTCAACAAGAATAAAGCTTTCAAATCTTTCATTGTAATGTATAAATCACCTTTGGATACAAATGCAAAATCTGCTTGAGAAAAATCACCATATTCTGCTTTTAAACATAGTTCTCTTCTGCTTTAGAAAAGTAGATTAAACAATAGGTTTCTGAAATTCATATTGTTACCGGTAATCAGTTTAATACTCTGAAAATAAATGGTAAAACTTGGAAGATATATTTATACAGTTCTTTTCTTCCCTCCATCTCTGTCTCTTACATCACAAACAAAGCTTTTATTTCTTGACTGTTCATGGTCAATCAAGAAACTTTAGCACTACTGATCTGTAAGTATTATTCTGACATCTCAAAGAATGGCCCCCTTCACTCCCTCCTCCTCATTCCAGATTCTGACAAGTATAAAAGATGACATGAGGGACCAAAATGGATATTACGCGGACATTCCATCTCTCAGATTTCACTCCCACGGGATGCTTATTAAGACCGCTGATGCCATCACTAAGTTGGCAACACAGCTGGTATTAATTACCCACGAGCATGGCCCATCTTTAATGTCTTCCTTCTCACAAATACTTTACAAAGAACTGATCACGGATATCACATAGAATATCAGAAGTTCCAATTACAAACTAAAATTGAACATGTTTTTCAAATTTAACACATGACTTAAGTTTAAACTAGAAATATATAAACAGATCAAATAATATCCTGTTAATGTTTTATTACTATAAGTGAAATGAGACTCTTCAGAGAAGATCTTGGTGCTTGGAAACTGGTCTTGTACCTGTTTGAAAGTTCTGTCATAAGGGAAGGTGATATCATTAATTTCGGCTAAATATTGAAGAATTAGATTGATAGGAAATAGGCCTATATAAATCATTATCTCTGCTATCACAATGATATTGTATCACTATTTTGATGCTTAACAATGCTTTCATCCTACATGCTTGTTTCATTATCACCACCACTACTTCCAACACCAACAACTTCTTCACCATCATCACAACAGCCACCATCATTTTATTTACAAAACACAAATCCTACAAGAAGAAAATAACAATTGTAAGAGGAAGGGTGAATTTAAGTGAGAGAGAGTCATTGAGAAAAGAAGGAAGAAGAATGGAGATGAGAGAAAGGAGGAGATGATAAATGAAAGAGTGTGAGATGAACAGATAATTAGAGAGAAAGAGATGAGAGCAAGAGAAGGCAGAGGAAGAGGAAGGAGAGAGAGAGAGAGAAGGGGAAAATGGAAGATAATCACTTCTGTGGTTTCTTGCTAAAACAGCTCCAAACCGAAGATGTCTTTGTCTAGCTGATCTCAAATCATTTTCTGGTGCACTGCAGGCAAAACTAAATAAACCATGACCTTAAAGTGACCTTGAAGGAAGAATCATGCCACAAGTTGGCTGATTTGCAGCCCTAGCACAATCAATTACCAACTTTCTCATCTTTGCTTCTTCTTTCATGCAGCACTTGGGAGGGGCGTAACCAGATGGTAAAGATGAGAATTGCATTCGCACTACCACTGAGGAAGGATGCAATCCATGAAAGTAGAGATGGTGCACATCATGTCATTATCACTTCTGTCAAACTATTCACACAGATGAACTTGGTACACGGATGGTTTGTAGGCATATTCATAAAAATTCACACATTCAGTAATCAGGTTTTTCTGGGTAGGAAACTTGACTAACTTCTTGAGAAGTTTATAATGACACATTGGAATTAGTTTAAACTATAACTTATTGATAACAGTACTGAAATTGTAATAAGCTACCAATTCCTACAGTAGTGTTTCTCAAGAATAGTAATACTGGGCCTCTTCAGCGGCAGACTAACAAATCGTTGAATTTGTAAGAAGAGAATAAAGTTTATCATAATGACAATCAGAAGCTAAAAGAGCAGTTTAATGGGTACCTTGTTAACGAGGAACGGGCTGCCTCAGCAGGGAGACAATGGAATCTTTAAGCACAAGTCATTAAGTTTGAGCGGATCTTCCAATGATTTAATGGTATCTTATGATTTACACCATTATCTGCTGACGACTGACTGCAAGTCATAATAGTGGTGCAAGGCATTATATGCTCACTACTGAGCCCTTTTGTACGCTACCCATTTACCTATTCAGACAAGGTTCTATACAAACAGGGTCCATGCATGATAAATTAAACCAGACAGAAATATGTGTAACTCTATGCTTACTATGAAAGGACCCGCAGATTACAGGGCCAGGGGCACGAAGTGATTAACTTTTTTTGTTTGTCTCAGAGTTGCGAAAGGAAAAAAAGAACGAGGGAGAGACCTGAAAGAAAAGCGTAGTTATGAAAACAGGGAGGGAAAAAATGAGGGAAACAAGAGACGGAATTGTAATGTATGGGAATATATGGTGGTGTGTATGGATTGTTTATGCGTTATCTGACAACGAGAAATGTACCAGAATCCAATCAAGAGCGCTACCTCGCTAAATTCCTCTCTGGATTGTATAAATAATGGAGGAGCGTGACCCTGCCTGACCTCAAGATGCTGGGCCAAAGATGAGGTTGATTAGCTTACATGGGTTCTTTCTTTCTCTCTCTCTTTCTCTACCCAACTCTTGGTTATTTCTTGATGAAGTGTGCCCCATCTGGCGGTGATTAGACCCCATAGTCTTGGCAGTGACAGAGGCATTGGGGTCAGGGGCTAATTAGACTAGGGGGCCATGGCAACCAAGCTAAACTCCAATCTCCTGGTCTTGTAAAAGGACCATCTACATTGTCTTCCAAAACTTCTTCTTTCCCATACTACATGTGTCTCCCATCTAACTCTGCTCGGTCAACGTTTGACTCATAATTGGTTATTCAGGCTCAGTTTAAGTTTTTCCCATCATTAAAAACTGGCCATGTGGAAGCTTTCCAATCTAGCCAGCTTAATTGAAAAGGTAAAATTGTTATAAACACACAAACA
This sequence comes from Heliocidaris tuberculata, assembly GCA_025618425.1. Classification (NCBI taxonomy): domain Eukaryota; kingdom Metazoa; phylum Echinodermata; class Echinoidea; order Camarodonta; family Echinometridae; genus Heliocidaris; species Heliocidaris tuberculata. The sequence continues at coordinate 34,156,219 of CM046845.1, read as the reverse complement.
AAGTAATTATATTTTTATGGCCTCTTCTGTAATTGGTGATGCATTTGGGAAAAATGAATGCTAATGGTAAAACCCATTTAAAAGCGCTCTTAATTACTTAAAAGTTGTGAAGGTAGGCCCGGAGAGCTCTTAAAGCAACTGTGATATCCCGACATGAAAGTAGAATTGAGTAATCCCTGCTATCATTAGAATGTACAGAGCAAGTAATGACGCTGAAGGCAGGCAGGCACATTTGCTTCATCAAGTTCATTACTCTGAAATGCCAATTATTTCTCAAGCAGGGAGATTGTTCCACTCTGGTATGTGTGCTTCTGATGAAGGCTTGATATTTATGGCTATATCACATTTGGACAGAAGGAGATGACATGAAAGAGAGTAAGAGAGAGAAGGAGAGAGAGGGGGGATATCAAGATGGGAAAAAGAGGAAGGAAGAGTACAAGGAATACTCTGTTCAGCTGTCTAAAATCATCAGATTAACTGCTCCCATTCCGAGCATTTATAGCTAATCCACACCCGCTCCAAACCTCTGATAATCCTCACAACCCAAGATGGTGGCTAACAGGGACAAACTTTCTTTTTTGCAGACGTGTCTAATTTCATCTCTGTCTTTTCCATAGAAACATACCCACCAACAGTCCCAGCCAAGTGCTTTTGTGTTAGTCGACTCTATTAGAAATGAGGATAATTATGAAAGGCTGTGTCACTTCACTACTGGCAAACAAACCGAAAGTACTCGGGATCAGACAACAATCAGTAGGTCCAAAACAAGACCAGTCTGCGTTTTGACACAGTGAATATTAGCTCTAACTAGACAGGTTTTTGGTCACAAAGTGAAGCTATTATTTCTCATCTTTTGAGTTACCTCTTGATATCTTCTCATGTCTGATGAGGAGGCCCAGGTAGAGGGGAGAATTAATGGCTAGTCTTCATCCAAAGACCACTTTAAACTATCAACATTCCATAACAGCCAGTGACTGTAAAACATGTTGAAGGTACACCTTATAATGACAGATGATTCAATCAAGTGCAATGGAAAATCGGTTATACGACATGACAAGAGAAGGGTAAAGAGTTGGAGGAAATGATTCAATACTAACCAATCCTGGTTAACAACCTTATGTCAAATTGAAAAACAAAAACAATATTTCAAGATAATTCATGCATATATGATTTGACACAAACAGGCTAAACTATCTTGAGAAATAGCAATATCTACTACAAAAATATATATCTTTCTGTTCTAAAACTAAGAAGTGTAGCTTGTAATAAAGGCATTTAAATTGGAGATGCCGGGAGAGATTTAAACAAAACTGGGGAGCAAGGAAAGGGGCAAGATGGGGGGGGGGGGGGCAACACAACTGAGCAGTATATTACCCCCTCAATAAATAATGATGAGCAGTATGTTTCTCTGTTGTATATATTTAGCTTCTTAGATATTCAATTAGATATTAGATTAGGCCTCCTCTCTTGATTATTGATTGATTTCTAGAGGTACAGCATTTAATTCTGATTTTTCAATAAGGGCACCATGTCCAAACATGTGAGAGTCTCCAAAATGGCAGGTAAAAAGTTTGTAAAACTTTGTTATGAACTTCTTTACAGTTTTCATCAACGTTTATCTCTTTCTATCGGTACCAATTTGACGAGTGTCTGGTCATATCGTAGGGTCTAATTGTCCAAGACTAAGGAGTAAGTTTGTCTGGGTAGATGGTGAGGGGCACAGCAGTGTTCCTCTGGCTGTAAACTGAATTCAATTAGACAAAGCAGGAATCACTGTCAGTGAGCAACTCATTACCTCACATAAGGACATTAAGGTCACTGATAGGCCACCAAAGATCAAGGTTTCGTTTCTCAGGACACTCGCAGCCTCTGTCTTTTGTCACAAAACCTCTTCATGGTAATGATTATGACAAATACTGCATGGGGGAAGTTGAAGAAAGAATTGTCACAGACTCTGTTGCCCGATTCTGACAGCTAGGGTCTAAAGAGAGATGATCGAGGGCACGCTACTGTGGGAAGCTTACATTTGTGGTTTGAGCTTAGGCTATAGATTCTAATTACTAGCAACAGGCACTATTCACTTTCATTGCATTTCTTGTGGCCCGTAATTACTTTTTTTTTCAGTTAAACTTTTGGGTCTATGGTTCTTGGAATGATTTCGAAATGACAGGTATTGATCATTTGATATTAGAGGCAATTCAAAGTATCAATGTGCATTTATGTCAACACCCCCAAACTGCGCATAACCAGAGGAATTGAATTAAAACAATACATCAAACTAATTGAAAGCAGTTCATATTCTGTTAAGATCAAATGAAGAATTTGTATTTTCCTATTTAAAAAGTAATCCAAAGTGGAAGTCATCAAGGTCAAAAGACAGCATTGCATTACTTTATATTTATGAGATAGGCTTATTTCCTTGGCTTGAGAATAGAACATAACCTACACTAAGCCATTAATATTGCAGGGAAAAACATTGATTATGTTCATTTCTTTAACTTTCACTGCAATTATGGACCATGGTTTGGGGGAACTTAAAGACACTGGTCAATTTTAAAAATTTTACTTACTGCAATGGATATGACTACTTCATGGCACCTAGGGGGCATAGTCATCACAGTACCAGTCTACATAATACCCTAAATAATACCTAAATGTTAAGTAGTTATTTTAGTGTAAGTATCTAACAAAGCCTATATTGTATTACATTTTATTCTGCATCAAAATATGTACCAAAATATGAATCAAAATCTTGAGATATGAGAGCATGGTAGCCCAATTACAAGATGGTGACCAACCAACCATCCAATCAAGCAGGGTGGTTTAGAGAAAGGTCAATGTAGAGGGGTCAAGGGTGAGGTCATCTACCAGCCTATGATGATCGGTCGCTTTTCTTTCAGTCTTGCCGCTGAGTGGTGATTAGTAGAGATTGCCAGACGTGGGAACCCTCACTGAGGTGGTTTGGGAAAGATCCATCATCCATCATTCAAATTAACGATGTGATCCCATGCAACAAAATAAACTCTTTGAAAATCATAAACTACTGCAAGAAGGAAGTCATTGATGATGATGATGATGATGATGATGACAATGATGATGATAATGATAAATAATGATGGTGGTGATGGTGGTGGTGGTGGTGATATTATTTTACACCAATGAAAGCAAAGTACATACTTGCAACAAAAGAGATGAAAAAATCTTCAAATTTCCACTAATTTGTCTGGTCAAAGGAGATGCAGTTTAATTATCTTTGAACAAATTGTTTAGGTCTACATCTTCATACCATCTCAACTCTATTTCAGATATAGAGCATTACACGCCCCTCCCCCCCCCCCCCCTCCCCCCTTTCATCCTCCTCATCCCCATCTCTTACTACAAGCACATGATCTTGATCACATGACTCCAAGAATGCCAGAGATCATGTGACCTACCCCAGCTGTCCATGTTCTGGAAGTGAATGAGTAGTCTAAAAGTTCAGGCATTTCAATGCCAGCACGACACTACAATGATGACATAATGCGGACCTGGAACAGTGCCCGAAACATTGTATGAAACCTCTAGCCTCTATCACCTATCTCAATGAATAATATTACATCAAATAATTATGATGTCATGACAACTATGACATTGTTCTATCCAACACTGCTCCCCTTCAGCAGAAGAAATTAGAAGGGAAAAAAAAAGTCCAATCACAGGATGCCAAGCCATGGTTCAGAAATATAGAAATATATCTAGGCCTACACATGCAGCAATCATTAAAAATCAATACACATGTTGCAATACCAGCAAAAACTAGTGAAGAAAATGCAATCAAATTTTGATGACCAAAGAAAACAAAACAAAGCAGCATAAGCACAAAACTAGGGGATGAATATTAGCAAATAGAAAGGATGTAGACCTATTATAGATCAATTCGCAGATCAGTAAGGTTTGCTGAAATCAGGGTCACGGTATAAGAATAAATATGGTCTGAGATATTAGACTAGGGTAGTGCATTGAGGACAAGCTGAGGTCATAGTCAATGGCTAGAGTAAACACCATCAACTCAAGCCTTGGTTTCCTGACACCTGTTTCATTCCCCCGCCATGCTGATAATGGGCATCCGTATGTAAACCTCCTAATACAAAACAAGTGCAGCAATCTAGGCAGTCAGGTGTAAAAAGGACTTTGGAACTTAGGTCCAGGGTTTAATCATCTAGTAATGAGTATCTCCCTGAATCCATTATCAAAACAAGCCAATCTTCTATCAATATCTACTATCATTTTTCAAGTTCTCTTCTTACCCCTCTCCATCCCCCTCTCTGCTGCTTCTTTCTTGTTTCTTTCCTTTAAGGTTTATTACTGGTACTTTTAAATTTATATTTCTTCATCATTATCTTCATATCTGCAGGGTTTCCCATTTCCTATGTTCTTTTTCTCACTTAACAATCCATTTCACCTCGCCCTAAATGCTACTTTCCATTTCTGTATTGAATATTAAGCCTTTCTTCTCTCTTTCTCTCTCTCTTCTTTTGTGCTCTCTCTCTCCCTCTCTCTCCCCCCTCTCTCTCCCTCTCTCACTCTCTCTCTCCCCCTCTCTATTTCTCTAGTTTTATTTTCTGCATTCAACTGAGCAAATACAACATGAAAGTGAAAAACAAACCAGTTACATTTCTTATACTTATGAGACAATACAGAGAAAGGTAAAAGAAAGTTATTTGACATATCCCAGAACAAATCCAAACTATAATGCTTGAGATAATGAGACATTGGTTGGCTCATAGTCAAGAAAAATAATCCAACGAGCTCAACACAAATAGATTAGTCATCTGAAAGGGAACTGAGACTCTGGGAAGAACAACACATTATCTGGGGTTTTCCCACAACAGGTGCATTAATTACTGTCAGGCACATCAATCAGTCTAATAAATATTACATTTGACCATCATACTATCCTTAACTTCCACTGATGAGAATAAGTTCTTCAAAACATTAAGGAGAAAATAATATCTTTACAATTCCATATACCGTATATATAATCTACTGCGGTTTTATTCAAGTAACATTCATCTATCTACAAACAACTGATAAATTCCTGGATACATTACTCCATATTAGGAACAAACCACAATGTAGAGATGTGATAGGACAAAACCACTTCTGGAAGTCTACCCCCAAATGCGGCTTAACTCTCGGACTGTTTTGTGACTAGTAACAAAGTCTTGAATGTTAGTGGCTTGGCCATCACTGTTGGGTAAACCTCCATTACATGCCATTGAGAGATAACCATCCACACACACTCTCTATACACACATAATACACATACTACCAGACCTGTCCGCTGTGCTCATAACCCAGTCTACTCAATACATTGGGTTCTTTCCCCCTATCTCACATTAGTCTTCATCAAGCAGACCTTATCAACCAAAAGATGCTATGGTGGTAGAAAGTGAAAGTTATCAGTGTATCTCGGGTTAATGATTCCTAGTGGCAAACCAAAGTCAAGATGAACTCCAATACAATCATTAAAAGGAAAGAGTAAAATGTGGGGAAAAAAAACCCCCTTTTTATTAATACTGTCAATTCTTCTTTTTTCAGTCAAAGTCAAGATGAAGTCAAGATGAACTCCAATACAATCATTAAAAGGAAAGAGTAAAATGTGGGGAAAAAAAACCCCCTACTTTTTATTAATACTGTCAATTCTTCTTTTTTCAGTCAGCACTAATTACCATTTTGAGAACATACAAGTTATACCATTTGAGTGAAGCCATTAGAGCCTTTCTCTGTTGCACATTTTTAATTATCTCACATATCATTAATTACCACATGAAGTCACGTACCAGTAAGTTCACCTTTCATTTTATCACCTAAAATTTATGGACAAATTATTCTGATGAGGCCGTTCAGATCATTCAAAACATTCTAATAGATCCCTTTTTCTCAAGAGTTCTCATTGAAAATCTAAATATTGCTTATGATATGAAATTCAGCAAATATGCCTTATATGCCCCTCTTTCATTACTTATAAAGATGAAAAGATTCTGTATGAAACGATTTAATTCAATCTTAAATAGTCATCAATAGCACTCAGAAACTGAGCAGAGAGCTACATGAATTGATCTCTTTTCTCCCCAACCAACTCTATCAGAAAACTATTATAGTTCTCTTCAGTATAAAACTCAAAGAAAACCATATTTGTCAGAAAAAGCCCACCTTATACAGACAGCCTTTTACTTATTGGCTTTGACTATTAGAGAAAAAATCAATACAAGGCAATTAGCAGGTAAATGATTGCATTGAAATGGTTTCCAGCTCACTTTCTGATCATACAAGTACCTCAACTCCATTTACAACACACTTCATGAACATATAAAGCACAAGACTTCTCATGGGTTTTTTTTTTTCAATACAAAAACCCAATAATTATACTATACCTTGACTTCAGCTTGTTTTCTTGGTAGAAATAATTCAATGCGATTTCTTTAAGGTTGGTGGAATGATTGCTAGCAGGTGTCTTTGTATAGATGTGTGTATGTTGGCACTGTTTGGCTCATTGCAGAACAATAAAGCTTATTGTTATTCTCTTGCATACACCATGACACCAACTCATCTATGACCTTGCTTCATCAGTGCTTCCATTTTCTTTTCAAACCTATTTAACTTTGTCTCTTTCCACGTATTTAGTACAGTTGTGTTGATTTGATATTTTATGTAAAATTCTTATGAAATGAGTAGTGGGTGGAAACTGTAATTAGGTCAGGAGAAATACTCAATTCCTCTCAAATTCATGATTTCTGTGCTTTTTCATTACTTCAGATTAAAAGTAAATAATACCATTGAAGAAATCATTCATATCTAGTAATCCAGAACAAGTACAAACCTTATGCCAACTGGTGCTTCCATCATTATTTCAGCATTTCTGTATAATGACTTCAATTTAAGATCAGAGGATAATCCTGAGAATCAAATTTCACACAAGATTCAAAGGATCAATATTTCCTTTAATCAATCCAAATAAAGTGGACATTTACCATACATAAATGTTGCAATTACAATTAAAAATCTACTGCTTTAAGGCTATATTTGATATTTGTCCCTGTAATGTCCTGCCTGTCCTAGGGTTTAAAGCAGTGCCTGGTAAATTGAGTTAATTAGCTGGCGTGATTCACAACAGATAATAAGGTCAAATGATAAAACTCTCTGAAAGAAGATGAGGGATGAGAACAGATTATACCTTTTGACATCGAAAGAGAGAGATAGAGAGAGGGGGAGAAAGAGAGAGAGAGAGAGAGAGAGAGAGTACAGAGTGGGCTCAGGCGTAAAAATACCAATTAATTCCTGCGTTAATGAGAAAGACATATGATGCCCCGTATATGTTAATAGGATCTGGTATAGGGCATGAGCTTTAGATCAAAACATTATGAGGCCACCCCCGCTATCGTCCTCATAAGCTGATTTCATCCCCCTCTTTTTCTGTTTGTCTCTATGTCCCATTCTCTCCCTCTCTCCTTCTCTCTCTCTCTCTCTCTTTCTGTCTCTTTACTATTTTCTGCCTCTCTTTTTACCTTACATCTAGTGATTTTCACAACAGACTAATATCATGTTTAGTTGACTTAACATTCAAAGTAATTAACTTTCATGTTCTAGTTATAGCATATCATAACAGACATATTGCATGGTCTACTAAGTGTGGTGTTTTTGTATGGAAACTTTAGTCTGGATCATATAAAGCTTGTTATTATCAATGGAGAAAAATAAACAGGTTGAAAGCAAACCTTTCACAATTACATTCAACTAAAATAATACACAGCCATGGAGATATGAATTGCTTTTCCTTCCAACACATGAAAATCAGTAAGTGGGACTAGAGCCACTTCACTTGTCAAATGTTGACACTTGTTCATGTTGACATTTTGCAGACTATACTTAACCCAGTTGAGACCTAGCCAGACAGATTATGATTCTGTGCAAAACAAACATTGCATAACTGTGAACAATTCAGTCAGAATACAAACATTCCAATGAAAATCGTTAATTACTTAGCTAAGAAACAAGAACTGGAGTGCAAAGGAATCACAAATAGATCTTTAAATTATGCACTGCCCTGTAGCAAGAAGTTAAGCCTTTCAGTCAACACCTTCCAATAAAAGGCCATATTGAAATGACGGATCAATTGGAGAATTAGAAAAGAGTTTTTGTTTTCATGAATCTAGGCAAACCACCATTACTAAAATTCTTTTATTCTATTCTCATTGGAATAAGAATCGACTTGTTGATATAGTCCCACCCATGTTATAAGGTGTAAGGTAAAGTAGAAGTGTCCTACAAAAAACATGAGAATTTATTACCGGTATATACATTTTACTATATTATTGTACAAAGAATTTAGCACAGTAGCATTTATCCTACATTTTCACTCTTGAAACACTTTGGTTTTACCAGAATTACTGCACATTATCAAATAATGATATATCTTTTTATTCTCCAAAAACCAACGTATGTCACAAAAGATCAAATATATATCTATGTGCTAATTACAAAGAAATATAACACCTATATGGGTGGCTATAATCACTCTATATGTAGGTAGCAGAATTATGCAACAATCGTTAATAAGAGAAACTATATATGTATACAAGGTTAGTCTCTGCTATTACCAAGGATTACTAGAGAACTTTTCCAGTGTGCGTAGGCAGGACACACTCAAGCACTATTTTGCTAGGATTTCACAAGAAATATCAAAATATAGCTGAAGAATACTCATCTCAGCATATAAACTTATCTAACTATAAACTGTCTATGGTAGATTAGCGAAATGTAATGGCATGTAAAGAGGCGGGAAAGACGAAAAGAGCAAAATTGCCAGTTTTGTCTGTGTATCTAAAATTACAATCAGACTTATCTGAAGAAAAGTTTTCAGGTTGTTTTGCTTAAAAGTGTTAATGAATTTATGTATTAATTCTACATCCTAATATTTTGGTTCTGCCTCTATGGAATAAAATTGTGAATTTGAATAATTTTGTCATTTGCGTCTTTCCTGCGTTTTTAAGCGCCATAACGTTTTGCTAAGCTACCTAAGGAGTAATCCTTGAACATTTTGACATTAATGGATAAAAAACATACGACAGGGCTCAAGAGATAAGTAGGCCTATAAATTTTAAAAGGTGTGGATTATTTGCTAGTCATTTCTATTAAGGAATACATCGCCTATTTCAACATTTGCAGACATGCTTGAGTCCCATCCCTTCTTTGATTGATCATCCCATTTGCTGAAATCACAAAATTATAATGACACACATTAATATCCATTGATCATGAAGTCCTTGTCTGCTAGATGAATAGAAAACTAACACCTCTCCTTCTGGTTTCATCAAGGCTTAAATCTTGTCTAATGCATCTAAAAAAAATCACCATGGAAACTGATATGAAGGTGCGTAATTCAAGAGTAAGTGATTAATACGCAGCAGCATCCGGTTAAGAAGGAAATGGAGAGACAGGAATCAAGCCCTCCAACAATGATAATTCTGACATTTGGGGCGATTTAATGTGGAACGGGCCAACTCATCGCCAGGCAACTGGGGAGGGATTAGCAGCTTGGGAACCATAACACCCAATCAGGAACTGAGATGTGCCTGCAGGTTAAAATCCTATCAACAAAACAAAACATACAAGAAAGGAGGGGGAAATGGAAGAAGTCTCATTGGAAATCCACTGCTAAGAGTCTGGAATAAAGGAGAAGGGGGAAGGAGTAGAGAGGGCATAGTGAAGAGCTGTGTATTACTGCACAGTAACCCTTAGGGGTAGGATGTATTACCAATCATGGCTCCTTAGTCCCAAGTGTGTAGATGTGTGTTATGAGTGACAAGGGGGGAAGAGAGGGAGCTATATGAGGAGAGGTGGTGTTCAGGGGTGCCGGGTCAGGGTCTATGAATGGACAATTAATCGTAAGGTTACAGTACATCGCACATGACTACAATACCATAGAGGCTAGTTACTAGAGTAACTGATTATAAATAAAATAAATCAGTGCAAAATCATACTTACCTTTAAAAAGATGATGAAAGTTGTCGGTAATTATTCTCCGTGTAATTTGTCCAGGAGGTTGGTAAGCCACGTAGACTCAATCCAATGGCCTGTCTGATAAAAGGTTGACAAAAGCAGAGAAAAGGAGAGGCGATTAAAGAAGGTGACAAAGTATTCCTTGCACAGCGAGAGAAAGAGAGAGTTCGGATCAGTGTATAGAGCATGCATGGCTGCATTTTAATGACCAGCCATCAAAGTAGGATGAAAGGCGTAAGGCGCAAGGCCAGTCGCCCGGATGGTTCACCCTTCGGTGTCCCCACACACACCGTCCAGTCAGCCAGCAGCCAGCCCGCTACCACACACCAAGCCAACCCTACTTACCTACCTACAGACACCCATGCACACTCATCAGCCAGCCAGCCACACTGGACGTCAGCGCTACTGGACCACCAAATGCAGAGCTGCTTAATTCTCACTGCATAATGAATCATTCCTTAAATGAGGAGAGGAAAAAAACGACATTCACACAAACATACAGAAAGAGAGGCTTTTCTTCCACACTCTCTCTCTCTCTCTCTCTCTTTCTGTGCCGAGTATCCCTAGCCTACCCTCGTCCATCTGGCATGTTAATTAGATGCAAGGCATATAAGCGTTGACTTTGTGTGAGAAGCTAATTTGCATTAACAAGCCTGAGAGAGAAAGCTGTTGAGAGAGAGACTATACAGTAAGATGTATCATGGCCACGTTAATGAATCAATGCTAACTCACACGTCTTCACTCGCCTTCTTACCGCCATCTTTTCTTCCCTTCATTCCTCAGAGCTCATTAAGCCCCTCTTATAGCCTATCTCTTCCTTTCCCTACATTACACGTCTTAATTCTGTTTAGATGGAAGTCAAGTTTGTGACGGTTAAAAAGTAGGTCACACTTTCTCTTTGCTCTATCAATAAAACTTCTCCATTTCTAGTAACAAATTTTTTGAGGGAAAATAATGACCTATTTTCACTCGGTATGCTTTGTAATGTATTCATAAACCCATCGCTTATAATAAACTAAAGGAAAAGAGGCTCAATTACTGTCCTTCATTTCTTCATCCATTTTCCTCTATTTTTTGTATTTATTTTACTCTTCCCTTTATACCAACTTTCGAATGAAGAATATTTGCATACACTACCAATATTTTTGCGGAACAAAAATATTTCAAAAGCAGCAAATTAATTTTCCATATAGGATTTATCATCCATTAGTATAACAAAACCTGCATGTTACCACTTCTTACAGCATATAAAACAATAATGTATGTAGATGATTAGGTAGGACAAGGAAATCAATACTTAGGATATCAATCATACTCCATATACATTTGGCAGGAAAATGGTTATACATCCTATTTTGTAGTACAAAGCTATCAAAGCTACTGGTACCGCTATAAAATCATCACGAACACATGGTCCAGGCTTTTATCACGCAACTATTTCAGCCTAGGTATCACACCCGATTATGATAATAATGTCATTAGGATATTAATACACTCTTTCATTTTCAGGACTCTCCGGTTCCTACTATTCCCAATATTCCATTGAACCGACACGTCTTAATTCATGTCTATACAACTGACAAGGTTGAAATTAAAGGGTAAAAGCAACTCTATATCATGACGATGTGTTGTTTTAAAACCGTATCATCAGTTAATAAATGAAATGTTGGGAAGTTTTAAAACTAAATGAATTCTACAAGACAAAAATGACAAGTTTGGTTAGCTCCATCTTTCATAACTTCTAAAAAAAATATTCCAAGGGTGACAGTTATGCATTATCATGAATACATTCCTGAACACAGAATACTAATACTGATGTCTATTCTTGTTATAAATACCTTTACTCTAGTAATTTCTTTTCTGACTCTTGCTTCCCCGTCCCCCCCCCCCCCCAATTCAAATACCAGTACAGAAAACTCAAAATGTTTGTATGATTCTTCTACAGCTTTACAATGAATATTTGAACTTTTCTCATGTAAGCCTGAAGAGTAGATATTGAAACACTGTATAGCCAGTATAGCCAGTTCCCTATAAGGCTACAGCAATACAATGAAAAAAATTTAGTATGAGAATCGGACATAACAGTGCAATATCTACTGAAACAAGTTAGTTGCACCAAAATTTATTACTACAAATATGTGTCTGGTGTGCCCCTATCACCAATCATCAACATATTATTTCTTATGTCATATTTCTTTATATAATTTTTCCTTTCGAGTGAAAGGTCTATCATACTTCATTTGAACTGCTCCTGACTAGCCACACCAAGCAGTACATCAAGCATATTGAACATTTGACTGGTCATTATGCTTCCACCACTTAACATAACCCTCAACTAACAGCTTTTTCATTCATAGCCCTGGCATTGGTCATTCCATGTAAGCATTCCGGAAGTTGTTAGACCCCTTCTATTATTCATAACCCCATCTACCTCTCCATGTACGCTAGTTGATTCACCTCTCTCTGAGGGAGAAAGGAACTCCTCCCCAACTCATTTTCTAAATATCAATTAACTTAAATTTCAAGTTCAGCAAGATGCTACAACTATCTTATACATCTTTATATGAAATACATATATATTTGCCAAGGTAAGAATGCCAAGTCAAAATGGGGCAAATCTATATGCAGATCTGACAATGACACACTCAGTATTAAATGCTGGACCACCTAAAGAGAATTTTTCTTTTAATCAACAAGCTTGTCATAGAGTAGTGATTTTTCTGGACAGAAAAGTCAGAAAGTAGATATGAAAATCATGATATAATAACAGAAACTAGAACCAGTAGCCTAAAAGAAACATGTGAGACAGAAATCTAGGGCCAAAAATAGAAGACAAATCAGAACAGAATTAGGCAAGTAGGCCTACATACATGTATAAGAAAGAAAAATATATGTCGTCATCTCTTTTTGTCCTGAATAAGCACACTGACAATTTTTGTTTTCTTCTCCTTCAAGATTCTTGTCAAATCTTGACTTGGATGAGACCTTAAGGGTAAGGTCATCTCATACTATGATCCCAGGGGGTATCATCACTAATGGCTCCTGCTACCATGGCAACAAACATCATTAAGATTAAACTACTCAAAATCCTAGCATTAATCATTCCTAGCAGCATGCAAACACAGTGTGAAAAGAGATATAAAAAGCATTGTCTCTCTTAATGACTAGAAGTGAAGGTGAAAAATGTACTGGTTTAATAAATCTCCATGGATACAGTGCATGTCACCATGGAAATCCATTTTTGTTCTCTGTTGTAATCATATCCCTAGTTGTAATTACAGCCTGGAGAGCTTGAGCTTAATTGCAGTCTGATTATCTTGTGAGAATGTAGAAGACAACAAAGGGATGCTTGCTTAATTACTTCAGCTTGGACATCAATTGCTATGTAACTGTATGTATGGGTGTCCTTTCAAGGTGTGTTTTAGTACATGTAGGCTTTTGTATATCATCACTACAGATGCAATTATTACTTTTTTGTTTAAATGACAAAAAGAGAGAAGAAAATCATTTGATAATAATTAGCATTTTGGTAAGAATTTCTGTGACCAGGGGCCTGTAACATAAAGAAATACAATCAATCTTACGATCAATTGTAACTTTTCAGTACATGGTTTGCCATAGACTTATGATTGATATCAATCGTGAGATTGATTTATCTCTTTATGTTACGGGCCCCAGCTCATACAGAGCAGTCTTATAGAAGGAGTAAACTCCCAATTTGCAAAGACTTTTTAAAATACCCAAGACAAAGCAGAAAGTTGGTGATATTACTTGTCAGAATACTTTAATTAAATCAAACCTAAGTATTAACTACGCATCATCACAGACTGCTTATTGTTGATGTTTTTTATAGCCGATCTACAAAGCTTGTCCAATGACATGGCTTCTAGATCTTCATCGTAATTCTAGCATCAACAGTCGTAAATCTCGCCATACTCTGTCCTACAAGTTGAACCAAACTATGTAAGACAAGCTAGCATTGGTGCTCTTAAGTTTGTTCGAGAGGTGCAACATGGCGCTCACATGACCACTTCTCTTCCTCCTCACAGCGTCCCTTCTAAACTACTCCCCAAGCTTGCTTCTATCTCACAGCAGAATTAGATTACCAACACTTGTGTAAATGTATCTCCATTTGAGCCTAAACATGCAATCTTGCTCCGCTACTTTGTCAGAGCCGTTAACTTCCCAACAAAGGGATGAAGATTGGATGTTGGTGAGAATGACGAGTTGTTGCATGCAGACAGACAATGTACTTTGCTTCCTCTCCTTGAAAGAGGCGTGAATGTTTAGAGGGAATGTGTTTATACAAGAGCCACTGAAACAAGGCGGGGTGAAAATCACTGAGATTTGGTTTAACATCTTTGCACCTGTCACCCTCAGTTTACACAACCGTTCCTAAATTAGACTTGCCAAGCCATTGAAACGGCTAGAACTCCAATGTGAGCTGCCCCATTTATCTGATTTTGTCTAATTTGCCTCATTAAATTCTCCTTCCCCTGGTGCCCGTTTATTCGTCTTTGTCACCAGCGCCATCAAGATTTATTTGCCTCAGAACATAGCCCACATTCCCGCTAATTAAACGTTTCATATCTCATCGCAATATGGTAGTTTGAGCTAGGAACAGGGAGCACTGCACTACAGAAGAGCCACTGGCTGGAATACAGGGTACAGACTCTTCTAAATAATTGCTCTACTTATATCAATCTAGCACCCATAATTCTCTTACTGCTCATGGTTAAGAGAATGAATTGCCAGATTAATGATGCTAATTGAAATTTGGTCTCTAAGAAAAGGAGATGGATATCATAGCCTTGATAAGCCTGTCATCTATCATTTAACACAATGATCTTAAAATGTACAGTGCCCTTTGCTAAATCCTACAAAATTCATTTATTAGTGACACTCACATATCAGAATGAAGCCCTCCCTCTCTAGTTTTAATTTCCTTCAAAATATGAGCCGTGGATGTGTTAAATCTGACATGAAGCGCTGTAAAATATGAACAAGTAATAATCCCCCCTGATTTAACGTCAGTTATCCCCACCCACCACCACCGATGATCCTCCATCCTTTCTCTCTCTCTCTCTCCGTTCCTCTCTCTTTGGGATGTTCATGACTGGATGTGGTGAGTGCAGAAAGCGTTAACGAGACAATTTGTGCTGCTACTTGGTCTAGGGTTGGTGCAAACACAGTGCGCAGGACTCACTGAGAATGGAGTGCATGGGGGATCACGTGGGGCATTAACCTGGCCACTCGTTTGACAAAAAGTTCAGCCCACCCCTGACCAAAGATGAATTGTGGGAATATTTGCATAGTGATTGGCTAATAAACGAACCTGCCACGGACAGACAGCCCACCAGAGCAAAGGATGATGGGAAGAGTACGAATGATCGTCCTTGGCTCTCGCTATCTCACACTCCATCTTTCTCAGAGTAGAGCAATGAGTGCAAGCTCATGTCTTCCTATATACTAGCTCTGATATCATTCTATTTGACTCTTAATCACTATCTATGTGTCTTGGCCTATTTTCCATTCAATCCTCAAGCTCTTCTCCGTTTCCTATCAACTGGATACGGGGCAACAAACACTCCCTTTTCCTGTCTTCTTCAACTATTTCTAATCCCTAGTCTATAATCTAACCTACTTCTATCTTTCCCCCAAGGTTTCAACTAAATCTACCTCCCCTCAAAAATGACAGAAATACTGCAAAATGGGTCATTATATCAGGCAAATGAGCTAGACAGACTTAGTAGCAATTAATCCAGGAACTTGGTGAGATCTGGATTCAACCCACATACTGCCAAAGTCCTAGGATTAAGACTCTTAGTCTAAACCCTAGCGGTTCCTGTTTAATTGCCCTTTCATATCCTATCATCATACATTGCTCAAATTATGATCAGCTACTTGGAAAGCAATTTTCCAGTGCCATTTTCATGTCATTGTCCAGACAAAAGAACGTCAACAAATTATTGAGGATTTGGCACAAACTTGATGAGCTTAAAAAATAGGGATGACATAGTTTCATATCCCCCCAAAACATCTAAAATTATGATGTGCAGATAAAAATCTAATGATAATCTTATTGCATTCCCATAAAGTAATGTCTTATCAAATAAAATTTGAAAGTGTGCTTAAAGGAGAATGAAACCCTGGGGAAATATCAATTTTAATGAAAAGAGAGGATAGAGAGAAGCAATTTTTAAAAAAGTTCCATCAAAATCGGTTACGAAATGAAAAAGTTTTGAAAGTTTGAAAAGTCTCAATTTACTTCCTATGGTGATCCTCAAATTGGTAATGTTGCTTCAAAATGGCAGGTTTAGTAGTACAACTCTCAATATGTTTTGTACTCAAAATTTCATATTTCTCCATCATCTCTAAAGATGCGTATTGTCTTTTTGTGAACTCAACATATGTTATGTCAAATACATTTTCCCATGGTATATCTTGAGCTAAGGGTTTTCCCTAGGGTTTCATTCTCCTTTAAAACAGCTTTGTATTAAAGGGTGCAATATGTACTACAGTGGACCTAAAACATTCCATACACTATGAATTTCTATTTGAAACGGTGGTATGATCAATTCAACAACTTTTAACATCAAGTGCAAGTAGGCCTTTACAAGATCTCAAGATTTCTACAGAATCTGTTTCCAAACATATAGGCCCGAATTCACAAAGGAGGTTTAAACCGTGGGGAAGGTTTAAACCACCGTAAGCGTACTAAAATAAGCGTAAATAAGCGCACATTGCCCATGCGCGCACTCAAAGAAAATATATGATTGGATCGGATTCCGTGCGCATGTACGCTTAAAAAAACCAAGGAGGGGGTTTAACCCTTTCAAGACAATTGACCACATTTTGTGGTTTGGCTCAATAACTTTTGATCCAGAGCTCTAAAAAATATACCAGATGCACGAGTAGAAAGAGCAAAATTTTCTGCACACACTATGTCCATTTTTATTGCATGACCATATTGCGTTTGATGCCAGGAATTTTAAAAACAAGAATAAGCATTGAGATCCTTAAATTGGCAACACATTGAGAGGTTAAAAATCATTGTTTTTCATCAAAATAGGCAATTTCTTTCAACTATTCAACAAATTTCTAACCATGTATATTGTTTTCAAAGACATTACACCTTATTTGAACCATGTAGCACTAAAAGAAAAATATTATTGTTGCCAATTTGAAGAACAAAATGTGATCAATTTAGCCCTTAAATAATCACTGTCCTTAAAGGGTTAACCAATGGTTTAAAACTGAACCTCCTTTGTGAATTCGGGCTATAGGACTTACTTTGGATGAAAGGCATCTAGAATTTAGGTTCCCCTCGATCATGACCAATCAATATTACTCATTTTTACCAATCTTTGAAAAATATCAAACAACATTATACAAAACTATAGGGCCTAATCACAGCCCCACCAAACATCTGGAAATATGTTGGTTATGAGAGAGAAATCTAATAATTCTTCCACATATCTGGTGTTCTTGGAGAGGTCTTTAGGGACCCCCTCTCCACCAAATCATTACCGCTACCAGGACCCATCAATCCTACCATGTCTAAACCTGTGCACAACTGTAATTATAACCAAGACAAGAACAGCCAAGCGCCTGGATTATGAGAACACTGACAGTTATTTACAGACCTCGGATGGGGCCGCCTATTAAAAGACAGGGGAAAACTTTCCCACAGCCCTCTTTCCCCCTCTGGAGTTGGTTGGTGTATGTCTGAGTAATTTATTTTTTTATTCAAATGATTTTTCTCTCTGCTTCGAGAGGAGAAATATTGGAATGATCAGAAGTTATTAGAGAGCTGCTGGAAACAAGGCTCCATTTAATAGGCTGTGAATCATAGCGAGTCTACGAACTACTGATTTGATTAGGAGGGAGTTTATAGACTTCCAAGGGAAGAACTTGCTCTAAAACAATCAGGAACAGTTTACAGCTTCAACATCACTTCAAACTGTCTCTGAAATACAAATGAAACAAGAAGGGTTTCATGTTGAATGAATTACATTTTAAAACTAGTCATCCAAACTAAGTTTTGATTAATAAAAGGATATTGCAATCATTGTAGGAAAACAGAAATGCAATTGAAATATGCAATTTTGCTTTATTCACCAATCATAAATCCATAAAAATATTTATTTGTTCATTGTACAGGGAAATTGGTAGCTTAAGGTGACCATTCTTGCATGGTATGATACTTCTTTCTTCTACGAGTCACCCCCTTAATGTTACACTTACATCATATGGCTTCATGCCTACCATGATTAAATTGAAAAATCATAGCCCTCCATGCAAAGGAATTAAGAAAAACTGAAAGATCCAGAGATGAAAAACAAAAATGATCCTGTTAGTGAAAAGTGTCAGAAAACAAATAATTGTTTCCTGCTGGCCTAACTCACTACTAACCTTCCTAATTGTCTCTGGGATAATAAGGTAATAAAGGGTCACCAGTCTCCTCTTCTCACTCCCCCAAAATATACTGAGAAAGGAGAGATTGGAGAAGAACTAGTGAAGGATTTAGTGAAAACAGGATAAAATCACTCTGGGATTTCACAGAGGATCGAAGTAAAAGCGAATGGGTAGATGGAATTAAAACAATAGCAATACAAGCCCCGGGAAGTAGAAAAATATATGTGATTCCAACAATAAGTTGAGAAAGAAAATGTACAATCCCCAGAAATTATTCAATACAAATTGGGCAAGAGTTAAAATGTACTTTGACAAACAAAATAATTGTTTTAATTATCATCTCTTGGGAAATACCTTTCTATTTTTTATTTTTTTTTCTATTGTTGTTCATTTTAATGAAATTTGCAAGATAGTCAAAATACCAAGATTTTAACAAGTTTCTACACTACAATGAGGTAACCTAGTTCTATGAATATTAGGGAGGTAACTTCTTTTCAAACAAGATTATGCTCTTCTTTCAAATTAATATCTTCAAAAAGGACATTCTTTGTTAAAGCTTTGTTCACTGTGAAAACAGTAGATCCTTATGATAAATTACGATATAGCTAGGCCTAAAGTATAAGAAATGTTTAAATGAAATTATTAAAAATCAAATCACCAATGCCCTCATTTCTACAAACAATGGAGGTTAGTGTTAGTGTTATTATTTTTTTCATGATAGCCAAGCACTGAGTACAAAACAAAAGTTTATTCCTGCCACTTCCCTGTTGCTCATTCATTCGTTCATAGTGGTTTGAATTCCTTTACAAGATCTCAATTTCATGCTCAACTAACAATGTATGCCTCAAGCCAACTGACCATAGCTGACCAGTGTTAGTCTTTGTTTACAGACCTCTATGACTGTAATCACTGTGGTTATTGCAGCAAGGCTAATTTTTACAGGTAATATCGTTTCATTTAAATAATTTTCATAAAAAATAATTCAACATCTATTATTTTATTGTCTTTACAAATCAAAATATCTTTTGGCTTTCCTTTTCAAACTAATAAATCACATTAATAATTATAATTATCAATACCGCTGAGTTTTAAAAAATTCCAGACTAGTACTGGACTAGGCCAAAGGGACAATATTATTTCTATTAATTAATGATAATGTATGAATTGTTCTGCTTGTATGTGTACTGCCCACCATTTGTGATATCCCCATTTCATAATATCAAGGAGTTAACTCCGTGATAATATTAAACATGTAACAGGATAACTGGCAATTTACAACTATAGCAATGCTGATAGATAAGTCCTGAATGTTAGACTATTGATAGTATCTCATCAGGGTCTGGCTAAACCACAGAACTTATCCTCTGGACATGTTTGTGTCTGTGCAAAGTTGACAGGTCATTTGAGGTCACAGAGGTCATGTCAGGGCAAGATGTCAATTGCTATGACCTCCTGAGGACACACACACATGTAAGGAGTGATATGGGATCCTTAGTGAACTCATACATGACTCTTCACTCATGTTGATTTCTTTGTAATATATATCATTTGACAAGAGCCAGAAGGGCAGTAACTCACATGACTTTACATTGAATTAATGCCCTTCTGGCAATAAGCAAACAGTATGAACAAGGTGTAGTCTAATAAAGCAGTAGTACAAGGCAATAATAGGTATTTTCATTCTATCATTCTAAACACAATTTTTCAGTTTGTTGGTACCATTGAATATTCATCATGGACATTACTGTACTCCTATAACGCAGGCCTACATGTATGCTTGACTGAAATGATGAGTGCTGTCAAACCAGAAACCAGAAAAAAAATTTCATGAATAAACAAATTTGCATAAGATTCATGCCATTTAGGAGTCAAAAAGTTTTTTTTTTTTTTTTTTTTCAATTTGCAAAGCTTTCTTGCCACGGATGACCATCATTAACAATTTTAAAAGTTGCATATTATGAAAGGTTTCTGATCTTGCAGTATTTATTGTTGATGAGGCCAATGAAAGTCACAAAATATAAGTGAATACCTCACCACTAACCTGATATTCATGATGTGTGGGATCAATGGATGGTGTTGATCTTTCAGACTACAAACATGTAATGGACTTGTTTGGTTCTCTTTCTCCCATGAAATACTGTGTGTGTCTCACAGACCTGATGATCGCTAGGAATGCTCAGCTGGGGACACCATCTTGTTTTCCTTCCCATATTCATTCCGCTTTCCTTGCTCCATTCTGGGAGATGTCTTGTAATTTGAGGTTTTTGAGATTTTTACATTTCACAATTATATTCACAGGTGTGAGAAAGGCAGATTGCTACAGAATGTCATGCTTTACAATCCCCACTTTTGATTCAAAACTTTGCATAATCCTCAATTTTTCTCAATTCTCAATCACTGATTATTGTTTATGATGTAATATCCTATTTAAAACCTTATTTTTCACAATATTTTTTATGATAAATCTGCTGGATCCTATTGTAAAATAGTAACCACTTGCAAATGCCATCAGATCAGGGTTCAATAAAACCAAATAAATTTATTATGATTACAGTATATCCCATCAAACTGCTGCAGAATAAATGCATTAAAAATGCTAGTGAACTTTAAAAACTTTACAGAATTAAGAAAGAAAACTACTGGAGAAATAGACAAAAAATGTACAAAAATATACATTTATCAACTGGATTACTCATACATGTATACAAAACTTGACATATTTGTTATAATCAATTTCAGTACCATTGTGAGACGTATAACACTTTTTCAATGAATGTAAGTTGCTCAGACATGCAAACAGAGAGTTCTGATTTATGAGAGTATTTTAAGGTTGAGAATACAATTAAATCTAGGAAGAAAGTAAACAAAAGGAATCTTGATAATATGTAACTGCACTACTGTACTTGTCATACCAATGGTCTACAGACTTGCCTATAGTACTTGCCTTCCTCTTAATACATAGGAACAAAGCTGAAAAAATATGTCAACTTTCCTCTTGAAAAGCTTAGCAAATATTTGCTAATGAACAATTATTTTCCAAAGGCTGATTCTGAAGGGAGGGAAATAAAAGAAAAAAGGAAAACAAAAAAGAAGTGTTGTTCAAGGCTCTATCCATCATTTTCTCATCTAGATCAAAGAACAAACATAAAGACTTTGTAATGCGTGAGTAATACAAGCCTAACTCTAAGCACTTAAGCCATGCAAATCAATGCAAGAGAAGAGACTCGGAAAAAAATGATCAGGAAGAAAATGTCCAGCAGAAGTGTAAACTGAGCAGGGTGATTTAATGGAGGTATGAGCTGGAGTATAAGAGGAAAGGAAAGGGAACGAGAGAATAGGAAAGGGAACGAGAGAATAGGACAGAAAAAGAGGGAACGAGAGAACAGGACAGAAAAAGAGGGAACGAGAGAACAGGAGAAAGGAGAGAAGAATGGGGAAGACAAGAGGGTTTAGTGGAATTTCTTCTGAATGCCTTGTAGGCATAAGAAGAGATTGAAATGAGGTCAGCTAAGCCCCTCTGTGCACCATGTGTGTTGGTTGAAAGGCGGGTCTATACCAAGACCATGGTGATGAGAGATCACATACCCTGTTATGAAGGTGTAAGGAGGTGCAGTCCAACAACCAATCAACAAAATCATTCCAAAATTCAAATTGCCCAATAGTATTAGAATTCTGATAGACATAAAAAGTTTGTCTTGGTGAGAATAGTTTAGGAGAGGGGTAGGTGGGGCGGTCTTTTGAGGGTTAGTCAAAAGAAAGGAAGCTAATGACATACTGGTGGATTTACTAAGGTCCACTTGTCCACTGCCAACGCTGTTAGTTTAACCTTTCCAGAAGTACGCTAATTCGCACTCTGTCAGCAGGGGGGCATTCTGCGCCCCTCTCAAGGACTTTTATGCGCATTAATTAAGACGGGATAGAATTACCATTGCTTTCCTATCAACAAGAAGAAAAAGGGCGCCTTAATACTGACATTTGGTCTTTGTTTTCACAGGAAAATGAAATTATGTGGATGAGGAGTGATCATCGAGTTGGTCTCTCGCTATACCCCCATCATCATAGAGAGAGTAATTTGTGAGCGAGATTAGATGAAGCTGTTTGTCATTAGTGGCATAATACGTGCCATAAATCTCAAAATACTGATATGCCATTTGTTAACGATGGCCACTGATTTGAACATGACAGAGAGCTACATGCCTACAGAGATTCTCTGAAGTATCCTGGGCAAAGTCCATCATTTCTGAAATGAAATTGTTCAGAGTGATATAAATACACTGGAGTATGATCAAAGCAGAAGAGATAATCCTCTCCCAAATGGTGAATGGATTATGATGTCCTCCTATCTATAATCTTGTTTCCAATGATAACAAGTCTCATTATCAAATGAGAGTAAGGATGGGATGCCTGCAGTACTAGACTAGAGCCCATGATCTCTTATGGCCTCCCCCCCTGACACCTAACCCAGCGCTCTCAGCATGTCATTTCCACAAGAGCAGAGTTCCCGCTGAGCTCAGGCCTGATGGCCAGCTACCCGTAATCTAAGCCGAAGTAGTGGAGCGCAGCCAGCCAGCCAACCAGCCAGTCAAGCTAACAAGCCAACCTAGGAGGACAGCAGCAGCGGCATCAGCAGCAGCAGCTAGGGCAGGATCTCTCCCCTCTCTGCCCTCTAGTTTCCCCCTAGACCTGCCATCCAGCTACAGGCTGAACTGAGATGAAGGGAACATGAGAGGGAGAGAGAAAGAAAGGAAGAGAAAGTAGGAAGGGCAACCCCAAACAGGGTTTTCGTTTCAATTGGCTGATTGAGTGGGTGTGATGTAAAGCCCATCAGACATACAATAAAAGACCTGCCAGGTAGTCTCTTTTCAGAAAAGATCTTTTCCTTTTCAATAAAAAATACCTTTAACAAACAGTATATAGTTGAGAGATATCAAATATTACCATCTTGTACAAGAAGTGTTTAAAATCATATAAATTCCTAGAGAATTTTCCAATCAGAATATTATACATGACAAGGTAAAGAAAATTATAAGAAGATTAAAAGACTAAAAAATCTACTCCGATATAGGTTCTAACCTAAATTCTGTCTATTCTCAACCACCCCTTTGAAAACACACACAGCCTACTTCTCTTGCTATATTGAGAGAATGTTTTGACATTTCACTCCTACTAAAGGTTCCTATTACAGCGTAGCTCAAAACGCCATCGTTCCGCTTGAAGCTCATCTGAAGCCCGTAACGCGATTCCTGCTTAGCCACGCCGCATACTAAACCAGACTGCGGTGGTGCTACTACGGAGAGGGAATACCTACACTCAACAGGCAGTGTGCTAGCTAGGCCTGTGTCTGATCCTCAATCTTTCTCTGTCATTTCAACATGAGTCACATCACAGTTCACCTAGGTTTCCCCCAATAGTCCCTCTCCTTGATCTTCATGTTGGTAAAATTGTCAGGTCTCCAACCCTTTCTCTCCTTGTTGCCATCTCAGCTAAATAACTGATCAGTCTTTCAAGCTGACTTCAGAATTTCACTGATATGCTTTTCCAACCTTTAAACTTAACATCAAGTTTCACAATAAAATATATATTCCCATAACACATGCATCCTCTTCTACAAGTATCTTGATCATTTTCACCACCAGCAACTTCTAATATTTGGTTTTCCTAATTAAAAAACTCTAAATTATGTGAAAATGTCAACTAGAAATTCTTTAAAATAAATTTTTCTCTTTGTTATCACAATCTTTTTTTCATTAAGCTCTCACATGCAATCAATCAATCAATCAATCTCGTCTCTCACCGAAGAAAAACCTTGATTTTAGTTAGTTAGTAGTTTTCCAATAAATCTTGAGGTTTCCAAATCATTTAGCAGACCAGATAATGGCCTTCATACTGTAGTATACCAGAAGGTGATTAACTCATGCTAAAAAAAGACATCAAACAACACAACTCAATCAACTGTTAAATTACTACATACATGCCAATATATCATACAGAATATGTGAGCCTTACTGGACTACAAGTGTGAAAAAAGTATATTTCCAATAATTTCAAAATCTATACAATAAGAAATCTTAAAATCATAAGACATCCATTTCTTGCTCCTCCTAAAGGAAATGTAATAGAGAGCAGTTATATTTATATTATTATGATGATGAGAGAGCCTTTGTGTAACTCTAAACCACTTCTACTTATCAGAGCTGATCAAATTAACACACAACTATAGGTCTATATTTTCTAGATTCCAAGGACTGGAGTGAATAAAAAGAAGAATAATAACCCACAAAATTGATAATTAAATATGGATTTGCTTAATTCTCTGTTTTTTTTAACAAAAAGATCCCAACCCATGCATAAAACTAGTGTAGATATTATTTGAGAGAGGATGATACATACATACTTATAGAGTCAAACCTTTCATGAATACAAAATTGATAATGATAATCAAAACCATATAGGTGCTTAAACTTATTGTTACATTATTATATCTTAAAATTGTGGTGATGAAAACAAAAGTTCAATTCCTAATTCTATGAATTTGACCTTTTGTTAATAGGCTTTTTACACTAGCAAAATTTTGCTTAGTCCCATACTATTGGTGGGGCTAAACAAGGATTTAGCTCCACCAATAGTATGGTACTAAGCTTAGCCCACTTTCTATTCACATTGCATTTTACCAAAGTGAGCGAACTCCACGATAGTACAGGATTATTTTAGCCCCAGAAAAAAGATAGGTTAGCCCCATAAAAGGTGGCACTAAGCGCTCAAGTGAGAACAGAAATCAAAAGAGTCTGGGGTTAAGGATAGTACTGGGTTTAAAAAAAAATCAAATGTAAAAAGCCTATAAGACAACTATCAACAAGAACAACTGTCATCGCAAGTCAAGTATTACCTGTAAAGGGGATTCCAAGCTTTTCTGGGTGAATAACAGTCAGAAGTCTTGTTTCTTGGTCAGATGAGTAAACTATGAAGGTTGCATTAGTCCAATCTATACAGAGAAAGAGATAAAAAGAGAATATTCACTAACTTATTTTTCAATCATTCTATTCCCCCTGTAACATTGTATGATCTCTTTATTAATTAGGTCTACAAGAAACAATCAAAGCTGTAAAGAAATATAAGTCAAACATTATTACTTGAAACACAAGGACTATAATGTAAATTAGAGCAATATATCATCGTCGTTTTTACGAACTGACAAATCCGCAAATACGCGCTTTGGAGAAAACGCTTCCTTATTCCGTATTAATATACATAATAATATACACCATTTCAAAATTAAAGTCATAAGCTTTCTTTTAATGTATATATCGATACATGCAATTATGCAACGAAAGCAAATTCCGTTATCTAAGTACACCTAAATCTATAAATGCATTTCTGGCCAACTCAGGTTTCTGCGCAGCACGCACGGATTTGTCAGTTCGTAAAAATGACAACGATATAATAAGACAGGAAATGTTGAATAATTCAAATATTGTTGATATGACCATAACATAAAGAAAGTACACTCATGGCTCCCTTTGAATAAGTATGACCTATATCAATTCATTCCCGTTTCTTACATTTCATTTTCTCACAAGATCGAAATATATCTTCTTAAAAACAAACTCTGCTAATCCTATTACAAAGTCAAAGTATAGAAATACCTATATAATTGCTCACTTTCTACAACTCTCAAAAGTCAGAAATGCAAAGCCTTGAATGCTACAGCAAACAACAAAATACCTTCTTACCTACGGTACAAAAACCTGATATTAACGATAGCAACCACAGTCATTGTAAACATATTGGTATTTCTGATCTTGGTTTGATGTTTTAGAATTCATGGCATGGAAAGATCAAATAAACTCTTATACAATGACTACATGTAGTATACATGTATCTATATAAGATGAGCATAGGAAAGATTGGTACCTATATGGTTAAATTAAATCATTTATGAGATGACCTCACACATCTTTCTGTCTCTATGTCTTCCTCTGTCTCTTCATCTCTCTCTCTCTCTCTCTTTATTTCTCTATGTGTGCATCTCTCTCTCACTGTCTCTCTTTCTTTCTGTCTCTCACTCTCTATCTTTTTTTCTCTTTCTGTTTCTCTCACTCTCTATCTTTCTTTCTCTCTTTCTCTCTCTCTCTCTCTCTCAATCTAGTCATACCTCCCTCACTCACACTCTTTTTCACTCTTATATTCTCACCCTCTCTCTCCCTCACTTTCTTCATTTTCCATATGTACCACATGATCTCTTCCTATGTCTTTCTTTCTTTTTCTCTCATATTGTGTATCTGTTTTTCTGTATGTCTGTGTCTCAGTCTGTCCCTATGTCAATATGTTTGCCTCTGTCTATATCATGCTTTCAATCCTATTGCACCTGTCATATAATCTACAATGAATTAATCTTTACAAGATGGGAGAGGTGAGAAGAAGCTTTGCATCACATCCGGCTCAACAAAGGTTAGTGGGCCAGTGTCAGATGTTCTGAGACATACAGTTCCTCAAGAATACTGTTCACATCATCATCTCCAACTAAAGTTTAGGCTTTCGCATAAACATAGATGAACTAACCATTTTAATCGCAATATTCTCAAGCTCTGAATCACTCATTCCCCTAGCTTCCAGATTTACAATACGTTGCACATTTCAACATCAATATTGAAAAAAAAAATTTACTTACTTTCCTTTTAATTAAACCTTAACATTATTTTATGACAAAGGGCTATTTTTTTGTTGATTTACAGTATGAGCAGTGCTCGCTGGCACAGACAGACGGCCACATAGAAATGAATTATGTAAGACATTAAGAGGACTTGGTTATCAGAGATGAGAATCAGTGATATAAAGACTGATGACCTCTTGACTGCACTCCACAGACCTGTCTAAGCTTTTAACACAGAGATTGCAACATATCGATGATCATCCATAATTCACATTCAACCTCACATGCTTCTATGTTCAACCTTTTACCTTTTACATGATACCGGACCGATCATAATGAAAACAAGCTTTTCAGTTTCTTTGTTCCTTGGGCAGACTTAAAATCTACTTATATACTTCAAAGAAATGGTTGAAAGAACTAAGTCATCTGGTTATATACGTGCCTTTTTTTGTGCAAACTATGACAGGAAACAGGAAGCACGAAGTCATGCTTTGTATAATTCCACAAAAAATTGTGAAAATCAATATTTCCTTAAAATTCAACTTACAATATCTTTCATCATTTCAAATTGTAGGCCTTTTCTAAAATCTCTTTTTAGAAGTGTTCCAGTGACAGTAGACCAGACTAGTACGGAGCAAAGTTCAAGTCAATTCATTCATTCCAAAGCTCTGGCTGAAGCTTGGTCCCAAATTCGAGCCTGGTCCAAAATTCAAGCCCAAGTTTGAGCACAGACTAGTACCTAAGCTAGAGCCAAGGCTAATTTCACACCAAATAAAAGGAAAAAATTATGATGCCTATCAGTCAGGAGACAATAGAATAAATACAACGATTTGCTCTCTCCCTCTCTCCTGACCAACTATTGTGATAAACGTCATTGGATCAGCGAAGCAACGGTCTGGTGGCATTGCATTAATTGATGGCATTCCTTCTCAAAAAGCTCATCTTTTTTCATGAGGCTTTCCTGCATAAAGTGTTGATGATAATCGCAATTGATAATATAAACATTGGAAAGGAACAACAAGCAGGCAATTATCGAGCAAAATGAATTTAGAGCGGAGATAAGCCCAGTGTGTCCATTACCGCACATCGCGACATGTACTGCTGGCCTGAAATTGTTTTCTCATTAATATTCATAATTTGTTTGATGAATTGCTTTCCATTCAAGCAAAAACAAAGGAACAAAACGAGAGAAAACAAGGTAATACATAAAAGCACTTTACAGCGCACTAATGGAGATGAGAAAAATGCAAATGAACTAACTAATGGAGAATAAGATGAGTGAGTGTAATTCATTTGCAAGTATAATGAACCAGTAACAACAAAACAGAAAAAAAAAAGTCGTGAAAGATTAATGCAAGTCCCTTTTCCTCTGTTCAAAGCTGAATAATACATTTGTGTTTCTGGAATTAATTTACACTTGTCAATAAACCACAACCCTGGGAAATTGATAAGATATGCAAATGTCAGAATTTGATAGGTTGCTCGGATCAAATTTTCAACAGTGTTTTAGCGAAGCGCAGGCATTTATATGGATTTTGCATGCATATTCTGGGAAAGTGAGGAGAAACACTGCTTGCTAAACGAACTGCTAAGTTGCGCTGTTTTTAAAAGTTATCATCTTACTAATTGTGTTTCTGCAAGCCAACAATTTTGCATGATTTTTTCTGGAGCAGGAGTAGAATGTGAAATGCCACAGGGTTGTAGGAGAGAGTTTCTCTTTCATCAATGTATTCAATAACAATATATTTAAGAAAGAAAGTGGTTCCTTCTCATATCCAGGGCTTGCTCTCTGACATCACAAATAAATGTACCTTACAATGTCAACTAGTCATCTACCATCATACAAGTAACACGGCAACTACACACATTGCACAAAAACTAATTAATTCTGATGAATAAAAAAATATTGTTATAGAATATTACAATCAAAAAGATCTGCCATAAAATAATTCAAAGTCTGCATTCGTTTTACGTTAATTTCTCTATTTTCATCAAATCTTCATTAGCAAACTACAAGGTCATAAAAATTCACATTTTGTCCAAAATTAGTCTCATAAGATATTAAAAAGAAGGGATGAAAAATGAGAAAACGGTTGCGACATCGACCACAAATACTTACTCATCCACTGAGCCTTCCACAGTTAATCACAGACAATTTCTCAACAAATGGAAAAAAAGTTATTCCTCAAATTAAGAAAGCAATCTATGCACGATATCTGCCAGGTTTTCAGGACCAGTCATTGCTTCGAGATTAACTTTTGATGAGCTTCAGTTCTTTCAAAATAATTTTTTTCTTTCACAAAATGACTTCTTATTTCTTGAACTTTATCTGACCCATCCAAGAGAATGAATCTTAAAATAAATAAATGATCTGCTTGCCATGTTATTCAACCTAACACATAACAAACATAATAATATGAATATTGGTTATGTTGCTATCTATTTTTGAAAGATATTGATCAGTTTCTTTCATCTTATCTGATTTGGAAGAAAGGATCTCAATAGATCAGATCATCTTTACTTTCACTTTACAAACCCTCCCTCATCCTTAACACAACAACAATTTCAAACTATTTTTATGAAATTCACAAATTAGCCTTGAGAACCATTACTTTTGAATCATGAAGATAAAAAAGGACAAAAATGCCTTTTATGTGGTTAAATATGTGAGAGCTGATGAATTGATATGGTGAATTCAAGATTGTAACAGTCTTATACATCTGATTGTATTTATTGTAGTTATTTTGTATCATTTAAACAAAATAAGTCTATAAAATATAATTTGTATACAATCAAATTAAAATCAATATATAAATCAAAATTAATACCAATAACACTGAACAGCTTTGCTTAAAGTTTCTTTTTAGGACCCATCTCTCTAGCTTGTTCATTCCACTTCTCTATTTTTTTTTCTTTTATTGAATTAACGTTTCTCTTCATGTTTTTAAATATGTCATGAAAATGAATATGGAGTCTAGATATCTGCCCAATGGAATATTGAAATATTGTTGTAAAATAATTCCTCTTTCTTTTTTTCCATTGGGAAACCATGAATACTCCCAGTAAACAAAAACACAACAAACAAACAAACAAATAGAAAGGTTGAAAAACCCTTATTGAGAATTCTAATGAAATGGAAATGTTCAGAGCTGGCTCAAGCCTGCAGGTATACATCAGCTATCCTTCATATTCTCCAGTCTTTTTATCTCTCTCTCTCTCTCTCTCTCTCTCTCTCTCTTGATGATATTATGAATTTCAAGGGCATAGAATGATGTCAGAGTGTGGATCCAGACTGTTGCCTGTCATTCCCTCTTGTCAACTAGAAATAAAGCAGCTTTACTAAGACCCTAGCATCCGGCCTGCCCTGGGCACTATCTCATCAGAGGTACCAGGCTGCACTTATAAGCAGGTATAGCTCAAATGTCCAGTTTACAGAGTAACCAAGATATCAAAATCTTTTGGTAAAAAGTATGTTTTTGTCACATTTTCCACACTCAGTTTGTGATTCTCTCCTAACCCTCTCAATACCATGAGAAGATAAGAGATGCATAAAGTCATAGTCAATAACATTTTTGAGCATGTGGTAACAGAGACACTACAGGTAGAAAAAAAATATGAATGGGAAATACATCCATGAGCTTTGAATTTATTTCAATATCAAAACTAGCAGTGAAATTTACTATAGTACTTCTCCTCCTCCCTCCCTCCCTCCCTCCCTCCCTCCCTCCCTCCCTCCCTTCCCCCTCCCTCCCTCCCTTCCCCCTCCCTCCCTCCCTCCCCTCCCTCCCTTCCCCCCTCCCTCCCTCCCCCTCCCTCCTCCCCCTCCCTCCCTCCCTCCCTCCCCCTCCCTCCCTCCCCCCCTCCCTCCCCCCTCCCCCCTCCCCTCTCTCTCTTTCTCTCTCTCTCTCTCTCTGAAATACTACTACTATTAATAATAATATATTACATTTATATGTTATGCGAATACTTCAATGCGCTTTACAATGTTATTTATTATTACCCCTGGTCATTGGATTTCAAGCCTGCACACAAGTGTGCACCATCTCCACTCCTTAGGGAGCATTCCTACCATTTTGCACCGTTCACATGCATGCATGTAGGGCAATGGCAAAAACAGTCACATTGACTTTGGGCAATCCTCACAGGTACCCATTATCTCCTGGGTAAGTGTGGCAATGTAGATTAATGTCTTGCCAAAGGACGTTTGAGCTGTGGCGGGACTCGAGCCGCGAACCATGTGATCGAGAGTCCGGTGACATATCCACTAGACCACGACACCTCTACAATTCATCTTGACAAACAAACAAGACTGCCCAACTTAGCAAGTATAACAATTTTTCTTACAACTTTATGAGACTGTATTATTTTGAGGGTTAATCAGAAATTATTATAACCACTATTCCTATAATACTTGAAATTTTCCCAAAATATGAATTGCCATGAAAGAACGCATGATTTGAGAACGATCTTTTTCTGGGAAGTTCAAGAAATTAATTTTCAAACTGTGTATGGCTAGCTATTAAGACATGATGCAATCCATCATCCCTGGTATTTGCCATGGTATGAAGTAGACAACTATTCCAGTATCATCCATTGATTGAAACATCTTGAGCTGTTGGTATGTTGTGAAGCATGTTGAGATGTATGTAATAAACTTGATTTGATGCGAGTGGAATGCATGGTATTTAGCTCTGGTGGTGATTATCTCTCAACAAGATGACTCTCTTACACAACCCCATTCACATACAAAAATTAATCTCCATAATTCCTGTCATGGTTTGATCAAAATTTATGAGAGATCCAGACACCAGTACCTAAATGTTGTTTTCCTACTCACAATGTACACAGGTTATACAAATGAAATTAAAAGCTAGAAGTTGCAAAAAAAAATTACCATTCCATATCTTAACATTATAAATGTATCTTTATCAACTATATCAACTTTATCAACTCATAATATCTTTGCTCTATCCATTTAAACACTGCTAATAGATATTAATAAAGTAAAGATTAAACTGGATTAGTTCTTTGGTGTGAACTGCCTCCCTCCAGTGATATCTGTATTAAAGATTACTGGTTCCATGATATAAATATTTTGTTGAATTCTGGAGAGTTGAATGGCTTCATTGCAACCCTATATAACATCAATCACAGTGCCTAATTGACAGAGAGAGATATATATAATTGGAAGGTCTTATCTGTGAATCTGTGATGATTCGTTAATGAGGAGTGAGGATTTCTTTTAAACTTTTGGTTAATTAGTCAAGTCTTTTTACATAATATATTTCTTATAAGAGAGGGTGGTAACAAACAAACTAAGCAACTAAAATGAAGCAATACAATAAAACGGACAAACAAAGCAAATAAAATGAAACAATACAATAATCTAAGAATCTTTAGCATGAAAGCTAAAGACTGGATTCACTTTAATGACTTTAATGTACATGAAGTGTACAATTTATTTCTTTCCAATGATGAATATGAAGGGAATGTAAGTTGCAAGAGGAGTCTTTAATGGCAAAAAGGTAAAATTTGATTTATTCCCCAATTTCAAAATTTATAACACTGATACCGCTACAGAACTGTAAGCAGTAACTAAGCACTAAAACTGAAGAACTTTTAAAGGCAAAAAACATCTGCTACACAAGCTTCCACACAAAAGTTAAAAACATTGTAATGCAATGGAAATATAAATGTGGCCACTGAGCTTTAAAATTTTGAAACTGAGACAAATATATATCCAGATCATCAATAAAAACAAACAATGCCAACAGGTTAAATGTTTATCCAAAAATTAAACTAGTAGGGAAATTTAGGATTTCCTTCCAACATGTTTACAACGCATGCGTTTTTTGTTTTTTTTAGAAATCATCTGTTTCACCTGAAACTTTCTGATTTACTTTCGCAAGCCATTTAAGATAGGTTTAGGCACAAATCAACTGCCTTCAATTCTTACTGAAAATGTTAAACATTATATTTTAACCTGTTGAATTCTGTTTGATTTTATCATAACATACATTTTCCATCATCAACAATATCCTGAGCAACCTTGTCAATAGGTTAACAAAGTGGATTTCAACCAGCACTAAATGATTACTAACATATGACGGTTGAATTCTATCCTTTCAACACAAACAGAAAATTGAGGTTAATATACTGGCAGAGGAAATGATGAATGTGATCTTGAAACAAAAGGAACTATTAAAGATGAGAGCTCGCCTTCTTGGCTACACCATACAAATAGGTGAAAACACGAGGAAAAACAAGCCCGGGAAGAAAGTTGACTTCCGTGATCCGTAGTGCTAATGGGGCGCTTATGATTACTTGGCTTGCCGGTAATTATCATTGTTTTCCTGGACTTGAAAATGAATTCGGAGTGAGTCAGAACTAGAATTGTGATTGCTTATTTTACAGGAAGCCTAACATTTGCAAGACAAAGTCAAGATTCTCAAGGCTATCAACAGATTGGAAAACTACAAATGTCAACTACAGACCTACTTCAAATAATATTAAGAACTTTATAGCATATTTGATGTTAAGCCTTCTCTTATTCAATATGATCAATTGAAATAAGACATACCAAAAAGTGTGTTGCATTCTCAACCATGCGCGCGCGCGTATCACTTTCCCTCTGCGATTCCCTCCATAGAACCCTGTACATTAATCATGAAAAACGTAAATTTCAACTTTTAGAAATACTTATATCTTTTTCACTTTTTAACAATTTAATTCAGTTAAAAATGAATATGAATATTGAAGAAACAAAGAAGCTGCTGAGCATAAAAATGTAATCATTTCATATGTAGAATTCTGGCCAATTTTGTTTGAAAACGGCCTTTTTATGTTGCCTCACAAAAACGTAGAACACCCAAATTACACGTGTTTCTATGGGGAAAGTAATTGACTCGCAGTGACAAGGTAATTTTGTTAATTGGTTAGCAGTGCTGTTAATGGTGGGAATTAACCGGTTAAAAGGTTTCTTAAAAGAGTAAGAGTTCTAGGTTTGACCTTTCTTATTTTGACTTCTACTGGTTTTGTAGAATTCTGGCCTTTTTATGAATTAGTTATGAAATATTTTGTGTTTTTAGACTGATTCTGTGCGCACGCACCACTGATCTCTACAGAGATCAGTGGCGTGCACGTGTCATTCTGATGACATTCAGGCTACGCGCAGATGCAACAAATTGCGCGAAACTTATTGACATGGTAAGAATTCAATATGATAGTTTGAAATAAGAAAAGTTTATTAGCCCATACTCTATATTCATGGATAATAAGACATCTATTTCTACTTCCTTCTTCTTTTTATAAATCTTCTTATACTTTGATCTTTTCAAATGAATAAGTTGGTGTTGGGCTTCTCTTTAACTTCTACATTTAGTTACCTTAATCCAACATAATGTGAAGAAGAATAACAAATATGGCAATAGTAAAGCTACATCACCCACACACTTTGCTTTCAGTTACATTTCCTTTTTCTTTATCAGTTATGATTAATACACTTGAAATATATTTTTGCATTTGTTTCATGTGATTTTTAATGATTTGGAAAAAACAACCAATTTGAACTGAACTGAATGAAATTGAACTGAATCAAGTTGAATAATAAAATCTTTAAATCAACTAATAAAACAAACATATTTCTTCTCAGTAGAATTATTTCAATAGCCTTTATATAATGAATGATAAAGACAAATAGGTTTACTTTTCAAAATATATAGCAGAGAAAGAGAAGGGAAGAGGGAAAGAGAGACAAATAAACAAAGAGGAGACAGATAACCATAAAAATATTAATAGCAGAAGTGAATTCACATGCATAGGTTTAGAAGGACATTCTACTCTAAAAAATCTGCACATTATGCATTATTTTTAAAAGCAGTGTTATAATGAAATTTCTCCATTAACTTAATCGGTACACAAAACCTTATTGGGGGGTTTGCATATAAGCACAATCATATTTAATGGAGGACTTCTTTTCACCCTTTTCCAAGAACATCCTATAAAAAAAAAATGAACCAGTTCAAAGGTCAATCTCTTGCTCTCGTCTCATCTACCTGACTGGGAAAACTTGTATGAACAGGGCAGAAAACACATCCTATATACCGGCAACACTATACCAGTTCCACCATCTATTGCCCACAATGTTTAATATCTCTTAAGTTGACTCATGACAACAGTATTTATACGGAGGTAAATTTGAAATAAAATCCCCAATCTAAACATCCTTCTAGAGATCAAAGTTTAACTGCACTGGTTCATCTATATGCCTCCGTTCTAGATAATGAGTCCACACAACTTTCATTTTTCAGAGTTTCTGAGAAGCCATTTCGTGGTTTACAGTTGTTCTCAAAATACAATGAAATCAATTTTGTGGTTCCTTTCTTTCTCATCTGTGCTTAATTTCTTGCGAAAATAAAATGCCCTAAATTAGGTCAACCAACATATGAAATTACCCACTTACCTCCTAATTCCATAGAAATCATTCTCATAGAATAAGATATTATCACCAACTGCTACACATTGTATTTTAGTTAGCAAAGAATAAACGCAGTTTAGATGCCACCTCTATAGTAACACAAATATCTAAAGAAATATAGGCTGATTCTATTAATCTTTTGGATATAGTCAACTTCTACAAAATCAATTATCTGAAATGCACTGCATAACAAAAGATTTGGCAGGGTTACAAAAATAGAGAAAAACAAAAGATAACTCACAAAGCGGCCAGGTTTTTTTTTTTTTTTTTTTTGTCCACCTCTTATTTGTTTCATTACTTCACTTAAGAAGAAATAATTGCAGCCCTTTAGAACCTTGGAGGTCTCTATAAATATCTTCTAGATAAAACAATTTTATTTCTTTTTTGAAAGAGTTTTTTTTTTTTTACTTATAAATGAGTTTTAAACATGGTCAAACATAATGAAAACAACTATTATATCACAACTGGTTAGAAAATCCCTGACAAAATTAAAATTTGAATTGAGAACTGAAACTGAAGATATACGATGAGCAAACTGGATGTTTTTTCTTCCTAGTGTCTGTTTTTCTAAATGTTGACAATAATAATGCGATTCCCTCTCTCATGTGTTTTGAAAAGTGATTAAAAGAAAACACTTGAAATGGCATACTAATGTATTTTGTTACGCATAACAAAGTATCAAATACATACAAGAGAATAAAGATGCCTTAAAACAAAAACCTCAATTCAGAAATCCTCGACATCATTTCATGAAACCATTACAGTTTATCAGATTTTTTGCTTTAAAAATTCTGCAATTTGCTTAATTTTTGCTAAATAATTAATTTCAAATACAGTCAGAAATCAATAAGATCACAGGATTTCAAAATATAATCAGGCCTCTTTCTAAAAAGAGTTAAATAAAACGCAATGTGGAAACAGGCATGGACCAAACTGTGATCTTTCTTTTACTAGAACATGTCTGTTTCAAAACAATGAAGGCACCACCAAATCTATTCTTTTCTCTCTTATGGATTTTCTTACAAATATGTCGACAGTCTGAATTCTTTTTTTGCACATTCATCAGAGTTGTTCTGCAACCTCTTTACATTGGAAACATACTATTCTGAAAGCAAAGCTAAAACATAGAATGACACAATGACAAAATATACCAACTGTAAAAAAACCCTGGAAGTAAGAAGCAGCGGAGAAAAAAGAATAGAGATCTACAAGAACGTGAATAATCCAAGTCAATCTGACTTATGATTCACCATGATAGGTAGCATCAGTAACATCCTTCAAGCTACTCAAAAATCATCAATAGGTTAACTTGTCGGCTATTCACAGGTTATTTTCTGTTTAAAGATCTCTCTATCTAGTATCTTCTAGAAGGAAGATTCCTGAAAGGAGAGGAAAAGGAGAGAGTGAAGAGAGAGTGAGGAGAGAGCGAGCAAGGAGTGAGGGAGGCATGTTCACAGGCCGTGCACTTGTCGCAGGGAAGAGCAGCTCTGTTGACAAATCCAACGAGCAAGCTGACAAACCCGGCATGTAACCCAACAGACCTGAATGAGACCATGCCTCTACGCACACAGTGCTTGGCTCAGAGAGGTAGGAGAGAGAATTACTCAAGGGGAGACGAACGAAGAGGGGAAAAAAGAGGGTGTAGGGGGTGAAGAGAGCGAGGCTATAGAAATCTGTGGTTGGTCTGTTCACTGTGGATCTGTTGCTACCTTTCAGAGCGGGGTTCAAGTCTAACTTTCTCTACAAACTAACTCACCTAGGTATCGAGCTGTCAACCTAAACCAATGATTATCCAACACGGCCAGTGCGTCTGCACCGATACTCCTCCGCTAGTTCAAAACTTTTTTCCAGATAAATTTTCCTTGAATTGTTGTGATTTGTTTGGATACTTCACACAGTAAGGTAGGTATTCCAATAATTTGTAAGTCCATTTGACAGTGAAGCAATGGAAGAAAGTAGTTATCTCCACTATAACAAGTTGGATGCTATCTGAATCGCTTCAAGCACGCAATCACTTCACTCACTCGTAGCCACCTCCTAAGGCAGGGCTACGGCCATACACACGCTACAAACTTAGCGGCTCAAAAAAGTTGATGGGAAATACGAGGCGAGCCGAGAATTGACAAAGGAGAGCGGCATAGAAAGAGAGGAAAAACACTAGGACTTCTCCCGTGCAGAGATAAAGAACCAATCCACACTGAAATTGAGTTCCCCAATTGGCTAGGTCATAATTGCACTGGCATGTATGTATGTATGTATATACACAGACACTCGGCAAGTCGGCCTATTCCCCCCTGCGGATTGTTGTGTCCTATTGGTCGCCCAATCAGCGACAAAAACTGGTGAGCTTATAATTACGGGGTCTCCTGGTATGTGAGAGTGTGCAGCGATGGTAGTGGCCAAGACTAAAGCAGATTGAAACGGGGTCAAGGGCGTCTAATTTATGCAGCCAGTCTCTCATATTTGCACTCATTCTAGACGTGATTGGACGGCTGCAGTATGACTTCAGCCGCAATCTTAGCTTTTTTTTTCTCTTCTTCTTACTCTTAGTACATTGGGACAGGTTGAGATAGCCACTTTCATGTGAACCAATTAGCATTAGTTTAGGCAAGAAAACTTGTCCCCTCTCTCCACTCGTTTTGCTCTCTGTTAGATGTCTGAAGTTGCACAGATTTGTTCTAGGGTAGTTATAACTGAGATTTGTACCCACTCACTTCAAACAATATTTCAATCATATATATAATTAATTATTATGATTAATCACTGGTCTCTTCTGACTTTGTTAGTTTTTTTATCTACTAAACTTATCTTATTTCAGCATAATTTTGCCATTCTTCTTATAAACTTAGGCTAAAGATAAATATGATGATACTTTAACTTAAACTTTTCTAGTGTTTTACAATTGTAAAAATGCCATATATGACTTTTAAAAATACTTCAAAGAACTAGGTCATTTTGCTCAACTCATTTTTTTTTTAATTTTTAATTTGTATTTCTTCACACTTACTCCCATCTTCTTAACCTTCGTTATACATCTCATGTCACACATTTTTCTTTTTCTTTTCATCATCTTTCTTAATTTCACATCTCACTCTTTATCTTTCTTTTCTGTTAGAGGTAGCATGTAAGTCTGTTCATTGTAAAAAAAAAATTAATCCATAACATTTTGCTAATAATCTTAGAACTAAAGGTATTATTATTACCCCCCCCCCCAATCTCTCTCTCTCTCTCTCTCTATCTCTGCTCTTTTCTGTCTGTCCGTCTCTCTCTCTCTCTCTCCTCTCTCTCTCTCTCTCTCTTCTCTTCCCCATTCTTTTTGTCATTGTCTTACAAATCAAATGTAACCAATCCAATGTACTATCTTGACCATGCTAGTTAGTTTTTCATCTTGACTTTCATCTCTTCTTTTCCCTTTATACCATTTTACTGAAAGACTTCAGTCTTTCTGCTACTATTATGACCAGGATTGTCTCTGATTAGAATCAAAAGGACATAAACACAATCTCTTGATCAAATGACCCTGGCTCTACACTCAAATCTCACATTACAAACTGCATGTACATTGTCCTTCTTGATATATTTGCATCCTTGATAATGATATCTATGGACTACCGTCTCTTGTCTATTTTTACTCTTAGCTTCTCTAGCCTCAAGCTACAGAACTATCAAATCTCTTGAGATACGACCCCCCCCCCCCCCCAAGAAAAGTGAAAGTGAATGAAACAAAGAAAACAACCTGTTAAAAATGTGTTTAATTAGACACTACAATTCACATAATAAGCAATGCCTGAGCCTTAGGTCTACTCTATTACATGATCCCTAAATCTACCAGCTTCAACCCTACACCCCTCTCATAACACTCCTGCTACCCTCATTAGCATTTTGGGTAATCCTCTGAAAAATATGGTAGCAGCTACGTGACTCCACGTTTTAATTCTGCCCTCTCACATACTCCCCTCTCGTTGAATTTTGGTGCAGGGTGGGAGGCTCACAATGGGTATAACTTGCAGTGTAATATACTGGACACCTACCTTAACTATATTTCAGAGAGAGTATAATACATGTCCAATCATCAAAAAGTAAAGAATCATACAAAATAATATTATAACGTTTTGGTTAATGTTATTTTATCACAAGACACTGGCATTCAAAATACTGGATAATTCAAAAAGCATTTCTCCTAAATTAGTATCATTGATAAAACATTTAATCAATAAAAACAGCATAAGAAGTCTTCATGCAAAATATGTTTAAAATTCATAGACATTATCTATCATGTTGGTTTTCTTCTCTGCCAAGTGTTACTTACCCTCTTTCATAGACTCTTCACACATACATACAGTATAAGAATAGGAATTTATTAACACATTATATAAAAGGCATGACAAATTATATAATACAAGTTCTCTAAATTGTTTTCATTGATATTTTAGAAAAGACTGAAATACTGAACCAGCAATTGTTCATGTCAAGAGCACTTAACCTCATAGTCTGAATAATTGTATTTATTGCAAACACGATAAAAACTATTTTCGAAAAATCAACTCAAGGCAATTTCAGTAGCCCTTTCTATCACCTTTAGAAATGTGCGAACATTACAATGGCATATTACGTAATCCGAACCTGATTTCTATGGGCAGTACAATAGGCCTTTGAAATTGCCCTTGAGTTTATTTTTCGAAAGTAGTTTTTATCGTGTTTGCACTAAAAGCAGTTATTCAGATACAAAGATCGATCAAGATCCTACTCAAGATTGTCTATAACCATATATCATTTTATTTACTCCTGTGTATTTATAATGAATAAACTTTGCCTAACACTAGTTTTCTTTACATGAGACATATTCTTTAAGTAGTCATTATCAACACTTCCCTGTAAGGTGCTGCACTGTCTAATCCTTGTTCAATTAACGCTCCTCCAATTGGCAATGCCTCATTTACATACAACTGTCCCTTTATCCAAACAGAGAAAGAGAGAGAGAGAGAGAGAGAGAGAGCTAGGCTGGCTGGCTGGTTGGCTGGCCTGAGGCAGTGACTGGTAGGGCTAATTACTAGGCAGCTACAATTTCATAATCTTGTTTGCTTTCTTTCCTTGGCTCTGACCTCATAAGGTCAAATCAAAATGGCTCCCTTGATGAGGAAGATTAAAAGAATGTTGAGAAGAAATTTAGTTTAGTAAGAAAATGTCTCATAATTGGCATATGGTTGCTTCCAGACTTTCAATAGAAAAAGCTTTTTATCCGAGCAAGTTCTCACAGTCTTATAACCCAACTTAAATCACATCCAAATTCTGTTTCATAATAAATTTGCAAGCAGAGAATAAATACTTATGTTAGCTGAAAAGCACTGAATCCATATAAATAAAAAAATAAAAAGCACTGAATCTATCCCATCTTTCAAATTTCCTCATAACTTGTGAGATTTTTCCACAGAAGTGTGATCAGAAGCTGAACTGCAGACCTTTTAATCAATTCTCTTTACGATTCCTCTTCCTCATAATTTCTGATCAAGAATTCGGTAACTGGTACATCAAGGCTTCTGCAATTTCAGCAAAAAATCAATGTTTTTGGTATGCAGTATTTAAGGGATTGTTTTACACTGCCATACAATACAATAGGGAAGAGGGAACAAGGCAATGATCAGGCTAGAAGCACAAATAAAGAAACAGAAAGAGAAAACCACCTCCACTACGCCAAAGACAAAAATCGAAGATGTGTTTCTATCTAGGCCAATTATGCCCAGACTTTTTGACTTTTTCCAGAGCACAATTATTTCAAGAGAAAATCTCCTCTTTTCTCTTCCCATAGCAGAGAGTGATCCCTCACTGTGTTTCATACTATCCATTTAATGAAATGAATTTGAGCAATGACTGATGCGACTGTTAGCTTTACTAAAGCAAGAAATGTATCAGGTTGAAGCAATCCTTGGTCCGCTCCTTCAAGTTTCCCATATTTGGTGATTCCCAGACCCAATCACAGCTTGATTTCAAGACTTGATTGCACTATACAGTGCCTCATAAAAATACCTACTTGTTGCAAAACAACACCACATATCAAATATATCAAATATTAAACTTTACAAACACAGTAGTCTATAGCTTTACAGCATATAGGTCTCCCCATATTTAGGAGTCAATTACAGGTGCTTTATTCCCTTAGTAAATATATTTCACTTCACCTTATCAACTCAAATCCTTTTTTTGCTGGCGTCCACATCCCATCTCTCCAATTTTCTCTTTTTATCCTCCCTGCTGTATATCCCTTGACCCCTAGCAGCTCGTTGCTCCTCATATCGGGGTCAGCGGGTCACTTTTTGCCTCAGAAATTGAATAAGAATTGATTCCGCCGCCCGAGTCTTCCTCCGATGGCACAAAC
The DNA here is from genome assembly GCA_025618425.1 of Heliocidaris tuberculata. NCBI lineage: Eukaryota > Metazoa > Echinodermata > Echinoidea > Camarodonta > Echinometridae > Heliocidaris > Heliocidaris tuberculata. The sequence goes on along the minus strand of CM046845.1, from coordinate 34,114,261 downwards.
GCTGAATTTTGAATCAATTCCAAGCCAGGACTCGGTAATGAGACATAACTGCATGAATCATACATAGCAAAGTGTTTGTCAGGGGTTGCACCAATGAAGTAAAACAGGGTTTCTGCTTGAATTTCTATTTCTTAAAATGCCCTTATCTCTTTCTTCAGCTCTCACTTAAATTGCTTGTCTGTATTTTAGCAATCCATCTCTATCATTGTCTGCAATTTTTCCTGTTTTGAAGCTATCACCTGGACAGGGATAAATACTATTCCCAACCATTTTTTTAAAGTTTTTTTTTTTGTTTTTTTTTTGTTTTGTTCCTACACTGTTAAAGTCAGACTTTCAGTGAGTAAGACAGTTTTTACCATAAATTAAATTATATTTCAATAATATTTAAGAAAATTTGCAAAAATCAAGAGTAGAGTTTTGTAATATCTTTCAGGCACTTAGAATAGATCAATGTTTAACTATTTATAGAGTGATGAAAAGCATTTCAAATACATATTTTTCTCTGTGGATTAAACTTATTCATGTAATTAAATCAATTTCATTACTCTCTCAGTAAGAATATTGGTCAAGTGAGCATAAATTCTATACAAGAAAGTCAAATGTCCCTAAAACACTAAATTTCAATCTGCAGTTCTCTTAAACAATACAACTGATAAATCAAACCACTGCACGATTATACTACAAAAAATAGACAATTATTTCATCATAGCATATATTACTCCTGAATTATTTAAACTAATTTATAAACTTGCCTGATTACAACATTATCAGGAAGGAACTTTAGATATAGGCCTTAGAATCAATATAATGGAATAATTTTTTCTTCTTCATGAAACAAAATAGGTACCGGTACATGCATTGTGAAGTTTACTTAAGTAAAAAGATATTTCATCACCTATTTTAACAGTGAAACAAATGCTTGAAGTATGACATTAAAAGGGAGATAAGTTCACAAAGATTATACACTGAGCCTAAGTCAGTATATTTAGATATACAATTATTTTAATATTCTGTTCCTACAAATTTATATAATATATACTATAGCTGCATTAAACAACAAATGTAGATTTCTATCCATTTTTTTAATTTACAGGTTAAGAAACATGCTGTTCTCATAACCACTTAATCAGGAAGTATAGTTTATCTCCATGAATACAGGGAAATGAGGGAATATCATTTCATCGGATGAAATTCAAATCACAGTAGCACTTCAACTTGCTACAAACTGTTTAGATTCAACTAAAATCTATGTTCAATTAATCCGGGCATACAAGATGCATTTTCCGTGCTGCTCCTACATGAATGCAATGTGAACACTAGCATTTCTACAACCCTCAAGCTCTCGTTGTAACTGAAGACGTATAGTTGCTAGTAGGGTCCTATGCCGAGGGGGTAAGACTGGTAGAGACTGGTGTATAGCTCCTTACCCCTTGGGTATCACTACATCTATCATCACATCTCAAACTCAGAGAGAGAAAGAGAGAGAGAAAAGAGTGGAACATTCTCACTAGCTAGCCACCCCATGTTTCAAGTTCAGGGTAAGAAATCGGAAGCCATGAAGCCAATCCTCATTATTCTACCATCCTACCTTGTTCTGAATAACAACATTAAAACTCTCACAAGTTCATGGTTTCCTCAGATTGCTCTATGTAGACTACAATATAAGTGGTATAATAATTACACTATCAAGTATCAAACAGTGTAAATAATAACTCTTTCAGGCATTTACTAGGGTAAAAGTGAGATTTTCTTGGGACAATTTTTGTATAGTTTGTGTATTTTTACCAGAAGTCTTCTCCATTTTACATTTCCCCTCTTTCTGTTGTTCCCCCGTTTCCAAAATATATGACTGAAAAGAATTAATGATGAAATAGTCCAGTACTAATATCCTATACTATTTCACATCTATCTTGTTAAGATGGTTAGGTTGAAGAATTCACTCGTAGCTGAGCTTTACTTAATTGCGCTGATTACCAAACCGACAACTGCCACCACATAGGCTCCCACGATGCACCTCACACTTCACGATGGTGACACAGACAAATGTTGTTTTATCAAGCCCAAAAAACAGCCTCAAGGTTTAATTTACTTCTTGCCCTGGAATAAACTTATAGAATGACCACTAAATAGAGATAGAGAAAGAGAGAAAGAGAGAGAGAAAGAAATGAAGAGAGAGAGAAAGAAAGGAAGAGGAAAGAGAGAAAGAGAGAAAGAGAGAAAGAGAGAAAGAGAGAAAGAGAGAAAGAGAGAAAGAGAGAGAGGCAGAGCAATGAAAAGAAAAAAGATGGAGCGAGCAAGATGTCTTCTAAAAATCGACATCCAATCTTTATCATGCTTGTCTTCTCTCCAATGAACCTATCCAGCAAAGCTCAATCAAAGAGATATTTGCATTATTGGCCTAGCTCTTCTTGACTTTGACAATAAAAAAAATTTCAAGCATCGATAACAAAACTATAAACCAGTTCTTGTCTGGAAATAATACTTGTTTGTACTTGGAATATGCTCACAATGAAATCCATTCCATTTCTCTCAGGTAATTTTAAAGAGTAAATCTATTTTCCTTCTGGGGCTATTACCACACATAAACCATGCACTTGAGCTATAAATTCATAACTCTATGAAACTAAAAAGTTTGTTACACAACATCATACAGAATAAGGGAATTGAAGACAACAGTTCAATAATTGACCTCTATGACACATGACAACTGTTAGAATTTCACTTTGATTGAAAGCAAGGTTGGCATAGAGCTCAAATTTGATCCTTTCTCATGTACTTTTTCATGATTTAACTTAGATCACACAGTATCATGATTGGATCTAATCTGAATGTTTTTATTTTCTGCTTCTCACATATGGTAAAGAATCAGTGGGGGCTTACCTTTATATTCAGATGTGAAGCTATACAGAACCATGTCTCTACTTTCAACACATCAATGAAATCCCACTGTATAGGAAGATACAAACAAGAGTAAACATGAGACCATTTTGTATTTCAACATTTCTACAGGAGACTTGAGATGGCAGTCATTCTAAAATGCCAATAAGATAAAAAGAACAGAATAAATTGAATTACAGTACTTGCAACATATTTGCCCTTGCCTTGGTTTTGTTAATTGCTGCTAGGATTGGGCCATGCCTGTGTGGGGTAAAGAGAATTAGATTGACTTTCATGTTAGAGTATGGAGAAAGAAGGAGAGAGGTTTCCAGAAAAGTGCATAAAGCCCCCTCCTACTACCACGGCGTAGTTGAGGCTTTTTCTTTTTTGCCTGGCGCACGTTAATGAACGACATTTATGCAGCGATGCTGAGCGAGAAAGGTGATAGAGTAAACACGCCGATGGGTGATAACTCTCGGGCCAGATGCGTGTAGCCAAGTTACCGACTTCATTAACTTGAAACATTACAAAAACCCAAATTGGCAAATCACATTAAAAGAAGAGCCTCGCGTCGACTGACAACCAGGTCGGCCGAGCATGATTCGTTATGGGTTTAGAAGTAAGGTGGGAGTATAAGGGACTGGTATAAGCACTGTCATCTCAACTCAACCAAAAGGTATTAAATAAGAATATTGCGGTCTTTTGCAGTTGTAATTTATAAGAAACCAACACTTTAATATTGGAAATTGTTGAAATAACATCACAAACAAATATGACTTGAAACGATCCTGTCATTATTAACTAGTTCATAGAGTGTAGTGGACTTCTATTCTAGTTAAGGAGTATTCTTCAACCCCTTCCCCTATTCACCTGCTGACATGATCCCCCTCTACCGGTCTCTCCTAGATAACAGCCCTACCTACAGGGCTCTATACACCCCTTTCTCTCTCTTTCTCTCTCTCTCTCTCTCTCTCTCTCTCTCAGTTAGATTCCTATACAGTAGATCATCATGAATGAACTTGTTTTTTCACCTGTCCTACTCATAGCATCACTAGCTTGCCTTAGACTTCTCCTCAAGTACTAAACCTAAATAATTTATCTCAAATCTTACAGAGAGGAAATTGACACAAGTCATTCCTTTGCATCCCAGTTTTACCCACTCACTATCATTCCTTAACTTTATAGTTTCTTCAATATGTAATTATTAATTGAAAGGATTCTTGGAGGTTTAGATGATAATTAATTCAGATGTTTTTGTCCTGTCAACCTTACTTACTTGGATGTACCTGTAATCACATAAGAATGACATACCATTTTTATCTTATATCAGTAGTAATCAGATTGATGTCCAATCAATTGATAATGATCTGATGTGACTCAAATCAAGTTAGAGAACAAACAAAAGAAGTAGGAATGAAACCCTTCTAACCTCACATCAATCACGAGGCCCGTAATTCACACATCACCACCCTTTATTTTCCCCGCTCCTGATATATTATGAAAAGATGGAAAGACAAGATTGTCCATGTATAAAGTTATTGCAACCTAAATGCATTGTGCAACTGCGCTAAAAAGACAGAAAGAAGAGGGAAAATTGAGTACAGAGCTGCTTGGTCCTAGAGGCCATCTATACGGACAGATTCAAATAATCATGTTAACGGCAAGGCAAAGTACACCCGACTGTGTGACTGTGAATAATCCTATCAGCCATTCATCCGCAAATTTGATCAGGGAAGTTCGCCTCACTTAAAACCCTCATGCCTCCTATATTTCTGAGATAAAAAAGGGCCTAGTCCTCCTGCCCTCCTAGCTTTTTTTGTTGTTGTCATCTCTGCATCAACATTTCTGTCATGCTACCGGTCTCATTCATACATAGTGATGGGGAGTCAAAAGCACAGTGGTAGGCAAGCGGGCTGGAACAGAAGAGAAGAGGAGGAAAGCTACCTATGTTTTTATCCAATCCCCCATGAAGAGGTGGCTTCTCTCTCCACTGTGATGTCATCTAAAGTGATTGACATATCATCGCCTGAAAGGTGAAGAGAATGGAAGGGAGAGAGGGTCCAAGGATGGAAAGATTAACCCAACTGTGGGGTATTATGGAACGGATGGAGGGGGTGGGGGAGAATAGGATGGAGGAGTGTAAGATGGAAAGATTAACCCAACTGGAATGGAGAGAGTGATGGAGGGAGGATGGGGGGGGTATAAGATGGAAAGATTAACCCAACTGTGGGTCATTATGGAAAGGATGGAAAGAGTGGTAGAGAGAGGGAGAGAGAGAGAGAAGGGATGGAGGAGTATAAGATGGAAAAATCAAACCAACTGATGGTCATTATGAAGGGATGGAGGAGGTGGTAGAGGGGGGTGGAATGTGGTAGAGGAGTACAAGATGGAGAGATTTATTACCCAATTGTGGGGCATTATGAAAGGGATGGAGTGGATGATAGAGGGAGAGATAGAGGGAATAAAGGAGTCTGAGATGGAGAGAGTAATTATACTGTGGGATGTGTCTAATGTGGGATAGTGTAATTAACCTTAATGAGGGATGTGTGTGTGTGGAGAAGATGGATGAGGATGAGATAGAGAGATTAACCTCATACTAAGGATGATGCTAAGACGAAGGTGGGATGGAGAAATTAATTGAAGATGGAGAGGGATGAGGGTCCTAGCACTATATACCACGTATATTACATTTGCTAGCAAGATATAATTTTCTGAAAATGATAACCAATTCACAAACAAAGCAGCATGGAGAAAATAGAAGACAAAGCAAGAATGAAAACCCATACGAGGCAAGAAAGAAAACCCAAGAAAAAAGTATAAATTGGAATAGAAAAAATTCTGAACTGAGCGTACTTCTAATCTTATTACCACTGCATATTATGAATTAACATAGAATTCACTATCAGTTACATGAAGTTGGATAGAAGTGATTACGAAGGTCTAAATATGAGACTATGAGGAAAACACTTGTGCTTGTTTCAAACTTCACAGCACCTTCACTCCATATAGCAATGAAATAGCATAGATGACAGAATACAATATAGACATTTTCATATCTCATAGTGAAATAATATCCGTCTCTATGTTTGTACACAAAAAGAAAAAAAAAAAGGTACAAAAAGGGACATTTTCACCTGAGGGAGAGAGAGAGATTTTCAAGAAAGTTCAATTTAAAGCCCCATTGAAATGAATACTGTTCTATCATTCTGTGATAGCACTATAATACAATCAAGATAGAATAAAGCATTAAAAAAGAGAGAAAATGAGAGAGATGGAGGGAGAGAGAAAGATGGAAAAAGAAATATATATATATAGAGAGAGAGAGAGAGAGAGAGAGAAAGTGAAAAAGAGAGAAAGAGAGAGAGAGAGAATGAAACCAAGTGAAACCCTACCAGTGTTTGAAATGACAGATGTAAGGAACTTCCGGAAGAAAACAAAACTAGGGAGGGCAAAGTCAAGGAAATGAGATGGTTGGGGTGAAGATCGGACATGAACTCCGTCAGCTCCAGGGTAAAGAGAATGCATAAATGAATGAGAAGGTGACATTTGCAACTGTGATTTGAACATGGGTGCAAGACCAACTCCTTGGTACTCAACTCATCTGATTGATGTGAAAATCAATAGCTGCATCGCTAGCTGCAACGCATAATTGCTTGTCGCTCTAATTATTCAATCTGGCCGTTCTCTGCCTTGGTTCTCTCTTCGTAGCTACATGTTAAGAGACACCTCGCATCCTACCACCCTCCTAACTGTATTAGTGCCTCAATGTAATTAGCGCAGCCTCTAACACACACACACACACACACACACACACACACCTTCTACCCATCCCTATGATGACGTGAGATCTAGCAGCCATCTTTATCAACCTTCTTCTTCTTCTTTTGGTTAATAACGAGGATCTTGCTCAGCTCATAACCTAATGAGCGGAGGGACTCAGAGGAAATCAAAACAATAGCAATGGCAGAATTTGTGTCTTTCTGTCCTGCTGCTCGATAGCAGCGTTGACTAAGTCAATATGAGCCAAGGAGAAAAGTGCAGGTTACATGAGCAGAAAGGCAATAAGTCCAACCAAGATTCCAGTTTTTTTCTTTCTTGTATCAATGCTCCCACTGTGCAAATACTGACAAAAATTTTGGGGCTCGCGCTCTATCGAGACAAACGCAGAAAAAATTGAATCGACAGTGACAAATGGAAAGTGAGGAAAGGCAGAGACTTTTCTGACATCATCGACACAATCTTGCTTAGCTCCTAGTGGCCGCTTTGAAATCCAATACTCAATTAAAGCGCATCGAACTCATTTGCATATCTATTCCTTGCCTCGGCCTGCCTGACCTCATTTTCTTTCTGGCTAAGATAAATCTCTGACAAAGAGAACTAGCAAATAGACACTGCCAGAATTGGGCAAAAGCAAGCCACACTTCAATTCAATCAATCCATAGCTTACTTCTTTCTTTCACCTTTCCTTTCTAATTTTTCCTTCTTCCATTTTTTTGCAATCACTTGGAAATCTCTTGGCTATGAACATCTATTCCTACACCTGCCTAACCCTTCACAATAGAATGAATGCCAGTACAAAGAGAAATCTTTATGGGACCGTTCATCTACATGTTATGCTTCATATTTGTCAGTCATTGCCAGAAGGTATCATACTCCATTAATATTTTACAGAGACTTATTCTTCAATGACATTCTGATGGTTACAACAAAAATATGGGGCCTCGGCACAAAAGACAAAACCAGTCTTATGTCTTTGGCTTTCAAAAGCTGCCTTCAATAATGCAAGAATGGGATAAAGGATTACAGAAAACATGTGCAAAAGGGAAGAATAAAATCCTTTTATCTTGATAGATTCCATCCCCATAAATACATTTTTTTTTATCAGAGAGTGCAATACCCTGTTGTTTTTTTTTCTTCTTTTTTTTTCTCCAAGACTACCTGATGACAGCTAACAATGACAGAAGCCTATGTCAAGCTTGAGGCCTTAATGAACTTTGTTTCCATTCTAAAATAAAAGTAGTTTTTTTTTTATTACCCACATTTAACATTACTTGATATAATTACAAGTATAAGTACATCACAAAAATGACAAGCTGAAGGATCAAAGGTCATCATCTAGTGGATGACACATGAATTCGGATGAAAAAGTTCAAATCCAAAAACACATCAATACCATCCTCTGGCAAGATTTAATTTTTATAAAGAGCATTCTGAATCCAATTATTATCATTATTATATTCATCAATATAGTTATCATAACTGCACAGCACATACCTTCGAAGAATTACATTTCAAACACCTCTCAGCAGAATAACATCCACATCAAACCACCACAGAATTGACATGAATTATTGTACATTCAAATTCATACCTTTCAGATATACAGGTATATACACATAATAAAATGAAGCATTCAGTTTTTCATGCAATTAACTGAAAATGAAAATTAACACTTTGAGACTCTAAAACTATAAAAGTATTCTATCTAAATCCTTGCTTTAAATCTCTTCATTATGATAAAATTAAATATTATCTACTTCAATCACTTATTTAAAAATCCAATTGATCATTTCAACATTGTACTATTCCAGTTAGAAAAATAGATTTAATATTAAAAATTAGAATAAAAAGGTAACTGCTGAGAAAGATGTGTTCTCGTCGCAGATGTAAAATAAAAGAAAGAATCGATGTAAGAGATTACTGGAAGTACAGCTAGAGGGTAAAGCCCATACCAAGCTCATTGCAAAACACAACTGTCCCTATCCAACCTAACTTGCCCCCAAGCTATTGTAATTCAGGCTTTACAGAATTCTGGGTCAAATGAAGAACATTTTGCTTTTCTTTCTTCTCTTTCTTACTTTGCCTTTTCCTTCTATTCATCATGGTTTGTCTCAAGTGAGGTTTTGGGTGAGAGAAAAAGTGCTTAGATGGGTCACATTGCTATCAATTATCAACCAAATGTGTTCTGGGGGTGATTGGAAGATTAAGATACATATCTCACCTAACGAACACCTTTTGTCTCTATACTTGTAATTCGCAGCAAGAGTACAGGACGGGGAATACAATACCTTCAAGAGGAAAAGAGAAAAATTAAAATGAATTTAGGTCACCTGGACAGATCAGGGTATTGGTAATATAAGCTCCCACCTCATATCAGGCTGAAGAATGACGAGCTAACACTTTCTTAACTCTACCAGTCCCACACAGTCATTATTCTGTACTGTGATTCTCTAGTATTGCAGCAACAAATGACTAGGATAGTACCCCTAATTCTTTTAGTACTGTGGGTCAGATGTGACAAATCTTGCCAACAATTTTTAGAGTACTTTTTTTCATACATAAATGGTTAAGCCAACATAGTCCAAAGCGTGGTGTTTGAGGAAGAAGCTACAAGATAAGCAAGAAAACTACCACAGAAGAAAATAATTCTCAATACAAGTAGATTTGCAGACAAATCATCTTCACCAAAATATGATATGAACCATGTTAGCTTCATTTCAACAAGCTCAAAATTCTCTTCATATTGCTATTGGTAGTAACCTTTCCACATCTCATTTTTTTCAACCCATGGTTATCTCATCACAATTTTCATAAAATCTAATGCCACCGTCCTTTCCAGTGGGAAGTTCTTGCAAATATGAATATGAAAGCTTTCAAAGAACTATTGATTTTTCTCCCTGGTAACCAATCTATCCAGGAACCAGTAAAGACGATCTCTTCTAACCTTTTAAAGTAGTGTCAAAATCTTACAATTAGATCAGGAGATCTTTACAAGCACAACTGATCTCTTTTTATGTATCTTCATCTTTTTTTGAAAAATTCATGGATGATACCCTTTTCTTTAAATTTGTATTATGCAGATGAATTTATAGACTGACTCCAGAAGACAGGATAAGCTTTCTGCAAACAAGAGATATAAAGCTTTGAATAATTATTTTTATTATGATTACAACAAATAATTATTCAGATGGTAAAAAAATAGAAGAAATATAATATGAGATGAGGAATGAAAGTGATGATGAGAAGAGACTGAGCATCAGCTTATGTTCTGCAGATATCATGGAGGGTTAATCAGGACTTAAGAAGTGCATTACTCTGTTCATTCCAATCTCTGTAACAATTATATGTAAACTTGTGATTCTGATGATCTAATAAAACATGTAAATATAAAAAAAAAAACCTTCTTATTTTAAATTAATATTACATTAAACTGCAAACTATGTATAAAAAAAAGAAGAGAAATTTGTGTAGAAGTCTCTATATCAGAATACCACTTGCAACGAGGTGGACCTACAATTAGCAATATGAGCCATCAATTATTTAGGTATCCTCACATATCACTACTCTGTTTGATACTGTTAGAGAGTCTTCACGACAGCAGTCTGATGTAATGGTTTAACAAGATGAATTATGTATAAAACAAGGGTTTTCTGCCCAGAAAAACAGCTTTTTAACACGCTTCTTCAACTTTCTTTCTTTCTCCCTAGCTCCATGATTCTCTGTCTTTTCTAATCCATTTCTCTCTCTCTCTCTCTCTCTTAATCTCTCTCCCTCTCTCTATTTCTCTCCTTGTCTTTTTTCTTTTTCTCTCCAGGTCAAGAAGGTGAATCATATATTTGATGTTGTGGAAAGATTGAGTAAATCACACCATTGCTCTCAAGAGCCTCACACAAACTCAATTACAATGCGCTCATACCTAGACACTTCAAAACAAAGTTAACATTAATAAGGTCCGTCTCCAGAATGAGATAAAATATCAAGAAAAATAGCATCACATCACATCATTTTTACGCTGACAGCATATAATGTTAACAAAATATTTAACCATTCTTGTTTTCATGTAAGCACTGTCAATGTATAATGTTTTTGTTTTTTTCTTAATCTGTTTATTTGAAAGCACCTTGAGTACCCTTTTTCAGTGGATATGTCGCAAATTATAAATGTCAGCATTATTATTATTATGATGATGATTATTATTATTATTATCATTAACTGTCATTTCACTAAACATTGAAAATACCTCTATCAAAATAAATACTTAATGTGGGAAATGTAGATGATGATTTCTAATCATGTTAATGTTATTGCAGTCTCAACCCCTTGAATATAATTTGTGATTTTGGTAGAACACACATTTCCCACAGTCTGAAGCTGGAGATATCTCATGCACCATTGTCAACAGGTTAAAATACCAGAAAGACACATGAACTTCTCACAAGAGTCAAGTTTCTCATGGCATCATTCTTTACTCTTTTACTTCAGTTATTGTTTTTCTCTCAATTTTCATCACCATTACAAGTTAAAGGTGAGGAAAGATAGCTAAGTACTCCTCCCTTCACCGCACAATCTTGTCAAAATTTCAGAAGGGGAAAATAGAAGAGAGGTAGGGTGCTCTAAAAAAGAAGCCATGCTGTAGAGTGACGTGATCCACATATGGATGTGGTCATGTGATACATTCATTCCGTTGTCACACTTCTTGCAGTCTGGTCATGTGATATGGATGATTCTATTCAGTATTCATCATCTCCTTCTTCTGGCTGCATGGTTAGATCAGTGGTTTTGTAAAAAGTAGGTCGTAGGTTCAAAACCAAGTCATGCTAATGTGATTGGTCAATACCTTGAAACTACTTCAATCAAACTTGCAATAAAGAGTACATTTTTGTTTTTCATTGAATAGTATTCTCATTAAAAACTGCATGAAATGTAACTTGTAGAGAAAGACTGCCTGCCAAAAAATACTGCAGTTTTGTTTCCTAGGAGTGGTCTTTGTGTAGAGGTATGACATGTACCTAACTTATTTTAAACTATGACATGAACTCAACATTGCAGAGAGCTGTGAGTAAGATACTCACAAAACAAATGCACAAAGTGAAACAGTCTTCTCAATGACTTCTTCCTTTGGATAGGCCTTACATCTGAAGGTCCCCTACATCAAATGTTTTGATTGTTGGAAATATCATGAGGCACTCAATAACAAACTTTTTAAGAGAGAAAGAGAAAAGAGTGATAAAGAAAAGAAAAAATCAGAAAGAGAAAGAGGGGGAGACAATGTGGAGAAAGAAAGACATAAGCAATGTTAGATATACAAAAGAGAAATAATAAGAAGGTAAGTGCTTTACTCCAAACATGAATTACAGCAGTAATCAAGCGAGCAGGTCATATTCAGCCAAATGATCTATACCTAACACAAAAAACACCATCATTTCTACAGCAAATCCTCAATCTAATACTCTCAAACTCAAATCACCATTTCTTTTCAAAATCACCGAGAATTTCAATCCCTGGCAACATAATAATCAACTTATTCATTACACATCAAGTTTGTTCCATTGAAAAGTTTATCAAAACAGCTCTCCAAACTAATATCGGCTGCCTATTCAATTTCGCAATCTTGGGAACAATAGCCTAGTGTATTTCTATAACGAGCTTATTGGTGAACATATTTAATGGCTTACTAGGATTCTATATAAATGATTTTTTCTCTATTTAATAGCAGGTGAAAGAGGCCAGGGGGGAAATTCAAATTGATTCGAGACAAAAGATGGAATTCTGAGAGGAGACAGCTTTTCACGTAAATACACCTTGCTAGTATTAATGTGATAAACAGGTTACACTACATTCTGTAAGTTCAACTTTTAAAGCTATAAGTCAAGAATACAGCAAATTAAAATAAAAGTCATCATATTCCCATTGCATTTGCTTCAAAAAATATTGAGATTCTCTTTATTACAAATCTAACAGTTACACCTGTTATCCAATTGAATGCTTACTTTGTAAGTTACCCCCCCCCCCCACCCTTTGAAAGTTAAAATTGTGTTCATATAATAACAAGAAAGTTCGCTTTAAAATCCACATATTTTTGTTATATCTCCCTTAGATATTACAACTTATTTCAAGCTGCAATATGATCAGAATAAGAATCGGCTTATAAAAAGATTTGGTTTGTTACTTCCACTGCTCTGCTAATGAGTTCAAAAATTAATTGAGCTTGAAATGGGATGAACATTGCTTCTACATCAGACTACAAAAGTAATAAGACTTACCGAGAACAACTTTTGTTGAAGTAATTTTCAAACCAATCAAACATCCCCTAAACAAGAGTATATTTGAAGAATATTTGGGGTTCCATCCCATTGGAAGCTTTTGTCCACATTGGACAATTTTTTTTTTACAATGGGTGGGTGTCAGAGAAACAAGTATAAAAAGACACCTGTTTTTAAAATCAAACACATACCTACAGATAAAAACACCTAGAATTAAATAAATAATATGTAATTCATAGCATTTACATGACATTCTATCTAATTCATCATGGCGAGGGTTAAAAAATAGATGTCCATATGGAAAAGTTGCGCGCATCTGCTCCATGTGCCCCGGCGAGTCCCGTTTAACACGTGAAATGAACATCGAAAACAGCGCTTTTTGATGAAATGACTGTAATTACATAAAATAAGTCATGTTTTTCACAAAACTTCGGACGGTTTTTGAAAGTTCAAATTGTTTTGCTTTAAATGATACCAAATTTGCTAATTATTCTAATAGAGGAAAGAGTTGCACTTTTTACATTCAAATTTCAACTTTTTCAGCTTGTCAATGGAGATTGTGCCATTTTCCCCTATTTTGGCAGGTACTTGGTGCAATCAATCGCCTGCCAAATATCACTGGAGTGTGGTATCAATTTTCTTCGGACGGTTTCTGAAAATAGATATTTTCAGCTCTATGTTCATGTAACAATGATTCTTATTCATCGAGAGGAAACAGTAGCACTTTTTACATCCAATCAGGTATAGTTATATCTGGGAGCACTGCACATACGCACACCAGCCTGCACGCGTCCCAGGCGCGGCCCCGGCCAACCGCCGGGGTTACACTACTAGTGTAGAGGAGGACTCTTGGTGCATGTGGCACTTTCTGCGCGTTTTAGGGTTAAACTTTTTCATGTTTTAAAGCCTATATACATAATATCAAAAAGTAAAGGGGAAGTTTCCTTAGTGCTGTGCAAATCAGATTTTTTTTGTTAATTCCAAGACATTTATACCTGCATTAAAATTGGGAAATTAGAAGATAAATGTAGAAAAAATTGTAAAAGAAAATATAGACTTTGTATTTACTAGACTTTGCCAATTTGAGGATTATTGAGCTTATTTGATGACAAAGATATAAGAAAAATACACTCAGTAGTCTGTACTGTAAAAAGTGGACAAAAAGTTTGCAATTAAAAAAAAAAAAAGAAAATAGAGACTTTGTATTTACTAGACCCCCTGTTCTTAAAGTGCGGCCCACGGGCCACTTGTGGCCCGCGAAACGATTTCATGCGGCCCGCCAAAAATATTTGGGTCAGAAGAAAAAAAATCTTGTTTTAAGAACTATGTTGATACATAATATATCATCCTAACTATTGGTAAGAATAAAAGTATCAATTTTTTTTGCTCGCTCGCAAATAGCGTATCATATTTATCTGTTCCCTGCCCTACCACATATTATTATAGTTTGGGGGGGTTTTTTTAATCAAACAAAGAAAAAATAAGGAGGGTGTATTCTAAAATCGTTTAACCGTCCTTAGATGAGCCATTCGGGTATGTATGCATTAACGTCTTTGGCGGGGGATGGGGCCTGGAGCCCCCTCCCCCGAGAATATCAAAAATTTTCCTGCATTCGGGCACCCACCATTTCATTTTTGGGCAGTGAAATGGTCTCTTTGTAATTTTTTATATCTAATCTAAATTAGCACATTTTGACGACGAAATTACATTTTCACAATTCTAAAGTGTCAATTTTTTTTGCTCACAAGCTTCACTCGCTCGCTGAATGATAATAATAATAATTAAAAAAACAGACAGACAAACAAACAAACAAAAGAAAGCTAATACACAATGTATTCGGGCAAGATTCGTGAGTCCCATGCGTCTTTGTATGTATATATCATACTCTGTGGCCCGCGACGTAATTTCAAGAATATTTCAGGCCCTCCTAACAAAATAATTAAGAACCCAGGTACTAGACTTTGCCAATTTGAGGATTATTGAGCTTATTTGATGACAAAGATATAAGAAAAATACACTCAGTAGTCTGTACTGTAAAAAGTGGACAAAAAGTTTGCAATTAATTTTACTCTTTCTACTAATCAGGAACATTCAGTATTTTTCTGCCTTTTCTCCATCATAAGATAATGGACTAAAACATGCAAATAGTGCACTCAAGTCTTGATAGTTTAAGTCAAAAAGGGGATTTTTAAATAATGGATGTACAACTGATGTGTACATAGAATAAGAAGAAAGCTTTCAAAAGAAGGAGGCACTCATGTAAAAATTCAATTCCATTAAGAACCATGGCAGTTGAAGAGTAGACTTGCTTTCTCATCTACACCAGTGTGAAAATGTCAAATTAGACAAATTAGACTGGAAAGGTAGAGAGAGAAAGACAAGCGAAAGCTCAATTTAATCTTTCTAAGAAAAGACAGAACAAACAAAAAATGGAAGTCGTCTTCTTCATGGGCTGCCAAAGAAATACATCAGCATATTTAATCTGATTTGTGATGCAAAAGAAACAAAATCTGCGAACATGACCTTTTAGAGTCAATTAAAACAGGAAGGCAGATTCATGCATGATGTGATGTACAATTCAGAGAGCAGACATCACAGCCGTTTCTAGCCTCATCATCTTTATACCCTTCTCTGTCTTCTTCTCTCTTCTTATATCCCTACTATGGCTATTTCTTTTCTTTTCTTTTGTCTATTATCCTCTCTCTCTCTCTCTCTCTCTCTCTCTTTCTTTATGTCCTTCTTTTTGTGGTCTTCATAGTTTTCTCTCACTTTCTCACTCTTTTTACAAATCACTTTCTCAAGCCTCTGGCATTGTTTTTCATCTGCCCTGGAGCTATTTTACCATACCATGATTCATTTGGAGAACAATTCACCCCTTACTGTTTCTAATATATCTTTTTTTTTTCTTTCCCAGCTTTGTTAAATGACAGTTAAAAGTTTATCGAAAGTGCTTCCTCATTTCACAGATAATATCATTTGTTAGAGCAACATTTCACACAAAAACTACACTATGACATAAATGAACCCAGTATAGCTTCTTTAACCTTTCCATGCCTTCATGAACATCCAACGAAATTAGACGGCCATCAAATTAGAAGAAAGAGTACAAAAAGTTGAAAATGACAGATTCTCTATCACAGAAACTCTCAACACCTGTTTAGATGTCAAAGTCAAATTAAGATCCAAGTCTGTAAACTACCAACTCATACAAAGTTTTACAAAGAGCGGAGGAAGACAAGACTTGAGACAGCGAGAGAGAAAACTCATTTAAGAAAAGAGTAAAGAGCAGCCAAATACAGACGGTTCATGGGTGTCTGAGAAATTCCCAACTAAACATTTAAATTCAGGGAGGGATAATCAAATCAAATGGTTGGTAATGGAGTAGATGAGACAGCTAAGTGTCAAGTCTAGCTTTTAGGAACTGAAGAGCAGAAACAAGTGATTCTTTTCTCTCCCATTTCCCTCCTTTATTGAAGCAGAATCACTGTTCTTTCTTCTTTGATATTGATGTAAAGTGTGGAGCACTTTGTAATCTAAGGAGGTGTACTCTGGCATCATAGTTTAGCTTGTTCTTGCAATTCTTCTTGAGTAAATCAGAAATCACCAGTTTTTTTAATGTCTTACTCACAGCCTGATTAATTTAGAATATATAATATATCAGACAAGGTTTGCTAAAACATTTGTCTCTCAGGTTCTGATGATATATATGCGATGGTTTTCAAACACAGACCACAAAGTAAATAAATGTCATGCCCTCAAACTGAAGAAAACTTTGTAAAACGTAGAGTGACAATCCTAGAAGAATGGGCTTGCCACAGGAAACATTAAGCATGCATACATCTACAGCCGCACCTGTGCAAATCTCGGCTAAACATTCTGACCAAGTTCAAACTACCTTAAGCAGATCTGACTTTTGACAGGCATGTTTCCTCTCCCTAATATCCACAAATAAAACTGTGAAATAAAAGCAAGGTTTCAGGGGAAACAGGAATCCAGTGTAGGATTGTATCAAAGTACTATTAATGGAAGAAAGTGTAGGAAAGGTAGGTAGCAAAAAAAAAAAGATGTGTCAAAAAAAGAAATTTGGCAAAAAAGAAATGTAATAATATTCAAACAAAGCAAAACTTCAGTCTTCCCTAGATCTACAGCAGGACTAGGGTCCAGACTAAGGAAGCACTTTACCTCTTGGAAGATGAGTAGAGAGGGAGTCAGGTGACTAGTCAGGTGACCAGTCAGGTGATCCAGGCACCACTAGTTAGCTCAACCGGGCTGGGACACAAGACTTCTCTTTGAATACAGGAGGATAACGTGATCTTCCGAAATGAAGCAGATTTGCAGAGTAAATCTGACAAACACAAGTGGGGTGATGATGATGATAATGATGATGATAATGATGATGAAAATGATAATAATGACGATGATGATGATTATTAGATCATTGATTATGATGATAATGATGAATAGGATAGTGCCTATGACCGCATCAAACTCTGAAGCAACAGAACTGTAAAATCATTTGGATGAGATGAATCAAACTTGAAGAAGAATGACGATTTCAGAAGATGAACTGCATCATACAAAGACAATTAAAGCTGAGTTGACTGAATTGTTTCCTTTCCCTGTCTTCTTCCCCAATCTTTTTTCACATTGGACCAAACAACCTTCCTTTTATGGCATGTATGGGCAATTATCACTACTAGCTCAGGGTTCCTCTTTGAATTACCAATGAAACTTTATGCATTATTTACATTTGCTAATGTGAGGTCACATGATCATCTCATCGGCCTCATCAGCGAGAGATCCCTCCCAGGCCCCTAACCTTTCTTTCATCTTAACTCCCTGATTATAATCCCCACAAGATTCACACTCTTTATATCTCCTTAATGATGCCAGGTCTCTTCCACTCTCCCATCTAGGATTAAGTGTTAGTTACACACACACTGCTACTTGGCTAATAACAGCCAGCAGCTAAATATGCATGAAGAGAGAAGCATGCCTCCCTAGCAACGCATACAAGATGATACCCCTTCTCCTCACACCTCTCCATTCCTCATCTCTGTCAATCAAGAAAACTAACAGGGATGGGGAGTGCACATATGCAAATATGCACAGGATGTGTCAAGTGTGAACCAATATATTCTTTTTTACAGAGAGAGAGGAGAAAAAGCAGAAGAAAATGCCTCAGAAAAATGGCCAGTGCTCAGGAATTCTTGTAGAGGTGAATAGGTTTGGATGAAGGGAGAGGGTTAGAGAGATGCTGGCCTGGAACAACAAGAGTTTAATGTCAACAAGACACCAGGGAGTGCTCCAGGAAGTAGAAGGGTATAGAGCTCTGGTCGACAGGGGCAAATTAGACCAGGAGGGAAAACAAGGGGGGTGGAAAGTCATCAGGACAGGCTAAGACAACGTCACAGACAAGTAGAATGGAACATGGGAGAAATTCAAGATGGAGATGCAGTGGGTTCTGGGATGTCTCTGTATCATGTGGCAACAAGCGGCAGCATTTCGGGCGTCACTTTTGGCCTAGAGACTCTGAACTGATACTACATTTTATTGATCCTTGATCTCAAACAACTTCTCTAACATTTCCTTTTCTTTCTTCTTACGATCTGTCTTTTTCTGGAAATGTTTGTTGTTATAAACAACATGTTAGAGGGATAAGGATCATCTGACTAGTATTTCTATTTTATACAATAGAAAACTGACAACCGAACATCTACTGCTGAATGATGTTTGTTGATACCACTGAAACAGAATAATTTAGTTCTAATTTCATTCTTGGCGACCTATGACTCGGTATTTCAATACTTAACCCCTATCCATTCTATATCCCAGTGTGTGAATCTTGCTCAATAATTTACCATGAACAAAAAATTGTTAATGTAGCTTTGAACTGAAATTACAAACAACATAAACTTGGTAAAAGAATTAGCATTCATGCATTTTTTTCATTTAAATCAAATTTGCATTTTGTTTCTCTAGGCCATTTGCCATCAATAAATGTATCCATTCAAACATCATTTTTTTGAAACAGGAAAGTAGGTCACATACATGTAAAACAAAATATCTTCAATACTAATGTTTCTTATTAAAGCTGAGTTAATACTTATCTACTATTCCATTGAATTAGCAAGGTCTAGAAACTAGATGAAAGAGAAATCAACACAAATAAATCTAATTAACTATGTCTAAGATGAAGCAACTCTTCTTAATCTAATCCAAGATGATAAATAGAAGAGTCTTTCTCTAAGCCTTCATCAATGCCCAACTCAAAGCTTGCATCATACAAACATAAGTGCTTGATACTGCGCTTCTTTGATCTAAGGACCCTATCAAATCAAACTATTAATACCTTGAGAGAAAGAGCAAGAGAGATGGGGGATAATAACAGAAAGAGGGGCTTATGTGGAATGAAAGGAAGATGGAGTAGGCAGTAGAGTAAGACTAAGTCAAAGGTGGAATGAAGAAAAGAGAAACCTTGGTGTCAAAACATCTCCCAGAGGTTGAAGTAGGAGTACAATAGATACCTCTCACACCTATTATACCTGGCTAGGCAGTAATCACCATAATTGATGCAATTTGCATATGTAAATGAAATTATCCTGGCCAAATGTCCTTGGGTGGGTATTAGTGACTTAATGCTGGCTAGGTAAGAGAGAGAGAGAGAAACCTTTATCTGTGATGATTACATAAAAGAGCGCATAGGCTACAATAGTCATGCTGTCCTCTTTGATAGCATATAGACATCAGACTTGTATTATCTTTCTCATTCCAAACCAAACCTCTTTTTTCTAGTTGCACTATTTTTTCCCTTTCCACTAATTCTCCTCAGGTTGTGCAATGGCTTATATCCTTTTCTTTTCTTGAAGTCAGACAAATATTGCAAATTTCCTAATCTGGGCTAGAGGATTAAGATTCTGAAAGGAGATTAAAAGAAGACAATACATACAGCCATAGCTTAAGGGCAACCACTAAAAATGGTGAACCATGTCCGCTTAGAGAATTGAACTCCACGCTTCATTATATTCACAACTTAACTTGCTAGATTAGTACATAATATTGGGGGGAAAATATTCCACGTGTTTGTTCAAAAAGTCTCAACATTTATATAATATTGAATGGCCTTGAGTGAGATACAAGGGTATATAGCACTCGCTTTGAATATATTTCACATAGCGAGTGCGATATACACTTGCGTCCCATGAAAGAAAAGCCATACAATATTATATTAATTGTATGAAGCCTACTTCCTAGATTTTCACCATTACATGTCCTTATGTCTTTGTATTGACTTCAACATATATAAAAAACACAAGTAGAAAAACATTTTTTTGTCCTTACCCAAGCATCTTGCGCGCACGAGGGCTGCATGCATACATCCATTGTCTTAACCTTTGTGTATTTAAACACGTATTCATCTTTTTACGCGTCACGCGCACCCCATACCATGAGATATGGAAATATATTGCATGGTCATCCAGGTACTTTTACACAAACCATTAGATATTGTTTTAAAATTGCACGGTCATCCAGGTACTTTTGCGCAAAACATGAGACACACCAATTTTTCTGGTCGCTTGAAAACCCTTCATACAAATAATAATTCTGTATCTTACTACCCCCTCTAGAGCTGCTCTCTCTGTCACCATCATCTCTCTATTTTTTCCTCATCTAACATGCACTCAGAATAAAATATATATACATTCATATCAAATTATCACCGGGTATGAATTCCTCACTTAAAGCAATGAGTGCAAAACTCTACATCTTAATTAAGAGGACATACTTTCTTTTTAATAAATTTCATTATATATCTGAACAATTCTCTAAAATATTTGCCTGGAAAAAAAGATCCAATGAATTCCTATGATACACTCCATGCCAATCCATCTATTCCATCTCTCCAACATCAAAGAAATTTTACCAAACACTTTACCTCAATGAAATCACTGACATAATTTTCAAGTGTCAAACTGTCAATTATAGACATCGCCTTGATGGAGTCCCTGAAAATTAATTTCAACTCAGGTGCCTACTAAAAAAAAAACATGAACACTCAGAAATGAAGTCACCATTTGACTTTCAATAATCAAGTTTGAGAAAAGATCAATTCATTTAAGCATTCATGCTTGGTTGGGTCATGTATGTGAAGTCATATCTGCATAATACATACCTCTAACAACAAAAAGCATCTCTATACAGACATGACGAAGGTTCCACCGTTGTAGAACAATTCAAAGAAGAGCAAATAAAGAATGTATTCATCTTGGGGTATTTGATGAAGCGGATGAAATCAAAGGAATCATCTAAGTGTCCATGCCTTATTTTGTTGTCACACTGTCACATAGAGTCAATAGCGCTTCCTACAAACTCGTTCCTACCCTCCCATACATCCAGGCACGTTTGGGCATACAATAATCACATCATACTATTCTATAATCAATGATTAGGACAGGAAACAACCAAGTTGAAGTATGTTTTTGTCCGATTGTAGGATTGGGATGATTCCAGAGCACCAGGGGTCAAAGAGCATAGGGAGGATATCCGCAGTATATGAGATTCTATCTACTTGGTAATTATCAATTACTGGTTTTCTAGACATATCCTTACAAGGTCTTATTAATGACACATGGTAGAATAGCCAGTTAGTGCTCAAAAACAACTTTACATTCACTTCCATGTACACTTTAAAGACTTAGATTTGCTCTTCATTTTGGGTTATTACAGTGAAACAAACAATAACATTAGCCTCTTACTTAATTAAAGATGATAAGACTGATCTTATAATTATGAAAATAATACATATATTACCTTCAATTTGTATGAAAACTTCCAGACATCTGATTCCAAAGATCAGAAGAAGTAAAACAAGTGCTCCACCCTCATGGTATAGTCATTGGTATGAGAGTTAAGCTTCAGTGTATACTGTGAGAGAAAAAACAGAGAGTTAAGATGACTTAAGCAGGCAACCCATTAAACACTGAGCAACTAAACCCAGCCATTGCATTCAATAACTACTCTACGTGTAGATGACGACTATTGTTCTTAACCATCCATTGGCCATTTCTCCTCAAACCAATGAAAAGCGCTCGAGTTTGTAAAAGAATTCAATGAAAGGGCGGTGGGGCACAAACAGGGCTTCGTCAAATTAATGGGGTCAGAGTTATTGTACTCACATGAGACGAGAACAAAAGATGAGGAGAGAGAGAGAAAGAGAGAGGGAGGGTTGAGAGAAAATAAAAAGAAACTAAGCATGCCAAGAAAAAAAGCCTCTCTATTGTTGCACAGGTGAATTGAAAAGGAATTAGTGAAGTAAAAGATGTATGTTGAAAAGAATATTGGAGAATATTGTGAGGAGAAAGAGGAAGAGATGAGGAGTTATTCACTATGGCGGTATTTATACTCAAATTATGTGAGTTATAATGAGGATTACACACATATAGCTTAGAGGTAGAAGCCATGTGCTAAAACAACATGTAGAGATTGAATGTAGCTAAACAGTGCAATAGCTCCCAATTGAGTTAACTCGTTAAGCTCTATGCTTGTGATTTACATATGCAAATGTAATTAAGGAGAGGCCAGTAGCGAGAGGAGTATCGTGGTTGACTGGTGTCAGGAGCGTATAAAATAACTGTACGCTAGCTGGCGATCCCAGGAAATTACCTGCTTTTCTTTGCTTGTTTATATATGTCTGTGAATGCAAATATTGTCCCTAGACAGTCAAAGCTATAAGCCTAATTAGATTTTGATAAAACACAGACAACTCTATAAATTAAAGCTTGGGCTGCTCATAAAGACAGGCTAGGTTTCACATGGATTCATTATGGTTTCATTAATGTCATCTATTAACTTGTTTTATGTGTGTTATCAAGTGGAATGCAAAAGGCAATCCTAACTACCCTCCTGCCAAACTTGTGGTTGGATATTCTTGATTTGATGAGTGCAGTGCTCTGACAATTCTTGGCTCTTCTTCAGAGGAGATCATGTGGAGTTTCTTGAAATACAAAAAAGGAAACTCCTTTGGATGATATAGACAGCTTTGCTGATTAGTCTTTGTCAATTAATCTAAAGCTAGTTGATAGATTGCACAGAGTTGGGTAACTTTTAAAAAGTAAAATGATCATTTTAGTCCTCTTATTTCCCAACCCTTCTTTCTTTTGCTCCATCCCAACTCTCCCTTAACCTCTTCCATTTTTTCCAACTTTAAATTTACCTGCACTTTTAAATAGTTTGCAGTTTGCATTGTGTAATACATAACCTTGAGTTTACACTACCAATAAGGAGGTGAGGTTATATGGTAATCTATCACTACACCACATATTATGACAACACACACATTCAATCTAGAAATCTGGGAACCCAAACATTTGTGTTCTCATAGCTGTGATTTCATTCTACGAGACTATCCGGTAGTGTATAGTAGACACACTGGTCAAAACATTCGACTTGCCAATTCAGAGCAAGAGAGAAAGACAGATAGAGAGAGAGGATAAGACAGGGTGTCAGCAAGGAACAAGAAACAAAAGTAGAGGGATACAGAAAGAGAGAAAGAGAGGCAGAAAGGGAGGCTGTCAGACAGAGAGAGAGAGGGACAGTCAGACAAACAAATACAGAGATAAATAGAGAAAGAAAGATTGAGAGGGGAGAGAGAAGGAAGGAAATGTTTCCTCAATAGTTTGAGGCAAAACGCGATCAACTACAAAAGATGGACAGAGCAAGACACAAGACAGACAAGTGAAGAAAGAGAGAGAGAGAGGGGAGGGGAGGAGAAATGTTCCCAATCACTGGCTAGTGGCATTGCATGGCTCTGAGAATTTCTCCGAGCTCGCAGTCATACATAATATATATCGTAGGCATGTGTCAGACTGCTAATGCTCCAGCCACTATCCAGCGTTCCGATAGCCATGATAGCACTCAATCGTGGTCAATTGGTGCGATGGTCTGAACTGACATTGATTTGGCCCAAGATGACCAGGCAGTGACCAGACTAGATGTAGGTTAGAGTCAAGGGCAGCCATATTTAGTCTTTTACATGCAGACTTTAGAGGCACACTGGATAAGGTAACATATTTAGATGCTGTTTTATAAATCACAGTGATCTCCTTAACCATAGGTGTTAAGGATAGTACAAATTAGACACTTGACATGGTTACTATTCAGATCAAGAGAAGAGGTACTACATGTATATTCCATTTATCAATACATTGTACATTGATCTGTCTAGGCAGTAAAATCAGTAAAAAAAAAAATGTCATGCTCCAGGGGCTAATTTCAATATTCAGTGAAAGAATTGTTCCCAAGAAGAAAACTTTGTCGCCTGTCCCTCAAAAGCCCTACTATGGCTATTTAATTTAGTTCCAGAGTTTAGATAACACTCGGCCTATGAATTTTGAAAGCAGGAGGGAATATTGTCTCCTGAGTAAGAGCCAGAAGGGGATTAAATGTATTCATAAATGGTAGGACAAGGGTTAACACCATTCTGCCTCTCATCACCGATATGTTTCTCAAACCAAATGTTTGAATCCATCTCATTATTGTCATTATCAGCAAATATCATTGATTACTGCATCCTCTTCAAGATACTTAAAATCATTAAAATTTCAAGCCAGTTGATCATTTCTTAGACTTATTATCTATTCTTTAAGATATCATCTGCTGAAAGCTAGAAAGATGTTAAGTCTAGGTAAAGGGATATGTGTTAACGCCCTTCTGGCTCTCAGCAAACACTATCAAACACGCAGTCCATGGTATGAATATAGAGACTAGTAGAGTACCACTGACCACAGTGGCATTTGTCACAACTTGTAACGCTGCTGGCTATAAATAGAGATCGTCAGGCAGACCCTAGCTGGCCATCCTGCTGCTACTCCGAGTGATGTCATCCTGAAAAACGGAAGGAACTTGGGCTTTCTATCTGTCTACTCAGACAGGCAGCGTTACAAGGAAGGTCACACATAACCTGGCTATCATACACTCACTCATACACAGATAGCCATAGCATATGATAAGATTCCAATTACAATCTAGGTTAATATCAATTAATATAAATCTGAAACTCTCACCTTGCCACTCCTACTGCTTCCAATACAAGCTGGGATCAATGTACAGAAAGTCTACCTTGCTGTTTAAAAGTCCTATTCATTTCTATATTGTATAGTTCTCACCACTCCAGCCTAAGCACTACCTGGTAAGGAGCTGATTAGTATGGCTGAATGGGTAACAATACACCCCTCCTTCTCTTATTCCACCACCTTCATTAACCCTCCCTTTGTCTCTTTCTCAATGCCTCCAGGTAGGAATCTTTGATTGGGGGGGGCGACCATAGTGGACTCCAACCCTTATTAGAAAAGGGAGGGGTCAGGGATAGTTCAATTACCGCTTAATTCTTACAGCAAACATGTCCCGCTTATTTCAGCAAAATTAATGATCTTTACTAAGCTTGTTAGGAGAAGCTTGAATTTCAAACTAAATCTTAAATTCTATTCATGAAAGTTTAGTGGAATTCACGAAATACTGCATCTACCAATTATGCTTATGAGAACACAACTAGCAAACTCAAGAGTTGTTATGAGAAAAACAAAGTATAAAAACACTTTTAAAAGAACTTGTTCTGAAAATGCAAAAGTAAAGATGTGAGGTGACATCCGGAAGTTCATCTGTAAACTTGTTCAAGTAAAATATGAAAATATTAGAAATCCTCATCTTATGTACCATTAACAAAACTACTAAGCCTATCGAAGGCTGAAAATACTACCTGTTAATTATAACACTTTTACCAGACTTTGAAAAAACAGTTAATTCAAGCTAATAATAAAATAGTAAGTGAATAAGTAGTACAACCTAATTATATTCAAAAGCCATTACATTATGACCAGATTACATAACACACAATGTATCTACAACTCATTACATGGTAAGAGTAAGAAAGAAGAGAGCTCATTTTGTTTGAGTCACATTCTGCAAAATGTAGACCCTTCTGAATAGCTTGAATCTGTGGGGTGGGTCTGGAATAAGAGACTATCTCCTTGACCATAGCACAGCTTGCCAGACAGTTCATATGATAAGAACATATGGTCAGTCTGGAATCCAGTCACAACTCACTGGGGTGATATGAGGACAAGGCACTACTAGTCCCATGGCTACTCAATGGTCAAGTCAAAGGCTGTTGATATATGAATCATACACTGGTCACACTTATTATGTAACAACAGCATTCAAATAGCAGGCTTACCGATATCTAGAAGCTGATTTGTAACACTCAGGGCTAGGAGGTTTAAACTTAGATTAATCCCTGTTTATATATAGTAAATCAACTGTTATTTTCTCTATTCTGATAACATCAACCTCCTCTGTTTCCAACTTCCAACACATTCAATTGAATTTAATATCTCAATATTTAATTTCTTGAATCTCTTCTCTTGACCATCTTTTTTCAATTCTTCCATCTCTATTTCTCTGCCATTCATTTATTCATCCTCTTTCTTTTTTTCCCCTCTTTCTTTATTTCATCTATCATTCTCTCTCTCTCCCTCTCTCCCTCTCCCTCTCTCTCTCTCTCTCTCTCACTCTCTTACAAGTCTTTCACCTATCAATATAAATTCTCACATATAACATTTTTACAACTCTTTCATCTCATCAGCTTGTCTTCCTATTCTTTTTGAATTGGTATATATTCTAAAAACATAGGACTTCATTTGGTCATAACTAATGCTCCTCATTTTCTTCATATAGTTTCTGTGAAGTACAAATTCATAGGTACAAAGGCATAAACCATACTGTGTGCTAAGAAGTAATGTTGATAATTACAATCTATAAAAACTGTTGACAGTTACAAAACAGTTATCCTGCAGGTAAATCTCTTTAGAATTAAAACCTTTAAATTAGATGGGTTTGGCAGTCGATGAATGAAACTCTTTTATTCTCTTTTCACTTTGCATAGAGTAAAGGGGTTCAAAGGGAAATAAAAGGGGAAGGTAGGACGGTGATGAAGAGTTGGAAGGATTATCAGAAAGATAAAAGAAAGAGAGGTAAGCTGTAGAGAGGTAACAATAGATGCACCCCTTTTTAGAGGCTCACATTTACATTGTGTGTGTCCAGGGACCACTTCTATTTGAGCTGTTTAAAATGCAAAGTAGATTCTGCTTCGCTCAAGTGGACTGACACAAAGGCAAGCCTGGCACTCATAATCAACTCCCCAATTTTAGCAAATGGAAATTAGACAACAAACATCATGAATCAAAAGAAATATTGCGACACAGAGGGGCACAAAATACAGACCAAACAAAAAGCCGCAGAGCTGTGGAAAATTGTTGAATCTACTGGAAATTTTTTAGCAAACAATGTCATGAATTAATCAAATATTTGTGATGCTTCAGATAATAAATGAGATATGTTACGCTTTCTGAAAACTGGTTTCTAGTATGCTTGATAATCCATCTTGAAATCAAAGTTGGAAGCTTCTCAAAACAGAGAAAAGTAAGAAGGACTAAAAATGTGATCAAGTGTGTAATGACCAGAGCTGGCCTGTCATATATGTTTGTTACTCATTCATCTATAAAGCATACCATTCCGATGCACTTCAATTTACAATGAAAGCAAAGGGTTTGTTTCTCCATTTTAAAAGAAAAAAGACTTGAACAAGCAGCATGATAGGAAGCTACACGAAGCGAGGATAAGTCGGAAGCGTACATCATCCGAGTCGCTATCTTCCCCCATGATGACGATAGTCCAAGAAAGCCCATCATCAAGTCATTTGATAGAGACTTAGGAAAATCTTGCCATCTCATTATTCATGCTTCCTTTTAGCTGTGAGATCACGTCAAGTCTCTTAGGCACCACATCCTTCCACAGATAACACATGATTATGTAAATTGTATGATTACGGCAACAAAAAAAAAACGCAAGGTGGAATAATGACGCAGATAATGGAGAAGAGAGGAGAGTGGGAGAGAGAATCTAGTGGCCTGGGCAAAGCCAAGCTGCGGAGGAACGACGACGAGTAATGACGAATGAACTGTGAAGAAGACTCTTGTTTGAACACGCATCCAGAGGATGACCCGAGAAATTTTCCGCCTGAGCGGCTGGCCAATTCTAAGCAAACTTGCGTTGCTTATTCAAGCTGCTGATATTATGCGATTCAATTATGGCTGCCATCCTGACCTCAGTCGAAACAAAAACCATCGCCTTAAAAATATGATTGAGAGGGGCTCGGCTAATCCCAAAGTGAAGTCATAAGACCCTTTCTATAAACAAAAAGAGGGATTTTGGCAGCTAAGAGGAGAAGAGAGGGTTTGGGTTACCGGTTGTAAGGTGTGAGAAGATGAGAGAAATCACAGAATTTGTCTTATGATTTTGTGAGATATATGGGTCAAGTCTGTATCACTACCACCTGTTGTACCCCACCCAAGAACGAGAAGACCCCCCTGAAAACAATAGCTTGAGTTAATTAAGCCCCCTTCCTGCTGAACTCCTCTTCACCGTAACCCAACCTTGCTTGGACAGGGGCGCCTTGATCCCTTCCCTGCTACCGGCTCTCTTTATCTCCCTCACATCTTCTTCTTCAATGTTGATTAATCTCTAGATAATGACCCTACCCAGTATTAGATGGAAGCGCGATGAAGGATAACAAAAAAGAGCTGGTGTCTTAAGGATGGTTCATATTTCATGGCATCATATCTCTGAGTGTTCTGACACAAGATAGAGTTTCTTGGCCGCTACCCTCTGATGTGGGGCCCACCATTTTCACCCATGTGACTCATTTGAAGTACTAGGATGGGATGGAATTATCTCTTCAAATTCTCACACTTGTGTCTGCCGAACGAACCACACACATTACCTCATAAGATGCCATGACACCGCACTGGCCATAACATGTTGACAGTGATTTCCCACTAACCAACAATTCACCTTAAATCTTCCCTTTTATAGCATCTCTTCTTCTACAATATTTTTAACTTACAAGATGTCAGCTATTTTTTGTTTTAGAGGAAGACTGAGGAAGACTTTGTCAAACTACAAGCAAAGACAAATCTAATATAACAAGGAAATTAAATTTTATAAAATGTATATTTTGTTTACAACATCCTTGAATAATCAAAAAGCTTTTCAAGTCAATGTTAATTAATTTTCAAAGTGAATCAGTAACACAGAACTATAATTTTGTCATAGTTTAAATCAGGAGGCTAATAAAGTCACAAAAAGAAATAATAGCATATTTTTGTTTCAACAATTGCTGAATATATGAAATATGGCATGCATGCAGTCGGTACATTTAAATCATCTGCAAATCAGAAAGCCTAGCGACATATCTGACACTCTTAATATTCACGGTCTCTTTTCATAAGGCAATTATACTTAAAAACAAATCAGATCTGAAACAGTGGGACAATTATAATTGCATGTGTAACATTCTGAGTGACTTTTGACTTCACAGTAAAGAAGGTAAAGAGCATACAGTTGAAGTAAAGAAAAGATGACTGCCAAAAAAAAAAATTAAATGCTCTAATGCATTTTTAGACTAAGAATAGTTATTTTTCTCCCGCACAAACAAATTTTGTCTCATGAAGTATATTCTAAGGAAGATATTTGATGCTATCTTCAACTATGAAGCAGAATTAAGATGTAAAATTTACAATACATTTAAGACAAATGCAACAAGCAGTAGTAAAGAAGGGGGTAAACTATTCACATGAGTTAACCACTGTCTGATGAGTTTCCAGAAAAAGAGAAATACTTTACTGAGTTAGGAAACAATATTTATGTCTTTTGTTTCTCATCATCTCATGGCAAACAGTCTCTAGTGAATAATAATGATAGCTATTAGTAAGCTCTGGAGAAGAATAAGAAGTAAATCTAATCAAAATGAAATCCAGAAGAACAAGAGGATTAATCACCCTCTATCTTCTTTTCAGAATACAGATGATTTTCTTTCTTTGAAGCCATGTTGTGATCTGATCTGGCCTGATGAGGTGAAGTAGTTGTTTGGCTTTCCTGCGACATACACGAGCATGGAGGATGTGTCGCAATCAAGACGGCCTGCTTCAGCCGGGGACACTTCTCTTGCAACGTAATTACGAGCGAGCCTTTCCAGGGGATCGAATGGCCACAGATTAACGCAGCCATTAGTGGGACAGCTTGCATCGCGCAACAATGTACAAAAGGATGTGCCTCGTAACTCGAGCCATCACTCATTAATTTACGCAACCTGCCCCGGACTTAAGGGCCCAAAGGGGGAAAAGTTTAAGGACATCGTCATGGCGACAAATGACTGCCGGAGATTAGGCTGCCGCATCTTGCAATTAAATCCGAGCTTGGTTGGCACAGAAGAAGACAAAAATATGCAAAGCTTGGAGTTAAGAAGCTCTCATGATGATAATTACCACTTGCCTGTGATGAAGAATCTTGGACTTTTCTTAATTTCTACTTTTGCTTGGAAGAGAGCCTTCCCGCAGTCTCGTTTAGAGCCATCGGTGAGAGAGAGAGACATCTGATTGGCTTGTGGCGGCCAATCATGAGCATTGCAAACGAGCTAGAGATTCTTGCTTAATTACCCAGGGTTCATCATCTCAGAGAAAGAATGCCCTCAGACTACCCTCATCTTTCTAGCTTTCATTAATTACCCCAAGCCCATAGTACTTGCTCAAACTCCTCATACCTAACAATGCATATCAGGCATTATTATCACTCTAGTCTATCTCATAATCTTCTATCTATCTTTACCTATTTGTCTATTCATCTGTATCTCTTTCAATCTCTATCTCTCTCTCTCTCTCTCAAGTCTTCCCCTCCATGTATATAACTTCAAGTAACAAAAGTTATCACAATATATGAAGGTAACATTTATGTGTACTTTAAATTAGACACAAGTAGACATAAACCCTTGATTAGGATGTAAAATGGATGTGCACTGGTGTCTAACTGGTCTGTTAAGATATTACCATGGCCTGATGCTTAGACTAACAGCACAGACAACACTGCTCATTATTCTCAATTATACTCTCGCCATAAAAACTTTTAATTTAGTGGCTAGGGCAAAGGTCCATTTTTGTGTTATGTTCTTTTCAACCTTCCACGAAAAAAAAGTTAGCAGCATGATAAAGGCAAGGATATCGGCAATGTCAGAGATTTATTCTTCATGTTCTTTTGTTGTTTCACACGCAGATTGATCTTTAGAATTCAATGGCATCTGACTCAGGACCTGCTTTCTTTACGTCAGCCATCTTAATTGCAAAGGAAAAAAAATGCATTGAATTTGTATAACCCAAATTTGATTATCTGAGGGGGGAAAGGAGCAAATGTTTATCCTTGTTGAGTATTTCAAAGGCAAACATCTATCTCCTGGGTTCTATTCAAGTGTGGAATGTATTAATAGTGATCAGGACAGCAACTAGATATACAAATATGTTCAGGAAATAGAACATTTATTCCATTGTCTCATTCCATAACAAGTCCTCATCTGCTCCTCACAAGACTAAGACTGAGACTGATTCAAGCGCACTGAGCCGAGACAAGACTGACACCATCTGTGATATACTAGGCACCCTTTCTGAGGCATGAGGCATCTAACATACCCCTAGCCACACACATGCATCATCACGGCTTGCTTGCATCGGATTGCTTACATCGCATCACAGCTTACCACCCAACCACCAGACGACTGCCTGACATTACGTAAAAACATGGACACGCTTCCACGCTCACTCTCGCTGTGTCAAGGTTCTTGATTTATGTGAGAAAAAAAGATGTCCCTCTGCATCTATCTACACAGAATAGAAGACTTTTTTCCTTCTATTTTGATGCCATCTAGATGAAAACATGGGCTTCCCTCGTTGTCATGGTAGCAGGGAGAAAAATAGGACATGGCTATGACCCCCTCCCCTCCCCCTAAGGAATAGGGTCAGTGAACTAAAACAGACTAGTCTTGAATCCAATCTTATTTCAATGCCAGTCTGCTACGGTGATGTGTCAAAAAATATTATAACCACAAACAAGACAAGGTATAACAGAGGATGATAATAACATTTCCAAATCCTGATTTTATGCAATTCATTTTTCAAACCATACTGTGCAGCAGTCAGAAATAATTCCTTACATTTATCTTGTATATATATATATATATATTAAATAACAACACAATAAGCTGAAAACCTATCACTGGCTGTCTTAAAGAAATAAAAGCCAAAAATTATAAGCAATAGTTATAAAATTTCCCAACTCCAACCTCACATCAGTCGCTTCACAAACTATACTATACAGCAACCAAACAAATCA
Source organism: Heliocidaris tuberculata (assembly GCA_025618425.1). Lineage (NCBI taxonomy): Eukaryota > Metazoa > Echinodermata > Echinoidea > Camarodonta > Echinometridae > Heliocidaris > Heliocidaris tuberculata. Next base: position 34,082,072 of record CM046845.1, on the reverse strand, counting down.
TTCCTTATTCTCTCTTATATAGACTGACAATGTAAAATAACCTTTAAAAAAATACCAATACCACCACAAGATTAACCATGAAATGTAAAACACAAGATAAACACTGATTCTACCTTGACATAATATCAGCCATTTTTACCATAGAGTGTCTGACTTCTCCCAATCTCCTTTACATTTGTCAGACCACAAGAATGTCAGTAATTACTTCATATAACCCTAGCTGTCTGTCTATACATCACAGCGGGACACACAACACAACCAAGAAAATACAGAGCCTCTTCAATTATGAATAATCAAAGAAAATATTCACAAAGGTCGGGTAAACATCGCTGTATTTTCTTTTGTCACGAATTAGATTCTAGATGTATAATCATGACAAAAGCAAGACTTGTTCTTCCAGAACAAATTATTCTATTTTCCCTCTCTTTCTCTCTCTCTCTTTCCAATATATTTCTCTTTTCTTTTTGATTGCCTCTACAAAGCGATCAGGCTCTGACTTTTTAATTTCTCACATCAAATATGAATTTAATTTTTGACATTCATCTTTATCTTTATACCCTAGTAATCCTATATTTTTCATGTAATTATAACTTAAAGTGCAAACATGAGTACCAAAGCAAAAACAAGTTGGATAAGAAATAATCCACAGTTGAAAAGATGTCCATATAATTTCTGTTTCGTCAATCCTGTCCAAGTTCCAAGTCCGTTTAGAATGTTTAGTGTGCCAGATTATGCTCATGTCTATGCCATCAACAATATTGCTCTTTATCTCCTTTTTTTCTACACATATGTATGATTTTTATTTGAATTAAATTCACATTCATTCTACTTGACAATGACAGACAATCAGTCAACATTTACATATCAGCAGTTTAAAAAAAATAATAACCAAAGATACGGGGCAGCAGTTTAGCTCATGAAAGCTTTTTAAAATAGCTGTAAAAATCCCAAAAAGATTTAAAAGAGCCCTACAAAACATGAACAATAGATTTTATATGAAATCTCACATTTTGTGCTGGAAGTCCAAAATAGCTCCTATGAACAAATTCTTTTTTCTTCTTTTCACTTCATGTCATAGAGACAAGAAGCAAAAATCTCAGTGTTATGTTTTGCATGCATCCTCATTGGGTGGATATGGATTGACTGTAAGCCACTGAGAGAGGGCTCCCATCTTCTGTGTTACTCCAATTTACTACCACTGGTCTTTCTCTATGTACAAGACAAAACCAGCAATTCCAACATACCAAGAGATATCGTAGAGTAGAAATCTACTATAACAAAAACATTCTCTAAAACTTTTATACATGTTTTAAAGTCTCTTTCTATAATCCATATTAAGTAGGAATCATTCTCATTTACTCTTAATGATACAGAAACTGTTCCTAAATACTTGGTGAAAATATTACTTTGATTAATGCCACAACAAGCTTTTTATAATGACTCAAAAACCAAACAGAGAAAAAAAGGGAAAGAACAAAAGCTAACAGCATTATACATGTAGCACAATTACAATGCAGTTTTTTGATATTATATTTCACTTATTTTACTGTACCCTTAATCCTTAGTCACTTGTTTAAAAAAAATATCGACACTGTTTATTTGGTGTTTATGATTTTTTTCTCAGCTATCTGGGTATGTTTTTAATCATTCAGATACATATGACTAAAGCATTAGTAAATCCTGTGACCTTTATCCATTAATTCCCTACACACATTGGATTTTTAGGAACATGATCGGCCTACTGGACTAACAGAGTGGTTTTTGCAAAATAGAAACTGTACTACTTACATAAATTGAAAACCTTCGCATTTCAATTATAAAACTCTTTGTTTAAAATTGCTTTATACAGGGTGACTTTGGGGGGAGCAGTAATTTAAAACAAATGAACCAAATTCAGGGATATGAAATGATGACGGAACAAAAGATGCCCCTCTCATATCCACTTTCCATGGATCGATAAGAAGAGATCGAAAGATGGCATATATCAAGAAAGGCATTCCTCAGGGTACAGCTGACGAGTACTCCTCCAGAAATATGAGATGAACGGGTAAGAATGAAAGGGGAGAGGGGGGAAAGGAGGGGGGGGGGTCAGGGACTAGATACATCTTAAATGCAGGAACATGGAGATAGAAATTAGAGCAATGAGGTGAATCATTGAACCACAATGGTGCGTGGGATGGAAGCAAGGCAGGCAGGCAGGCAGGCAAGCAGGCAAGCTGACTGGATAGACAACTCATCTAAGCTACAAGGAGGCAACAGGTTGGTGTTGTTCTTACATCACTGACTACAGGTGGCTACTATCCATCAAACTATTTGTCTGTCTATCTGTTCAGTTTGGCTGCATGTTTATCATCATTTTGCTCACTTTCATCATGCTTTCATTGTGCCCTGGCAAATTTGTCAAAAATAGTCAATATCTTCATGCCTTGACTAATTTTCCCATAAGACAATTACCTCAGGACTCCACACTAACTTTTTTTCAGAGGGGGGGGGGGGGGGGGGGGGGGGGGTCCAGAGTGAAAATTATATGGTCTGTATGCATGAGCTACAAGTGAAGATTTCATAATTTGGGGGGAGGGGGGGTCCACACTTAGATTTTGGGTGCCCATGTGTCCCAGGCACCTGTTAATGTCAAGCCATGCTCACCTTATCGCAATGTTATACTGGAAAAATAGCTACTGGACTCACAATGTAACATAGCTAGTCATGTGAGTCCCCACGGTCATTACAAATTTCTCTTTCTTTTTATTTCTCGTTCTTCTCGCCTTCAACTCTACCCTCCCATCACTCACTCACTATCTTCCTCTTCTCTGTTTCCTTCTTTCTCTTTGAGTTTCTCTGTCTTTCGATCATCACCTTAAATAGAGAGATTTCTCCATAAACTGCATTTTAAAAAAAGCTGACTTCTTGTCATGTGATTACATTGTGAAAGAAACTGTCTCAAAGCAGTGGAGAAAGGTTGATCATGTCTACGTTAAGAATTTGAATCATCAAAATGATAAGAAATTAGTCCAATCTTGCTGAAAAACACAGACACAGCACACAGAAATGGGTATATGGGACTGCACACACATGTGGCATGAATGTTCAGCCCGAATACTTGCCTATTTCTCATCGTATTTCGAATACGAGGACATTTGAGATGTTTCAAGAGCATACATCCTTTTCAGGGGACATTTCTCCTACAATGTTCTTACAAACTGGCATAAAAAGAATGAGAATGCTATCAAATTATTTGTCACCTTTCCCAGACCTAAATCTTCTCTTTAATTTGATTTCTTTACAAGTGTCTACAGCTGGCCATTACAATCATTCAGTTTAAGCCCTCTTCTCATCCATCTCACCTGCTCAGTTCATATAAGTATAAAACAAGAATGAGAAATGTCTCAACTCTGACCTAGTATGATCAGTTACTTACCATCACATGAACAGCATAATACAGAAGACAGTCCTCATATTCCAAATATCTCCTCCAAGAATTGCAACTTCAGACTTTCCCTCTTCAGATTTCAGGTGAAAGTAAAGCCATGTGAGGTGGACTGGTCAGTCAGCATGGTCTACAGTACTGCATGGTCAGTACTGGATGATCAGTTATGAGACACACTAGATGTATGTATGACTATGCTCATCCCACACCATACACACTCTCCATAGGGGGTGCCTGATTAATTGACCATCCCAACAGCCTCTCAAAACTCTCCTCTCAATTTTTAATCATCTTACGACCAAGAAAAATGGAACACTCCCAATGACAGACTAGTCTACAATGCAGACAACTTTCAGTGACTTCTAAAACAGGAGGAACATAAAATTCAAATTCAGATATCGAATTTATTGTTGTGAGAAAATTTCTTCATACAGCTTTATATGTGTACCTACATATAAGCAAAAATATACATCAAAAATTCAAAAATAATACTCATAAAATGATATGAAGGTATTTTGGAGAACTGAACAACTACATAATGTTATTTTCATCAATATTGACTTTTCCATTAATGGAGTCCATTCACATTATATTTATGATCTTCATTGGTACATAGACCATAATTCTTTATGAAACTATAGTGAAAGCTTATTGATACAGTCTCAGAAGACATGCTTCTGCAACTCTGAAGAGACTACGAGGGTATGAGAGAGCAGACTACATAATGACCAGCGTTCCCTGGTGTCCCTGGCAGGAGCTCTGGTCATTGTTTTGTGGGCGGCCACTGACCATTACAGGGTCCAATGGTTTTTTAAGCCACTGACATTAATGCGCACTGAAAAGCTGTTCAAAGGAATGTTTCCCAACATTTTATCACTGTGTGACATTATTGAGTACTAGTCTTGCTGTTCTAGACCCAGTAAAGACTTGCGAAGGAACGTCCACCAAAGTTTTTAAAAAACTTCTTGTTTAATTTTTAGCCTAAAATCAACTTCTTGAATAAAGTTTTAAACATACTTCTCTCCTTAGATAGAATCATTGTACATATGTTTTTACCCAAAACCTATATGAAACAAATTCATTCCTTCATCAAAAACTAAGAAAATTACAAATTTACGATGTGCTCACAAGATATGTCATGAAGTTGCCAATTTGTGTTTGATTGATTAAAACTTCAAAAATTCATAACTTTCATTAATCTGTTTCTCTCATTTTTTCTTTATTCATTCAAATCAACTTAATACCAGGATGGACTTTTCCTTTAAACATTTTATCTATTAATTCAGGGGGGTGTTTCACAAAGAGTTAAGTTTGACTTAAAGTCGCACTTAAATTCCGAGTTGCGAGCGGTATATGACACATCACCGCATTGGTCAGATCATGTTCAGGAGACACGCACTATTGGGAAGTCTATCAATGAGATTTCGCGTTAAATACCGGATGGGCATTGGCGCTTACGCATGACTCTAAGTCCAACTTAACTCTTTGTGAAACACCCCCCAGAAGTACTTAGATATAATTTTCATTATTAATATAGGCTGTATCTGCAGATGATCACAGTTCACTTTTGAGTGATGCAAATGATTTCCCTGTAAATATTCAAAATGGAATTCATTAAGGACATTTTTTTTAAGAGTACAAAAATCAAGACTAGTGATCAGCTGACCATTTCATCAAAACATATCTAGGTTGTCTTCACAAGATGGGTGTAGGCTTATCTACAGGTGTTTTATCCATTTCAGATTGATGGAATACAGATGTAGACTTATAAAAGTTTGGGAGATAGCTCAGAGAGAATAAATAGTAATATCTCCCACATAAAATTGATCATTGGTTTATGACATGAGAAAGAGCACCAAACTTTAAAAATTTTCCTCTCATTTTGAAGACATGAAATTGCAGTACAACTACAAAACAAACATGGGGAACATCTAAGCCTATGATGTCCCTGGAATGTAATTAACTAATTATCCCAGATTACTGGTTCAGACTCCTGTCTAGACATATAACTCATTATTTTTCCCCTTTTCCTTTTATCTCTTCTGATAGGATTTCTCCAGAATAAACAGTTATTTACTGCATGTCAGTGGCCTCCCACCCTGGGTCTTTTAATTTAATCATTAAGAATAAAATAGTGCTAAAAAAAATTCTCTTGTTGAGAGTAATGTATCACATCCATTTCCCCTATTGAATTACATGCCCCATATCATAAACACAAACAAACTCCTCTATAATATACAGTAAAATCCTTATTCCCTGATATGAGAAAAAAAAATGCAAATTTCTTTTTGCCATTTCAATACCGTAGCAAAATGCATTGCCCATTTCTTTCTTTTGTATTCCAATGCACACAACAATAACCAAGAGCTTGATTTGCATTTCATCATCAATATTGACTTATATGACGATCATCTCTCTTACTATTATCAGTGATAGTAGACCTTATAATTTTTCTTCCTTGTCTTCAACTCTCTTCCACCAAAAGTCATGTCCAGTATTGTCACCTGCATGTAGACTGACTCCTCTAAAACCAGAAACTTTGGAATTGTTGAATGACGACAATTTTGGCATTTGGAAACTTTGTGAATTGGAAAAAAATTCCATGTTGCGATTCAATTATTTTGCAGCATGAAACTACTCAAAATCTCAATCATTTTGAAATTTTGTGATAGATTTATGCCCACAAAAGTCTTTAGTTTTACAGTACCACAAACCTGGGGTGGTATTCAGAAAATGATCTTAGTTATTTTTGTTAGTAAAATGATGTTAATTGTCATAACAAATAAAAATTAGGACAAGTCATTGGTTAATGTCTGTACAAAGCCGGCTGCGTTCACGTAAAGTTAAAAGAGACATCTGCGCAAACACCAATGATAAGTGTTTATTCCACACAATTTCATTTTGTTATGATGATTAACATCATTTTCCTTAAAGGTTATCTTGAGTTCTGGGAAAGATGAAAAAATAATTTGTGAGCTTTCTAATTCTTTTCGTGTCAGTTAGGAAGAATATCATAATAAAAAGGTCCCCTAGAAAGGATTGCTCTTCAAATGTCCTCATATTAGAAATATGACAAGAAATACCTGAAAAGTTCGGGCCGAACATTCACGCCAGATTTGTCACTGGTCCCATATACTCGTCGTTTCTTTGTGCAGTGCAAGAATCTTTTGGGGAAAGTCAGTGAACTTTTTATCAATTTGATAATCCCCAAATCTCACACTAGACACATGTGTTTATGTACAACTAATCTAACTTTTCCAATTGCTTTGGAACAGTTTCTCTTCCATTATAAATGCTTGACCAGAACTACAGCTGGCCCCCTGTCCAATAAGGTCACCTGTATGGTATGGCCAACTAGGCTGACTTCGAGAAGTTACATGCAGGTACAATCATCTTTAAAGATTGGCAGCACATAAACCTCTTAAGCAAAACATTAAAAATTATCTACATATTTTAGATCTAAAAGGAAGAAGACCTAACTTTGATTCTTGAGGCAAAGAAGCTATCCTGGGAATGGGTCTCATTTACAATTACAATCACTTTGCTTTCCTCTAGCTAGGGAAATCAGAAAGAAGTGTTGATGCAACAATTTCAACAGACAAGAAAGGAAATGATTCACCTTATTTGAAATCCATGCGTCACATCTGTGAAGTGATTTACCAAGGATTCAAAGACAAATATGAAACATATATTCATGGAGCCTATACCCCATTCATACCATCATATCAATCCAGCAGCTAATCTTGGCTTAGATTTCAGGTGTTAACTGCTCAAGACAATATGAAACTTACACTCATGGAGCCTGTATCCCATTCATACTTGCCAATTAATATTCATTTAGATTTGTGCCAAGACTTCACTCACTCAAAAGAGTATGAAACAAACATATTACTGGAACTTATAGTCTAACGAATCCAGCAACTAATCTTGATTTTGATTATCTCCACAGAGTATTATTCATTGATGAATACTCATCCTTTCTAATTCTTGGATATAATCATAATCTTATTTCTAATAATCATGTTATCATTTCAAGAATTAAAGAAGATGGAAGTTGGAAACAAACAAGTAACCTAGTAAGAAAGAATATTGTCACAAGTTACCCCTTGATGACTGAAGTGTATTTCCAATGGTTTGATATGTGAACCACACAGTTCCCATATCATCATCTAGTTAAGCCTACAATATCATCCTTCATATCACTTCTTTCACTCAAAACAATTTAGGCTACATGACAGTACATATGGAGCTGCAATGTTTATTATGAAACAAAAACTGTCGTCCTTGAACCAACTTCTTTCCTCTCCAAATGACAAACTTATACCTTCCGCTCAAATACGATGCATCCAAGAATTGGTTACATTTTTGTTGTTATAGTCACTAATCCAGCTAAAAGTAGAGATACTGAAATTTTCATAAAGCTACAAAGTTAATAAACTAAACCATCATTTTAGACAGCTCACTAATGGCTTATTAAAATGATTAATATTTATGAATGTACAAAGTCAGTGAAGGTGGATTTCATATTTGACATGGATAGGCCCTACAAATATTCCTGGGATTAGTCAGGTTCACTCGAAGGGAGCTAAACTCTAAGTTTCGCTTGTAGTTTCAAAACTTTAAGTTATCTTATAGTTTCAGACTGTCAGAACGGACTTGTAGTTTCAAAACTTTAAGTTTAGTTTTAGTTCTAGAACCACAAGCGAGCTTGTAGTTAATGTTGAAACCATGAGCAGCGGGAATTCCTCCACCGTAGTTATGGACCGTGTGGACAGAATAAACTTTAAGTTGTGCAAACTCGTAGTTAACGATGACCTCTCTGTTCATGTTAAACGACAATCGCTCAACTCGTAATCTCAGAACAATGAGCGTCGCTGTTCGGGCCTGTGTGAACCCTCGTCATTGTTAATGAGTCGTTGTTTGGTCAACTTAAAGTTTCGCTAACTTCGCTCACAAGTCCCATTTGAATGTAGCTATGGTATTGGTAAAATTGAACTTTCAAAGTCATGAGTACAGGAGTAAAAGGTTAATGGGGTGTTCTAGCTGACTGCTAAGAAAGCGTGTGTATGCTTGTAAGTAAGCAACCAGGGGACTGATGGCTTTAAGTCCTCTCCCAGGGACTTGGTAATGAGGATTAATGCCTTACCAAAGGGCACTAGCACATCCACTTGGATTTGAACCCAGGTCCTCCAGTTACAAGACCATTGCTCTACCACTGAGCCATTGTGCCTCCGAAGTTAGAAGAGTGTACTGTTAGTTGGGGAGATAGACTAGTAAAAGGACTCAATGACAGTAAGGAAAATTAAAATGCATTTGTTATTTTGCTCATGCAATATTCTGTGCATTGTTTTTGTTTGTATTACCATTGTCTGCACAAACGATTTGAGATGTTATTGCTTTATTTTGTGTTGAATTTTAGATCTCAACCAGTAACACATTCACAAGATCATAAAGAGAATTGTAGTACCCAAATTATTGTTTTATCTAGATTGCTTGATTGGATGAAGGTCTACATACTCTCTGATAATAGGCAAGAAGAGGTAAAACAAAAACATAAAATAAACACCCAAAACAAAAAAAAAAAATAATAATTGTTACAAAAAAAAAACTGGTCAATACTGAACAACCTCATCCATACACCTGTTATAAAATTGTAAGGAATAAGGAGAATTGTAGAAAAATGGATTAAGAGGGGGGAAAAGTCATTAAAATTGTACCCATAAAGGAACCACAGATGAACCATTCTAAATTGTTAAAAGCTTTCATAAATCACCAAAAAAATCTGATCAAAATTCCATTGCCTTGATCCTACACACCACATAAAAAGTGATACTGTTTCAACGCATATCACACACGATGTAGTGTAATTACGACAGGATTTCTTGCATATTTCTTGTAATTCCCCTTTTTTCCCCTCTTTCTATTTTAGCCCTTTTAGCAAGTTTTGAGCCAAAATGAATGCCATACCCTAACCTGTCAGAATATTCCACTTGTTTTCCTTTCCTTGTCTAAATGGTCCATGGAATTTCAATCAACGGAGCTCATACATCATCTCTAATGTACAAACAAGGAAAAAGGAGAGGCTCATTCCCTGGAGTTGTTCACATTTGGCTCACATTCTCCTTGCTCTAAATTTAGATGACACTGAAATACTATCATACAAACACTACATTATATCAAAATCTGCCACATACTAGTTACAACAGCATTAAAGATCAACTTAAAGAGAGTAAACAAGAGTATGACTATATAGGGCCTATCTAACGACAGAATACCTCTATTTCATGTTTCAAGATTATTCAATGATAATAGTAAATAGGAGAAAAATAAATTTTGAATATAAGAATATAGGCCTATATAAAATAATACAAAAAGACATAAACAAACCACTTTCCCAATGCCAAACCCAAGGGAATTATGAAGATTGCAAAGCAAAACATAACGCTACAATGTTGTAAAGAGGTGTTTGATTTTCATAACTTGATGGCTGCAATAGGGCACCAAAACAAATAACTTGACCATTAATAGCATCCCAAAGACCTGCTTTTCTCAACATTTCATAATATTTTGTTTGTTATTGATAAATTTCAGAATGCTTTTTTTTTTAAATCATCATTCTCATGATATGACCACTTTATAAGTTTTAGATGTTGGAAAATCCATGAGAGTAAAGTTTTCATGAATATTTGTTAGAAGAGCCTGTGAAATCTTGGGACAAATTTAAGGAACTGCCAGGATTAGAACTGAAAGGACATATTATCCAGATAAATCCTATTCCCACCCTTGATATCACTCTCTGAACCAACAGATTTACTTCTAATCCGTAAGAGTCTTCCAAACTTTCACTAGATTAGAAGCCAGATTTGTTAGAGACAGGTTCGAGGGTAGAATCCCGATCATCGATGCATTTCAAAACCAGACTTCTTTCCTGATTGTAAGACCAGGCTATGTTCGAAGGAAGACCAAACCATCCATTAAGTTAAAACCAATCTACTGTAAAACCGAAAACTTTTGTTCGCATCAAATTATAGCAAATTTTGCAAGTGGTTCAGAGTCAAGAAAGATTAGTGCCAAGAAATAATTTAATCCTCACAGACACAACACTGAATTTTTGCAGTTCTTATTATTTTATGTGAAAATGGCTGTCGCTTACAATTTGCGAAAGTTTCATTTCACAAAAGTTTCTGGTTTTAAGGTATCTTTGAAGGAAAAACATGGACACGGGTTAAGTGTGAATGTAGCCTTGCCTAGCTGGTGTGACCTCGGCTAACCTACATTATTACAGTCAGGAAGAAATACCTGAAAATTAGGAAGCTGATGAACAAACAGCCAAGTTTGCAGTTTCTGGGTTTTTCGATGGACACACCTAGTCTTCCTTCACAGACACCACAGACTAATTATAGACTAGGTAGCTTGGGATAATCTATACACCATCCACTGACTTCTCCATTTCCTGTTTAAATGAAAGTAATAATGCCCTGTCTCAAAATGCATGGAGAGTATGCACCAATACTTGTTATAATGACATGAGCACAGCTGCCAGATTTTCATTTCTCCTGGTCAACATTCCCTTCCCTCTATCCCTAATTCCTCTTCCTCTAGCCTCATCCTCTCCAGTTTCCTCCTCCTCCTACCATTCCTCTCATTTATTTTCATCCTTCTCCTCCACCTTCTCTGCCAATCCTATCTGCCATCCTCCTCATCCTCCTCCCCTTCTCTTCCACCTCCTCACTCTCCCATTCCTTTCCTCATCCTCCCTTCCTCCTGCACTTCTTCCCCGATCACCTCCTCCCCTCCTCCTCCCCTCCTTATCCCCTCCTTCTCTCTCCTTCTTCTTCTACCCTTCATCCCTCCTCCCATCTTCCTCCCCTCCTCCTCCTCTCATATATCCCTTTATCCCTCCTCCTCCTCCCATCTTCCTCCCCTCCTCTTCCCCTCTTCTACCCCTTCATCCCTCCTCATCCCCTCCCCCCCCCCCCTCTTCTACCCCTTCCTCCCTCCTTCTCCTCTCATCTGAAACCAGTAGAAATCATCTCTCCCATAATGACATCATAGTGGATTGTAGCTGTTGAATCTACACCTGAAGGGGGTCCCAGAATAAGGGAATATTTGATGATGAAGTTTGGCTGATACCTGACACTTCTGGATGTGACATGGAATAAGGCTGGATTTGGCTTGGCTTCTACCTTCCTCCAGGGGACTCATATAACAACCTCCATCATTCTCTATCTATCTCCATCATTCTCTAGCTCTCTCAAAAGGGTCTAAATTATCTCTCTTCACTCCGTATTTCACTCTCCCTTTAACACTATCCCAAATTTCTTTATTTCTATCTCTCTCCCTCTCCATTTCCATCTTTCGCTATCCCTCTCTTTCTTTCTTTCTCTATCTCTCCATCTCCATCTTTCTCCATCCCTCTCTTTCTTTCTTTCTCTCTCTCTCTCTCTCTCTCTCTCTCTCTCTCTCTTGCATTTCTTTTTCTGCCATTTCTTTCCATGTCAATATCTATTCATTCCTATACCACTTCTTTTCTTGTCATTTTCATCCTTTCTGTGTTTTGCTTGTTTTAAATTTACCTCTTCTCCTTTTTCTAATATCTCATAAAATCCATCAATTTTTACAAGCTATTGTAATTTGGCAGCTAATTCTTTCTTTTATCTCATTTCCAAAGTCTTCATTGTTTATTTTTCTGCAAGATAATTATATGAAATGTTTGTTCAAATAGCCAGCCATTTAAAGAAAAAAATCAATCATTAAAAAAAAACTCTGTTTAATCAATCATTTTCAAGAGATGAGCGAATCTGAAGAAATATGAGATATAATAAGGTTTTCATTACACTTCTAACAGACAGGAGAGGTACAAACCACTCTCTAGGCATGTTTCTTATCAATAAATGCCGCCAAAAAAAACACATAATCAAGAAGAAACGCTTTCACCGAAATTGAAGTTTCGCTCCTAAATTTGATTATGAATCGTTATGAAGATCACCGGGCAAGCATGCAGACAGTCATATGACTCTCGCTGGTCAGAAGATGAAATAAAAAGAGATAAAAATCCAGCAATTGATGGCAAAAGTTCACTATTTAAAATGAATATTTGTACAGTTGTTAGAACACTCTCAGTCAGAGCAGAGCAGGTGATACAAGATAAGGCCAAGTAAATTTGTCAATTTTGGTTATATTTTCCTTCTTTAAAACCATACAATTTGCCTAATTTGGGACAAGATTTTTGTCCAGATGTTGCTTTTCCTGACCTTAGAGTTACCAACTTCAATCAACATGAGTAGTTTTAGAATAGTATATAATTAACAAATAAATAACTCCAGCAGTCTTTTATACATGTAAATCTTTATTTCTGCCTGTCTCATTAGCTGAAGAGTCACCCTTCAGGTGATGAAGACACTACATCAGAAAGAAAAAGGATCCTGGTGAATATTTCAGAAAAGAAGTCACAGTTGTACAAATTTGTGGGTTAATGACTTGATTCAAAGTTCATAGACGAAGTACAGAGATAGACAAAACAAAGCCACGCTGGAATACAAAAGAAGATCAACCACACAAATAATAAAAGAAATATGGAATGTATTTGCTACAAGATCAGGGTCCAAGGATTTTGCCTCTAGCTATAATTTATCTAAAATGCAAATGACTCTAGTTCCTTTTTAACCCCAACCTTTTTCCTTCCTCCATCCCTCCCTTTTATCCATTCTCTTTATCTCTCTCTCTCGCTCTCTTATCTCTCTTTTCTCATCACCCATTTGTTCTTTGCTTCTCGATTTCAATTCATTATTTCTCTCTCTCAACATTTCTGGTACCTTGCTCTACAATTTGTGCTCTGTAATTCTCCAGATCTTTCCATCTTTTGTCTCTGTACGCAGGGTTAGATTCTCTCTTTAGGATATAGGAACAATAAGCTTTCCAAATGAAATGGGTAGTGTGTGGGTTGGCTTGTGTGAGCCTGCTTAGGAGTAATGGAAATTAGACATAAGAAATAAGAAAGAGAAAAAAGTTTGAACTTATTACCCTAACCTTAATGACTTTTGGATGGCAAATGGTTTATGAAGACTGATGGTTTACAGTAATGAATGGCTAACCAGTATTGTGTAGAGAAATTCAAATCATGCTGATATCTATAGATGTTCATTTAGATTAGAAATGAAGTTAAAATCATCAGAGTAAAAGGTGGAAGATCTCTAGAAACTCTATCATAAAGCCACTGACAACAGAAGCAATTAGATCTAATATCTGGTGCTACATCTATATCAATTTATGATAATTTCTGTATCATAAATCAATTAACTTCACAGTTATGACACTGACAACAGAGCCTCATCTACAATAAAAAATATTTTTTACACATAACATTCAGCATGATTGTCCATTGCTTGAGCACAGGATCATTATATCCTCTAATATACATATCTAACACCAACATGTATATCATTCTAACAACATTTGTAAGTATTCATCAAGGATTTAATTATCAATTTAATATCATTTGGATAAACAAAGAGGTCACATAGCAAGATTTCTAAAGAATAAAAACAGTTTTGACAATGAGAGTAAGAGTAATCATTTCAAAATGAAAATCTATAAAATCTTATAATTCTAATAGTGATATTCTCACACATATAAACGGATGCAGCTTGTATTCACACCCTCAACTCCTATCCAACTACCAAACATCAATCCAATCCAATTGTAATTAACTCTGGATGCACCTGTGCACTTTCCAAAGGCAATTAAAACTCACTTGAATCTATATTTATCTGTTGAATTCATCTGAAATATCACCATCATCTGTCATCACTAACTTATTGCTACAGTTAATTACTATCTCAGAAGAAATACTGGTAGAAAAATTATGCAGTTCTCATCTTTGCTACATGCAGAGAGCTCAAATTCTGCTTTGAATATTGCCTGATTAAATGAAGTTGAATAAAATGATATAGAGTGAAGCCATACCTATGTCAAAAAAAAAACAAAAAAAAACTAGACAGGCAATCTCTCAAGCTTGTTAACATTTCAATCTTTCATCTATTCATTAAAAAATTATTTTTAAATTCATTCATAATCACTCCCTAAATTTAATATTAAGAGAGTTTATAGCTCATAGAAGTTAATTTAATGATGATATCTATATAGTAACATACATCTTATCATCAGTCAAAATTAGTAGTTGCCGGGGGACTCATGACCACCTAAAATCCTGTCCAGCAAACTAAAAGTCCTGCATTTATAGCCTGGGTGGCAACTCAAAAATCTCTAAAAAATATTTTATTATATTATTGTTTTTTAATGTGATTTTGCACAATCCACTGGAAGGGACCGGCAAAATTGGAATTTGGCAACCAAACTGATTGCTAGCATATTCATAAATGCCCATCTTTTATCTTCATGTTTAATTTTGACTTAGGAAAATTCAAATTGTACAGCAGAGTAAATGATTTACTTGTGATCTAATGACATCAAATTAATTACTAAAAACAGTTATGTGAATAGATAGGGCTACTGTAAATAATGTTAAATGACCTCCAAGCTCAAGATGGTGTGAATGATATATAAAGTAATGTGGTGCCAATCAATGGTCAACCAGTAAGAAACCTAGAACTATGGTATTGTTTAACTAGGGCTTTGATGAATGAAGGTCACTGGTCTGGTGAGGCTACTTGGAAATGATTAATTAGCTAATTGATTGATATCGATCTAGGTCTTGGGAAGAGTATGTCATTACCACATCATTACAATATTACTCTGTCACTAGGTTATATACACATCAAAGAACATTAGATATCCATTAATTACATCTGAAACTTTGAAGAAGAAACAAATATTGCCCAAAATAAACATCATTATTGGAGATATATCACTGAATGTTTTGCCATAAAATTTGATGATATGAGAAACCAGTAGTCTATGTTTAACGCCACTTACACAAGATGATGACATTATAGATTAAGGACTATAATAAAACTACCAGTATAGAAAGAATCACTGGGAATGAATAAAGAAAGGTAGAAAGCCCCCTTAAAATCTATTTCTGTCCACATGTTGTAATGCATACAATAACTGAACACCATAGCCAAGAAGACTTCAACTTCAAAGTAGCCCTCAAAAGTAATATTTAGCTTGAAATATAAAAATAGTTGGATCATTAAGAAGGTATCAGAGGACTCTTGTATGGCTTCCATGGCAATATGAAGGGTTATTCTATATTCTCAAAACTTGATTAAATTGATTTCTTCTTGAGTAAAAGACTAAAATCCAGGCTGTATGAAATCATATTTTTTTGGTTAACTGGTTCCAGGGTAAGGGAGGAAGAAGGGGAAGGATAAGAAGAGTGTGAGTCTACCATTTGGTTTGCTTAGGGCTAGAAAACAACATCTGTAGTGAATTTGAGTAGAATTGAGCCAGGACATGTCTGTGTTGATGGTATCTCGTCCATGTTCCTGGGATGGGCAATGCTTCTAGTCCACCTGAATCACGTTGAGAGAGATTCCCCATGCTTAACAAGCGCACAAACTACTCAGGTACCACGGTAACTACTTACTTTCAAAACTGATTCACAAAGGATGGGAGAGAGAGATCTACCTTTTCTAAACCAAGTTCATTGGTGAAGATATGTTTCTTGTTAAGATAGGACAATAACCTGAAACCAATAAAACAACTAAATGTTATAAAAATAGAAGTTCATGTGAAATCTGGAGAGTGATACTATACAATGCATCCCATTAGACATAGGTCTATTATCCGTCTATTCCATTAAAAAGATGGAAGCTCCCTTAATATGACCGTTGATTAAACTGATTGACATACCAAGACCATTAGTTGGTGGTATTATCAGGAGATCTTAAATTCTTTTAAGAGATCAATTGATAAAAGATTAATTTCAAAGAGGACATATTGGAATCAGCAAGGATGGTCGAAGCCTGAAGGAGTATACTAAGGAAGCAAGAACTTTTAAAACAATGTAGGATTGACACAACCCACAGAAAAAAAATGCAATCTTTTTGCATGACAAGGGCATTATGTGGAGATATAATGTCGAACTATTCAGTACCTTACCTTTATTGCAGCAAATAAAGTAGGATTTTGCCTAATAATTAACCTTTCATATTTATAAAGCTGACATATAGGCAGGCATCCCAATTAAGACCAAGACCATCATCATCATCTGTGATTACATCAACCTAAGCATACTGACATGCTTTATTAGGAATCACACTTCTACCATCTGTCTGATCTGATTATTCCAAATTAAAGAGAGTTTTAACAATTAACATATAGCAGGGTGTATAGACTTTAACACATAAAATTATTCATATTTTCTTGAGACAAAATTGTGCAACTGTCAAACTGCATCAACCTCAAGAAAATTAAAATTAGATTGTTTAAATATGATGTACAATTTTCAAAAAAAAGTGTGCGTAACACATTCAACAACAAAAAAGACAATCCAATATTTCAGAATATCAGACTGCATTAACACAAGAATAAACATGATTATGAAATAGGATAGCATCAGTTGGGATTTGGTCTGTCTGATAGCACAGATTGCACAACTAATAATAATAATAACACCATTTCTAATGCGCACATATCCATCCCAAGGGAAGCTCCAAAGATTCTTAGAAAATATATTGGTATTGTGATACTTCAAGTGATCAAGTGATACATATAATACAATTAGTGAAGACGAAAAACATTAGAGAAAATGAAGAAAACTTACACCTGTTTCAGCAGTGAAATAGTCTAGAGAACACCTCAGTGTGGTTCTACTGCTATCCTATGCAGCTTAGATATGAATAACGTACGTATTCTATATGAAGCAACACAAACAATGCTTCTTCCCTTTGATCTGCCACTTCATTAGCCTCTAGATCTTAATTGGATCTGATAAACCTGCACATTATTTGCACGACTCCAGTTTTATTATCTAGATTTTTAAGCAGATATGAAATTAAAAATGTTTAATGCATAGCTGTATAAAGTGGTAATGATAAGGGCTTGTTTATGGCTTTTATCTCGACCCTTGTACTCACTAATTGCAAAAAATCTAAATTAGCAGAGGAATTATGAGGTTAAGTTTTGTCCTGTAATAAAAAGTGGTATAATAACTGTGTTGTAATTATGAGCATGTGACCCACTGTTTTGTCTATAAATCGCTTTCATGCCACTGTGCAAACAATGATAAAACCGTGCCTCCTGTAGACAGCTTCAAAATGAAACAAAGACTTCTTCCGGAATATCGCATTCATCATTTTGATCAAATATCACATTTCTAAACACAAAAATCTAAACAAAAAAAAAAGACCAAACCTGAGAGATGAACTGACAACATCTTTGCTGTCAATAACACTTCTTTAAAATCGTAGACACAAAATGATGTTGCATCTCCAACTACCTTCACCAGAATATATGAGAAAGATGTACAAAGAAAGAAGCTCTCTAATTGTTTGTATAACCAATAGTAATATTGAATTCTGCTCAAAGATAAGAGAAAGCAAATGTGCTTAATTATGAAAAATTGAACTGAAAAGAGTATTATCCTATTTGCTTTGTATAGCAATACAAATTAATCACTATCAACACAACACATGGACAATATAAATGGGGCCTTTAGTGCACGTCCTCCATTACAAATCTAACAAAATGCAATAAACTAGCTTTCTATTTCCTGATTGGACTCAAGAAATACAAGACTTTGTGATATTTATGATAAGAGCAAACACAAATTAAGGGCACCATGACAAAGATAAGATTTATGGCAATACTAATTCCAAAAGGAATTGTAATTGGAGGCTCATATATCTTAGGAAGCTTACCGTTTCTATTGGAAAATATGACATTGCACTTCGTTTCCAAGCTGACCTTACATATCGATGAAACAAATGGCACCCGTGAAATAGGCAAAAACAATTCATAATAATTGAAGAGTGAGGAATGACGATAGACTAGTTATGCAGAAATGTTGCAACGGCTATTAGAAAACCTACTTGCGCTAAAATAATAGAGAAAAAGGGTTGTAATGAACGAGAGAGCACTATGCCGCCGATCGTTTAGATTGACTTTGCGACTGCACTTTGGAGAGAAAGACGGCAAATTTACTTTCATTATGATGTAATGAGGTTTATTGACATGTAAGGAACAAGCAAACAAACAATTAAGATGCCAGAATAGTCATTGTAAAACATATTTCAAATTCTTACTGCTGGAGGCCTCCAGAGCCTACAAAGCACCCAGTTAATAACAGTCTTAATCATCCTAGGGAGAAACAGGATGGTTTTTCTTTCTTGAATGTTCATCTTTCATGTTCATGCCTTAGAGATTGAGAAATAAACAGCCGTAATCCACATCGCCCTTACTTTCCTAATCCCTCCGTTATGCCTAGGTCTAAAATGAAGCGCCAATTAATAGCAAGATGGATGGGCGTGCATCCCCCTAGATCAAGTCCCACCTTCCTTCATCTATGCAATGGCTAGAGCTAACTACCAGGAAAGGTGAAGGAGACAGACAGCTTTGTAAATTGGGGGCTTATGGGGTCTCTACCAACCTACGTGCATTATAAGTTATAGTTCTTAAGACTCGCAGCAGCCATGCCTTAGCGGCAGGCAATTTAGTCACTACACCGTGGCATCACACTCATTAAACCCCGAATGTCCATTGCAAAGGAATCGCTGCAGAGTCAAAGGCACTTTTCTATAGTTAGTCGTTGCGGAAATGAACAAAAACAAAATGTATTGGGGCTAGATTAGCGTTAACTACGGTGTCATTTATCATACACTAACAATTCTTTCCTGTTAAATGACATAGCTAGGCATAGCAAGAGAGAGAGAGAGAGAAAAGATGAAGGAGAGGGGGGGTTATCTCAATTAAACGTTACACCATCTAAAGAGAAGCTAAGGAATGTATTCTTATTGTGGTGAGTAACAAAAGCTCTAGTCTATTAAATGCACTACTGTGGTTTTTAATGAAATAAACCAGTGTGCAATCAACAGTACAATTGAAGCTAAAACCGCATGGGCAACTTCTTGTTTCAACTAAACCGCATATACGCAACCTCTCTTTATTGCAATCCCTCTTCCCCTCTCTCTCTTCATTTCATTAAAAAGCTGAGGTAATTACTCTGCCTAGACCTTCAAACTTCAGATAATTCTTCTACATCAAACCTATTTCACCTTTCTTTGAAAAGTTGTGGCACCCATTCAATTATATTCTAAGAACAAAGTATTTATTGTGAGTAGGAAAATCAATATCTAGCATCCTTGTCTGTAGAATTGTTATCATGTGGCTAATGATACCTTAATCTATTCTGCAGTACATACTCTCAATGTCTAAAGAATACATAGGATAATGATTCCACAAATACATTCTTTTGAAATGTTGCATCAGCATGCATTCTTATTCAATTCTTTTGAAATAAGTTGCATGCATTGTACACAAACTATCAGCAAAAAGTGTGTTCTCTCTTTCTTTTCATACCGTCTCTATTCTTTACTACTCTCTCTCCCCTCTCACTCTTTACCTTTTCTCGACCCCCCCCCCCCTCTCTCTTACCCATCTCTCTCTCCTCTCTCTCTCTCTCTCTCTCTCCCTCTCTCTCCCTCTCTCTCCCTCTCTCTTTATCTCTCACCCCTTTCTCTCTCTCTCTCATTCCTCTTTTTCTCTCTGTTTCCAATTGATACCCTCTTTATATTTCTCTCACTTGTCCTCTCTCCTCCATACATTTTTTCCTTTTTTTCTTGAAGAAGTCTCAGCTTGAGGTACCCTCCCACGCAATTGTCATCCTCCTATCATTCCAACCATCCCTTTACGTACGACTGCTGTGACTGTGTCAAGAAATTGTTCCTAATTAGCACCAGTGAGGTTTTCCACTGCTTCTACACCTAATCAAATTTGACCAATTTATGGCCAATCACAGAAAAATGCTTCGCTCCGCTGTATAGTGCAAGTAGAAAGTTATTGCTACAGCTACAGGCACTGTGGATAGGGGAAAATCAATTCAAATATATTTATTACGAGACACACGTTTTAATCAAAACATGCAAATGTTGCAAGCGATGCAAGAAACGGTTCTAACTCACCTGGCTTCACTGCTGATTCATTATAAACTTTTGTTTTCTCTTAAATTTTTGGTTTCAATTTCTTTGTTTTTTAAATTCCCTCATATATTCTCTCAGAATTAAGAGATATCCCTTTTGAACTTAATACTCCAAGGGTATATAGTATTACTTCTTGCCTTTGATTCTATGTATGTGTTTAAAACACTGTGAGAAAAAAAAACTTCAGTCAAAAAAATTGAGTAAGTAAAAACAAAAACAATAACTGGTCATCCTACACAAAAGGATGAAAAATCTATAAAAGTGACAAAGTGTGCTATATGAATAGGAAAGAGTCTATTTGGATGTCATTTTCATTTTCAAATCCTAACAAGCTAATGGTAAAATTTATTGCATTCTTTATTGCACAATCAGAGACTGTTAAATAATATTCTGTTTTATCTTAATGGTTCTCAATGACCCACAAAGAGATTGGTATACATGTATAGATGAAAGTAAAACATCTAAAGTATCAAAAACATATTTCATGTCACTTTAGAGATGGAATCTGAATCTAATAGCAATTACTTCCTCACCTACCATCAAATATCTCTTTTACGAGTCTTGACTCTGCTCTCTGCCTGACCGGATAATCTGAAAGAAAATAAAAAGTGAAGAAAGTCGAGTCATTAGAGTGGAAATAAAGCCAGAAATTGTTGATGACAATGGATATAACATCACTACTCCTTTGAATCCTTCAATCCTTAATGGCCAATATAACTCTGGTTTTGCTCTATCGTTAATGGCTCAAATTGGAAGTACAATATCACAGTAGACAAAGGTTTTTTATTACCCTAACAAAGTTAACATCATAGTCAAGTACAAGCTAGGAAATTTGCACAATCACTTGAATTGTCACAGAATGGTAATATCAAAAGATGAATTTTGTTGTCTGCAGTTGTTTCAAATCTCATTAGGCTTTCAACTTTGTTGTTGCCAATTTGACCTGTTCCAAGAAAAAAATATAACCTCAACAGAAAAAAAAATGCATATACAGGTGTAGCTTGAACTTACAGCCAGCATTATACTAATTAAAACATTACATAAAGGAAAAGTATTCTTTTAATAGATGTTTTATGAAATTCTATCACATAAGAATAAGTAATTAACAAAGACGACAACAGGTAAATGACATCTCTGTGTGCTTTTCTCTCCATGCAATTAATAAGTCTCATGCAATTTATTTTCTTTTACTTTTATCAAAGTGGATATTCAAAATGCATCTTGTAATTGATATCCAATCCAACTCAAGTTGACTCCCATGTTTCAATCGTACCGAAGATTCGATTGTTCTGACTCCCCTTTCCTTTTTTTTAAAAAAAATCTCTGTAAACCATCCATAGCTTGATAAGCAAATTGTTGCCGTTGATTGCATGGCTGTTAGCAATGGAATGTCCGGGGGATGGTTAAGGACACATTACTTTAGGTATGGGACTGAGCAACAGTCAAGTGACTACCTAAATTGGAGTGTCACATCTGTGATGTCAAACGCAGAGTGCATTAAACTTGAATTCTTATGGCCAAGCTTAATAGATGACGCACAATATTCCTGCCGTTTAAATGAAGGAGGGTTGAGAAACACAGGATAGTATGATTGAACAATACTTAGGATTCCACCATCTTTGTGTGATTAATAATGGATATGCAGTGGACAGGCAGAAAGTTTGATTTCAAACGAGATGCAAACCCAAAGAAATCTCATCAACGCCATGGCAACGAGGTAGGAATAGAGATGCAGAAATCTTATCAAACAACAATTACGGCTGAAATGCCAAAGAGAGACAGGGCAGGAGGGGTCCGATGGTCATGTCAATGTGAGAAAGAGAAAACACACCCAAAAACATTCAGAATTCATTTGTCAAATTATGCCATTCATCAAGGCAAAACTGTGTCAAACCCTGGACTGAGAAAAGATTATGGTACAAGAGAGGAGAGATATCGGAAACCGTTTTTTGATTTCATTAACTCGCCCCATCCAACCAGGTGCTTCCATCTTGCTCCTAATGAAATTTCTATCTCAAAATTAAATTCTGATTGCGAGTTATATTCAGCTGCACTTTTTATGAGCTAAGATATATCAGGTTATTGTTTTTTTCCTGGTCGTCGTGACGATGTGTTTTTCTTCCTTGCTGCCTTAGTGAAATGAGTTATGGGTAGGCTTAAGCTGCATATGTATCTCAGGTACATTATTTGGTTTGCACCGCCGAATCCATCTCTCTCCTCCTTACATCATCTTGCACTTTGGGACTGAACACTTAAAGAGGTTCCCTTTCATTATCCTACAAGATGGCACAAAATTGTTTTCTCTTGTAATCAAAAAGAGGAAAAGTCCTGCGTGCTAGCCAATTATCCTCCAACTTGGAGTCTAAGTCTTGGCTGCTCCTTCTAATTTCATTTCTGTTCATAAGGCTTGGCTGATGCATCATTTTTATTGGGAATAGATAGCATCGGCATGCCACAGTTATTAGGCCCAAACTCTAGGGCATATCGTTTATAATTACAACGAGATGGATGCATCTCAGATTTGTTAAGTTTGCTTATCGGAATGTTACCGCGCTTGTAAGAGCAACTTTGATTGTTTTCTCCATTTTATTGCTTCTTCCTTTTCACTGCAATCTGACCCCTTCTTTACATTGTTATTTCATAAACAGATTTTAATGAATCCATATTGATTTTGGCATTGCTTCATATCGCTCTGCCTTCCCTTGTTATCACTGGTTATCTTTTTCGTTAATCAAAATTCATTAACTTGCACTACAAAAAGGGCAGTCAGGCATTCATTTTCATTTCTAGAACGGTAAGATGGCCGGGGTTTTTTTATGGAGTAGACTGGTTGAGTAATTTGACCTCTTTTAGTTTGAAAGCAAAGAAGAGCTATGCCATTACTTTTAATTTGCAATTGTGAAACAGAGTTAGAATAAACTTATACCAATCTACCTGACTTATGGGATAAGAGATAAAAACCAACTCATGATCAAAAGCAACCACAGAGACTTTACATCAGGCCAGTTTTCACAAGTGAAATGATTAGAACAAAAGTTGCTAATGAAATGTACGCCTAACTAATTGTCAAATTGAAAACCCTACAATTGACTTGGTTATTCTATGTATACTATGTACATATGTATATATGTTTATACATGTATGTTCTTATTCATTTTTTGTTGCTGTTGTGAGTTTATATTCATGATTTGTTGTGCTGGCTTTTTTGTTTTCTTCTTTCTTTCCTTTTTTTACTGTTGTTTCTTATTATTGTTAACAGGGCCTCGTGGAAGACCACCACTATTGGTGATAATGAGTCACCCTGTCTAAATATCAGAAATAAATAAATAATTCTGTCATATACTTCATTATCAAGGAATTGTGTAAGTTTTCTCTTTTCCTATTACCCATTGATTATATATTTCAGAAGCAGCAAATCACATCCTTGCATAATAATGGCATAAACATTTTAATACAAACACACATGGTAATATGATTGAAGAAAAAAACAAAACAGTTTAAGCAGTAAAGCTGCAAATTTCATACTATGGTGTAAATTTCCAAATTTGTGTTGTAAATAAAGAGACAGATGGACTCAAGTGTAATTGTTCATTTCAATTTTGTCTGTTGAATGCCAGAAGAGCTTAAAATCATATGACCTACTTTTAGAAAGATTTAAGGCCCTTTTGGCTCTCATCAAATGATAAGATATAAAATGCCATTGGTTACATGGATGCATGTAAAGCAAGAAACAGATAAACTGTAATTAATTTTTTATGTCAATTTTGTCTGTTGAATGCAAGAGGGGAGCCTACTTTTAAAAAGAGTTACAGGCCTTCTTGCTCTCAAGGGTGATGAGGGTATGGATGAACTGCGGTAACTTTTTTATTACTCATGCAAATGTAATCCATTACTGTTACACCACGCAAGCTTACATGAGAAGATTCACGTAGGTCAAACATCCATAATTGCTCTGATTATTCATATTCTACCGTTTATCTTCCCGCTAAGGCCTTGCTAATTGGTAACAAAAAGTCTTTTGACATTTTGGTTGCTATAAATGAAAGCTTGTCTCCATTTATATTTAGAATCTGCATCGCTCTTGGGTCGGGACTATTACAGTTCTATTTTTTTTTTGTTTTCTTTCTTTTCAATTTAAGGTTTGTTTATTTCAGTAACTATCTAGAGTACAAGGGTTTAGTCTATATCAATCAAATGCAAGATGGATACCATTCTTCTTCCGATGTTAGTAAATTCCATCAAAGGTGTATGTCATGTGACCTTTTTTAAAATCTTATTCACAATTTGGAGACACACAGCAAGTACGAACACAAGTACTTATCCTTTGAACGCATCATACTTGTCTAGAGTATTGTACATATTTAGTTCGTTTTCTTCTCCAAAACATATATTCAGAAACGGAAACTTCAGATAACACCTCCACCATAGTCACCATTACAGCGCTAAATACACTCACTCATATTTATCACTCATTTGGGTGCCTGTTTTATGAACTCACCATCAAGTCACTAATAGTTTGAGAGAGTCAACAACTACTTTCCTTAAGACTTTAAGAAGCAACAGAAATAACCCACCCAGTATACTGAATCCTTGAACTGGAGTCAAATCTTAAGATTTCTTAAGATTTGTCCCTGTGATCTATTTTCTCTACTTTGTTCTGGGTCAATTCATTGTCTTAAGAAATTAGAACACAAGATCAGAGTGCTGAGAGAAAGCATGCTGGGTTTGTTTTCTGATAATGTGGGATTTTGGGAGGAACCCGATCTCTTTAACTTAGTTCGGTCATATTCATGGCAAATATTTAATCATGAAAAATGTATTACAAACATAGTTCATTTTCAGCACTCACACTTTGTTAAATCCTTTTTTATATATACTTTGGTTTTAAAAGAACTGCAATGCTGCCCACAGGCCAAGAATAATTTTCATGAAAAAAACAATAAAAATATATTTCATCATTAATACTAAGTTCAGTACTCAATACTACTATTAATTAATTAATATATAATAATTTTGCTCATTGATTTATTTATATACTATTCCATCTGTCTTAATCTCCAAATGCAGATTCTCTCTCTTCCCTGGTTTTTCTACTTCTCCCCCAATATTTCTTTGTCTTGTATTTCTTTCCACACACTGAACACCGTTGTGTCCTACTTTGGCAGAACTGATGGCACCCACCACATTATATCCAATTATGTTTGTGATTATATTAGTTGATAGTATGTAATTATGCTAAATCTTTCCATATGTTGTTTTTTTTTTCTTGTATGACATTTTTAATGTAATTTGCGTATCTTGTATATGTTGACATTTTCTGTATGTTGTATATATATATGTAATTTATTCATCTTTGTACAAATATTGTTTAATTCATGATATTTTTCTTTAATAAAACATACCATTATCATCATTCATATCATAAGTGAATACAAGTATTCATATAATTTTTCATTAAGAGTGCTTACTTTAGGTCTTCAGTTTCTTTTTCAAATTACTCAGATGAACAGTTTTCAAAGGTATGGTGCTCAATTTATACGACTGGTATCTTAGTTTAGAATGCTATTCACAATGCATATTAACTATGAAAAATAGGTAATTAAAAACCTGGTCTAGTGTACAATCTTAGTACCAAATTGTTGTTGATAAGACTTGCAGTCAGATTATGTTCAATATTTCAGCACTTGATTTAGGTTTATTAGCTCACTAATTAAATTATTTTTTTCATACAAACACTAATTTACAACTATAAAGCCATCTCGAACCAAGCAGTCATAAGTATACAAAGAGATAGAGTGAAATAAATGGAAATAAATAGTATTTGTCATCAATCCTAAATCCATTTTTGTCTCCATGCTCTTTATCTTCTTTGTTGTGGTAAGCACAAAGAAAGACATTTATTTTCTCAGCAGTACATCTCTGATCATAATACACTCTTGAGCACTGGCCAGCTAGCTCTAGAGGCCCCCAGGCGATGAAATTTGTTCAGATAACTTGGACTATTCATCATCTTCATTATCTGGAGTAATCAAATATAGTTTCCCAAATTTTCTCTCATTTAGGACTTCATCCATGGGAGCAGAGCTTGCACAAACAAGGAGTAAATCGGACGGATCGCCCGCAGTTCAGAGTATCCACTGCCACCTTTCTTTTCTTATCCTCGCACCAGCTTCAGTAATTAGTGCACTGAGGAGAAGCTTCAGCAACCAAACTATTTCCTTGGGAGGAGAGAATAGTGTCTTAAGATGATGAGGGAGAGAGTGGAAAAGAGAGAAGAAAAGACGCTTGACGATGTAAAACAAGAAAACTCAACACACAAACGAAGCAATTAAGCAAATGGTAGTGAGAGTGATAATGAAGGTAATGTCAAAGCCAAGGGGAAAACTCATTAAATTGATTTCAGGGTTAATAAATTACTCTGAATATCCGATTTCATTCTACAGCCGTGCCTGGCTCCAAAACACTTGATTAATCAGATCTGGATGTGCCAACGTCTCCGTGTTTTGTATGTGTATGTAATAAAAAAAATAAGGCGAGCTTACTAGCAGTGAAGAAGCGTATGCTTGGGATATGTATATTCAATATATATTTCTGATCGTGGGATTTCTAAAATGTCAACAATGTACTATAAATGGAGTTTATTGAGTATTGAGTAACCTCAGATTGTGAGCTAGATAAAGAGTGCTTTGGATGCTAACCACTTAGCATCCAACTCTTTCTGGCAGCCATCATTTTTAGCAAAAAAAAAGTTCAATTAAAAGTTCAGCGCTGACTTTATCTTGCTGAGATGACCTAATTATCTCATTTTGCAGTGGGATCTGTGCGGTGTATCGTCATAGTGATATGAGACAATTGAACAGCAGGGTAAGCAGAGTGTATTTGAACATGACAAGAAGACGAGAGATATAGTGAAAGGTCCCAGGGCCCCATCGGCTAGGAAGCAAGGGAGATTTGAATAGACTCGGGCTATGCCGCTTAAGTAAATAACAGTCGTCATAATGTAGCATTTGTGATTGCCCCGCGCGCGAAGGGGGGAGCGCGATTCATTCGCCTAAAAAACATTGTGTACCCTCCACTCGGGCAGCCGCAGCCAGGCAGCGAGCTGGCAAAATGAGGTCTGACGACTCATGGGCATGTCTGGGCAGAGGCAATTTGATAAGATGTCGTGATAATCACATCAGTAACAGCATAGCCCCAGCAAAGACAAAAGTGCAGGGTGTGAGTGCTAAGCACCTGGGTTGAACTGAGACTAAAGTACAGCGCCGCTGCCCGCCCCGATATCCAAATTCAATATTAATTAGTTACTGGGGGCTAGCATGCGAGTGACAGTACCAAGTGTGGAGAAATCTGTCATTCACACACCCCATGCAAACTATTTCACAAACAAGACCTAAGGGCAAACCGTATTATTACCCTGTCTGGTCTCACATACACCACCATTGCTATCTCTCTTGCTTTTGACGATGATAATATTAAAAGGCCTTGAAGGAAGAAGTGTGATCCGAAAGAGAAAAGTCAGAAAATGCCAAGAAAGAGGAGGTAAAAGAGAGGAAAAGGAGCCATCTCGTCGCCTACTCTTGAATCAGACAATTGTCACGATCCAGGCTTACCCACGACCAACTTCCCACAGCAAAGCTAATTAACCTTTTGCCACTGCACTAGTTAAAGAATCTCTCCTCAAAGACATACAACAGATGGACCATTCTCCTGTAGATGGGTGCTCACTTGCAGTGCTTTAGGCTGATAGAAGTAAAAACAATCTAACAAGTCACAATCTCTCCATCTTATCAAAACATTATTCACTACAAAAGCAATATTAGTACTTGAAAACAAAATTACATCTTGTAGATCAGGGGTGATAGGAATCAAGGAAATACTAATAAATATGAAAAGTGGTTATCATCAATCTGACCTACAAATGAAAAGAACTTAGGAAGAGGTTTGTGAAGAAGAGATTTCCATGGTAGCTCCTCAAGCCTAATTTCATCAGCATCTTGCTTACAAATCGTCACTGGTAATCATCTTAGGTATGTCTTTGCCAAACAGGCCCCATCTCTTAACAAGGGTCTCGTTGTTTGTAACGGAATGTGCTTGATCTGTCAGGGCTCCATCATGAAGGGCGTTTATTGCATACCTTTAACCTGAGGTGGACTTTTCATTAATGCCTCTTTAATACCAAAGAACCCCATGAAGCCCCCCTCGTTTCATTTCCGAACTTCATTGGTATTGATTTCATCCCAATCAAGCCGCTCATTTTCCCATTTGTGGCAGAAAGAGAAGAAGAAGAAGCAAAAAAGTGCAAAGTGTAACCTGACCAGGGCACATTTCTCACCCCAAATCACTCCAAGAACAGATCACACCAAACCGATTACCAATTTTTCTCATCCATTTTTTTTTTTTTTCATCTGCCCTCCACTCATTGAGAGCAATGAAAGTCCAAATGCAGCAGGTTGTTTTGGTTTGAATCAACCAATGAACACAGGGCTAGTGTAAGATCAAACTCCATCTCATCAATTCTTCATTTAGACCTCATCTTCTCTAGTTAATGCAATTTGGATGATTTTCTCTAATCCAATGTCAAATGGCCTTTTTTTTCCTCCTAACTTTGCACAAACAAGGGGTGCGAGAGAATCGCTAACTCGGTTACATTCGCATCTCAGGAGGGCGCCACTACCACCCACCGACACCCGTGCAAAAAACAAGGTCCGTTAATTGTTTGGAGCAGCTATTTTGGGGAGTAATTGGCCCAGGCTAAGGAGAATATACAGATGTGTACTTCTCATCACAAATAATTCAATTTGATGTCAGGCATTCTCAGGATTTTATGAAGAGACCCAAAAGATAGCATCACCACCAGGTCCTACCCTGGAAGATGCCAGCTCACAGTGGTGTACCCTGTGGTTGCCTAGCAACAGAATAGTTTCAGAAGCAAGGGGTAAGCAGGAAACAGAAGTCATAATTATGAAAGAGATTGTTGAAATGCTGCCATGATTATTGCCAGGCCAGCAAACAACTTTCTCACGCCGAGCAGCTAGTACCGTAACCGAGACCATCAAAGACATCCATCTTCTTTCTCTCTTTCAAGATGATGTTCAATTAACCCAGTGTGTGCTGTACAATGGTATGTCTTATAAGCCAGAGTAATAATAGTCAGCTTCACATGAAGGGAGCTAAACTTTCACAAGTTTCACTTGTAGTTTCAAAACTTTAAGTTAACTTGTAGTTATCTTGTAGTTTCAGACCGTATGAACGGACTCATAGTTTCGAAACTTTAAGTTTACTTGTAGTTCTAGAACCACAAGCGAGCTTGTGGTTAACGCCGAAACCCAGAGCAGTGGGTGGTCCTCCATCGCAATTTCGGACAGTGTGGACAGAATAAATTTTAAGTTTGGCAAGCTCATAGTTAAGGATGACCTCGCTGTTCATGTTAAACTTACGGGTCATACCCTTCGTACGAATTATGAACACAAGATCTGTATGTGTGCTGTACACACAATCAGTAGTATATACAACGACGATCGCTTGGCTTGTAGCCCGTGTGAATCCTCGCCGTGGTTAGTGAGTCATTGTTTCGTTAACTTAAAGTTTCGCTAACTTAAAGTTTCGAAACCACAAGTCCCGTATGAACGTAGCTAATATGATTGCAGGGCCCTCAGGGAGAACAGTTTACCCTGGGTAAACAAGTTATATTATAATCATTATTATTAATATACAAGAATTTTGCCATATATTCCAGAATAAACTAGAATGTTAACAATATTTTTCCACTAAATCACTGATAGCCAAAATGATGACTGAATTTTACCATATATTATACAAATAGTGCATGGTCTATCATGAACTATACTGGATTATGTGCACGACAAATACTAAATTATCCCGAGTGCAGTTTTGTTTCACCGAGGCCGCAGGCCGAGGTGAAATACACCTGCACGAGGGATAATTTAGTATTTGGAGTTCATATAGTCCAGTAATGGTGCATAAATAGAACATGCACTAATTGTTATAGTAAATTGACCCCTAGATCTATAACTGTTATTGTGTATTAGGCCCGTGCAAAAAGCCAGTGCAAAAAACACGATCATGCACTATAAAAATTTTGGCACGTCACGTGATGCGAATGTAACCAATCACAGCGCATATTATACATACACTATTTACTATAAAATGATAAGTTTTCTTCATGACTGTGAAAATACTTGGAGATTCACTAATCTGAAAATAAATGCAGGTGTTCCTGAAAAAAACATTTTGAGTTAATTTTCCAGTGATTTCTACCCAAAAAAATAGTTAACCTTGAAATTCACTTTATTAGAAAGACTTCCGTGCTTGGAAGTATGTCTCACTGAAAGCTACATTATGTCAGAAAGATTTCATACTAAGCAGAACTTATCACTATCACTAAAATATGAAGATTTATCTGGACATTTGAGTGATCTACAGTTAAATTGTGATGTTATTAAAATTCATTGCAATCCCAACTCTAATATTTAATACAGCAGATTTCCTTACAAGTCTAAAGTCACATCTAAAGGAATAGGAAAAAAATCAAGTAAGTTAAAGAAATAACAAACTTACTGATCCCAGGTATATCAAGTGAGCTCCAAGATGTCTTTACACAGCTCAGACCACTTAAAGCTCTACCTAAGTCTTTACGTGGGAGTGATGTCTTGGCAAAAACAAAAAAGACTGTCTCAAACAGAAAAGCTAGGAAGAAAAGAGTGAAGAAGAACATATAAGAGGAGAGAATTAATCCGGTCTGGAGGCCTTCCATCCATTATGTATGAGAGCCAAGCTTAAAATGTAATTTGGACTCTTCTTCAGTAGAGACAATAGCACTGACAAGTTATGGAGCTGGGGATGGGGGAAAACAAAAGACCGGTGGAGGGGTAAAGTTTTACCCCCTTGGAAGGGAAACAAAAGACCTCTTTAAAAGTGAAATTTGGAGGGGGACAATTAGACAGGGGCTAACCCAAGTATTGATTGAAGAGAGGGAATGTATTATATTACATTCAGAAAGATTATTGGTTGATTCGCTTTTCATTTGTTGACTTGAAGATTCTTGTTAATTGGCTAGTTGATCACTCAGACTATACCTTCTCATCAGAGATCGATAATGAGTGCATCCCATATGGCTAGCCTGAAACATCCATTCTTTTCATAATTGATTTGAATTGAACAGAATTTATTTATTCATGTGATAATCTCACATTCAGCCCAAAAGTTTGCTTTTCAGCAAGTCTGTGTGATTGACATGAAACAAAAGTTTGAAAGAAATCGGAAATGTTTAAAAATGAGATCACTACATCTATGCAAATCTCAAATTGGCAATTTGATGAGTCGCTTGTGACATACTAGTCAGGTTCACAAGGAGGGAGCTAAACTTTAAGTTTTGCTTGTAGTTTAAAAACTTTAAGTCATCTTGTAGTTTCAGCCAATATGATTAGACTAGTAGTTTCAAAACTTTAAGTTTACTTGTAGTTCCAGAACCACAAGCGAGCTTGTAGTTAACGCCTTAACCACAAGCAGAGGGGGGTTCTCTCTAGTAGTTATGGACCATGTGGACGGAATAAACTTTGATTTAGCAAACTCATTGTTAACAATGACCTCACTTTTCTTTATAAACTATGATCGCTCGACTGAGTTTAGTTGTTTCAGGCCCGTGTGAACCCTCGTTGTTGTTAGTGAGTCATTGTTTTGCTAATTTAAACTTTTGCTAAGTAAGTTTCAAAACTACAAGTACAGTATGAACATGGCAGACAACTCTCTTGTTTGTTGTACACAAAAATATTAATTTGTGGTTTTCTCTGAAACACCTTTACGCTCGGGGTAGTATTCAAAATATATTGTAGATAGCATATTTTGTCTAGGTCCTCATGAAAGAAAAAGATCCTACTGAGTATTTACAATTTGAAAAAAATGACATTTTAGTCATTTAGTGTGTTGGAGCAAATGGGGGAGTTGTCTGCCACTACATCACAGTGACATTACCTATTTGGCCAATTTCAAATGCACTTTCAAAAATTCATAACTTTCTTATTGCTTGTCTGATTTTGTTCAAACTTTTACCAAATGAATCTGGTTCTCTGATTTTTCCTATTTCTTTCAAAGCAACTTGCCATTAAGGTTGGAATTCCTTTTAAGGTACATATATACTGATACAATTTTTTTTCTATAAATAGTTAATCTAAGCTGGCAGAAGGTATCGTTATTGTGGCACAGCATGAGTATCATCTTCTATCTCACATCATATATCAAAGGTTGTTTACCCGATGCTGTAATCAATGTATATTATCAACCAACTGCTTATTTAATAACCAACTTGTGATTTTCTTCCTAAAGTCTCTCCTCAAAATATAGGGCTCTCTTCATCAATCATTACCAGTGTTGCCAATTGAAGGCGTTCTCACTGATTCAATCTTAATTAATGGTCTCAAGCGCGATGCTTAAGATGGAAGTCATTACCAAGCTGAGAGCAAGAGCGCTGCTATTTCACTAATTTCTAGGTGACTTCTTTAGTTAATCACATTCTCTAGATTAAAAGTCTTTGATTCTCTTCAATTAATGCAACGGCTTGTGCGTCATGAGCGGCAAGTAAGCGCTGATCCATAAATAGGAGTAGTTTAACCCATCCTCTACCACAAGTCACCTCAAAGTGAATTAAACCATAAAGATTGGGATAGGCTGGAAGCATTGACTTAACTTCAGCTTTGATAGGTTTCTTGTGGTTTAAAGAATTACCATAATGAGGAGGTCATACATGAATAAGAGATACAAAAAACCTGAGAGTGGGTTATATTATATTAGAATAATTGCAAATATTTCTCTGAATTTAGAAGTAGATACTAATGAGAAAGCATGATGTCAGTTAAATCATATTCATGTAATACTCTGCATGAATCAAATGAACACAATTTATAATAAGTACAATTACAAAACAATCCTGCTCTTCCTTATTTTCAAATTTACTTTAAAAATATATCTTAATGCAGGCATGGAACAGAAAAAAAAACTCAAATTGAGGATCAGTCACATGGATTACAAAAGCCATGAGATGTAAAGAAAAATTAAACTTGATATTAGGAAAACTCTTTGTTGTCATGGTTTTTCATTGCACAATCTTCTTCAAGGTTTTATGATCTATTTACTTATTCACACTTTTCAATAACTGATGCAAGGAAGTTATCAACAATACCATTTTCCTTTATTCTGATAAGCTTTTACTGCTTTCTGATTATAGGGTTGTCAAATTTGTAAAACCCTCGGAAGAAATACATATGATAATAACATTTCACTTTTTGCCTATTTTTAGCTTATATTGTTTTCACATTAATTTTTAATTTTTGCAATTTTACTTTCCTCAGTAACATGAAAAGAGAGGCAGGAGAATCATTAAAATTGCTATCTGGCTATGTCTTGTATAAATTTTGTTTCAAAAGTGAAATGAAGGGTAAGACATTTCAGACAAGAGAAGAACGAAAGACTTGTTGAATCCTAGTGAAACTGTGGGGATTTGAGTATGCATGACCTTGAACAACATGCTTCAAGTGAATAAAACATTTACACTATGTTGCAAATAGACTCCAATCTTCATTTGAAGATTTGAAAAGCCATCTTACTTTCATCATTTTTGTTGAACTGTGGATCCATTAGAGATGATATAAGAATCAATATCTTTGAGTGAAACGTGTGTAGTGTCTGGACACAGGTTTGAGAAGCAGAGTGAGAAAAGCAGCTTGTTTCTCCAACATAATAGGATTCCAGGGTGACAAGACTTGAGAATACTGTGTTCACATTTTCTTTATCATATGTTTTATTTTAAACTGTATGTCCATTATATATATTGATTCATTCCACTGGCTTGACAAGATAGTCCTTCCAATACTACACACAAGAATAACTTCACATGTCCTATCTGAGGGACACTGTTACTTCATCCATATCTAAATGTATTACTGATTATCATTTGCTGTTCAGTACCCAGTAAGCAAAGTGACTTGATGGAATATATCAGTTTACATACACTTTTCCACTCTCTCATTTGCTGAGGTAAAAGGACTTAATTCATAAGGACCTAACTCACAAGTGTTTTACTCATAGAAGATTCATAAAATTTTACAGAGTTATTTGGTTTACATTTTACATAGAGTTAATACTCTTTTGGCTTTCAACAGATGATTATTCTCATTGACTTGTATGACCAAATACTCCCTTCAAAGTACAGATGGTGCAAAATTTGTTCTAAATATGATTCATAGAACTGACATAATGATTCAGTATCTTGAATAGCATACTCTCCATCAATAGAGAAATAGCAATGACTAATGATGAAGACTAAATATCATAATCATTATGAAAGAATGTTACTAAAATCTGACTATTCTTTGGAAAAATTCATTATTTAGAACCTTGTAGCATGTTACCAAATAGTTTTTGCAATGATATGATACAGTACGAACACTTTATGCTACTTTTCCATTTCAAATTTCATTAAAATATGTGCTAAGAAATGAGATATTTCATGGTTCTGTGATGCTAGGTGTGAACATGTCAAGCATTTCATCAAGGCAAGGCATGGGGGAAAGCGGGATTAATCACATTAACTCAAGCAGTGCTCTCATAATATCACACAAGAACCTCTATCTCGTATTACGCTCTCCTGAGGAATTAGCCCTGCGAATCCAGGCGCTCCAATATTGCATTATTATGAATAAATCAATGAATTACTTTCTGGAGCACAATTTCTCCATTTTCCCTCCATCTCTCTTTCTCTAATGAAGAGTTTACTTTATTAGAAATACAAACACTCTACCCATGTATCTAATATTCTGCATGTATTTCTGTGCACTTTGAGAAAGGAATATAAAGAACTACACAAAATGATATAATTCTTATCCCCAAGCAAATCAAAAGGGGGAAGAAAGAGGGATTCTTACCAAGGATTTCTGCCATATCGACATTGATGATAAAACAATGGTTGCCCGATGTAATATGGATGATACATGATCCAGGAGGTGCGGGCAAACAGATCGTTTTTCGCGCAGAGTGCATGAAGCTGGGGAAGCGCGGCCCCCTATTCGCTACTTGTGATGCACTAATCTCAAGAGGATGCGTGCGCCATCATTACGCCTGGCGGCTTGATGGTTATGCAAATCCCCCAGCAAGCTACTACTGTTGCTTGACTAATTTGTTTGAAGAAAGATGAAGAGGAAAATGAAAGATCCTCACAAAAATGTAAATGAGGACTGAGAGGAGAAAGAGATTTGACACTGAGAGATAAAGCTCCTTTCTTTCTCTTCTTTGATCAGCCTGTATCATTTTGACGATGGCCCTTTTCAAAAGTTAGATGAATTAGAATAGCAAAAGAGAAAAGAGCAAAAGGAGTAAAGAACAAGTTAGATATAATGTATCTTGTTTTACTATAAAAAGGAAGATGAGGCTGAAATATTTATACAAAGAAGATTCACATGAAGATTCAGAATATCAAAAAAAAAATATATAATATATTTCATATAATACCTCCACTGGGAGAAAAAAGAAAATACTTGGCAAGGACGATAGATAAACATAATTTTTATTTTTAAGATACAGTTGGAAGGGAGAAGAAAACAATCTTAGACAGAAAATAGATTTAGACGAAAAGAGAAAGATTCAAAGTATAATACAGAAGTGATGGCCATGCTTATTAAAACTATAAAAAAACTTATTATTTAATATTGAGAAAAAGATGCAGTAAAAATGGAGATTAGACATTGAATTGCTATTGACTCATATTTGTGTGTTGTGCTTAATCTTATTTTATGTTGGCTGGTTTGAATAAACAAAATATCCTTGGTACTATTTAAGAATATGTTTTTAATTTGTCCAGATCAATTAAAGACCAAATATATTAATAAGGTATGATTTCCTTAATCATTCTTGGCTAATGTTCATCACTCCCTTCGATGTTTATTATGCTGAACAAAGCACCAATATATGAAAAAGATAAGTAACGATATGCACAGAAGTTATGAAATGACACATTTCTTTTATAAACCAATACAAAGTAGGAAACAAGGAAGAAATCTACAGGAATATGTAATTAACTGAATTTAGTTGGGTAGGAGGTTGCAATAATAAAAACTGAAACTGATATATCACAAGAACATAACATCAACATTAAGGTTAATTATACCTAAGCAATTAATATAAAAATAAATATAATGCCAAATAAAGGATACTGGACTACTCTAAAATAGAATAAATATTCTACTCTATCCTACTTTTAGACCCCTCTTAATTATTCAATTTTTCTTGACATAATGGATATGAAATATTTCTCTGTTTATCACTCTATAAAGAAACACCTGCAATATCTCTATGGACATATCATAATTAAGAAGGATTATATTTGATCCAGATTGAAAATGAAATAACAAAACCTCAATTTCATTTCAAAATTGCCATTTCAAAAGCTAAAATGTGCAGCTCCATATTGATTCCAAACACCATTTTGACTGAAGAATATCAAAGAGATGGACCATACCATCGCAACAGAAGGAAGATGTTAAAAAGATAAAAGACAAGGATATCACACTGTCTAGAAGAGGAAGATGTCACTGGATTGGTTGGCCTTCTCACTGCTTAATTAGTTTGTAGAAGTGGAACAAGCCACGGAAGAGAAAGAAACATGGAAAAATTGAGAGAGTGAAATCAAAGAAATGAGAAAAAGAATGAGCTGAAAAGGCATAGGTGAGAAAGAGAGACAGAAAGAGAAAGAGAATAGGCTCAAAAGATGTGGAGAGTGAGAAAATGCACTGAAAAGAGATAAAGAGAAATAGAAAGAAAGACAGAGGAGAGATAGAGAGAGAAGGGGGAAAGGAGGACAGGTGAATTTCATCTTAGGGCCAGAGAGAAGTATCGATCGTCTGCTAATAACTCCCCTAGCAAATGAACAAAAGGACAGCTTCATGGCCGCTTTACCTTCTCCCCCTCCTATCCATATATCACCAAAAGAAATTGCAACAAAAAGTGTAATTATTACAGAAAAAGAGAGCTTATGTGAATCTGTTCGCATAACATAAAGGTTTAACTTGAGCTGGGTAGGGGATGAGAGATTTCTTTTCTTTATTCATTCTCGATGCTTAATAACAAAAGTTTATTCAATTAATACAGTATCTTCATTTCATAAAGACAAATAAGAAAATTGGTTATTTGGTGGAACAAATGTTCTTGGCACCTCCAAAACCAAATTGATTTATTTTCACATCTTCTGCAATTTGCAAACTACAACAATAGTTATTGTTTGATTACCAATATTTCTGCCTCAATAGCAGTCTTTCTGTGCCCAAATTAGGCATTTATTTCTATTTCTCTCTCTCTCTCTCTCTAAACATATATTTGCAGTTATCTTCCTGTAGTTGTATTTCTTTCAGTCTTTTTATCTTTCTCTGTCTGCATCTCTCCCTCCCTCTCCACGGAGTGTTTCTCTATGCATCCTCCTTCCTTTATCTTATACTCTCTCTCTCTTATATCATTTCTTAAATTTGTCGCTCTGTATGACTTATTTTCTTTGTGAAGGTAAGAAGGGTAGAATGTTAGCGGGTGTAAACAGCTAAAGTCTTGATTTCACACTGGGGAGCTGTATGAGCTAAGAGAGGCAGGAAGTGATCTTATTCAAGTGGTAGAAGGGGGAAAGAGAGGCATAGATTGAGCTCTAATTGAACAGAGAAAGCCCACTCAAGAATCGCCAAGCCATTGAAAGAACCGGCCGGGGCAGAATTTCATTTCCACGTTCCTCTAATTAACTGCAAAATCAATAACTTTCAGTAAATCTGAAAAATCAATAGCATCACGTATATGACCAATTTGCAGCATGCTGCCACTCTGCTGTTTTCATTTCTCTTCATTTTTTTACTCTTTTTTTTTTCTCTTCTCTCTGTCTTTCTCTCTCTCTGCAACTCCTCCTTCTCTGGAGGCTCATCGTACTAATGCCCCCAACTGAGGCCAAGCGACGGTAATTTCGTTAACGAACTTGAGCAAAAATCTTCTGCTACACAGCTCCAGCAGAGTGACAGGTAAAGATTTCATACATCTCTTAAGATGGCTTTACGACTGACAGCCTCCACACACACTCTTGTTATATAATATCTTAGAGAGAAGGACTGCAAATGAGATTTTGATCTGAAGTAAAAAGAACTCACACCTGACTGAAGAATAAGTTAATCCAGTCTAAAACAATCGCTGCATTGGATGCTTCTATCTCTCACGACAGGGCATGAGCCAACCCATGCTAGCAGCGCTTTAATTAACATTTCCACAGCTCTCGCCCACATAGCGTTGCACTTTACTTACAATGCTCTACTGCCCAATGAATATTAACATCACATATCCTCCTCATCCTACCCTCCCATCTCTAGTCCTACATACACATTCCTATGTCCAACCAGTCTCTCTCAATCATTAGTACACATGTCAAAAAAACAAATAGACATCAGACACAGGGATTAATTGCCGATGCATCATGCTTCCCCCTTTTAGGATTCTAGCACCCCCCCCCCCCCCCTTATTTCATTCTTGTCCAAATACTCCATTTCCCTTCCTAATTAGTGCCAGCAACTCGGAAATGCGCATTCTCTAGGCAGAGGACGTGTGACTCCGCGGTAACCGTTTAGCACGGAATTAAGAATGCAGGTTGCGGCTGTCTCATCTCTATGTCCTCATCAGGTCACTTTCTATGCATGCTAGTAATAGGATTCTATTCCTACCTACATCTTTGTCACTTCCTAATCAACGACTTTCCTATGATTGATATCTCTCACTCACTCTATCTCTCTCTCACTCTATCTCTCTTTCTCTCCTTACAGGTTATCTCTCTCTCTCTCTCTCTCTCTCTCTCTTTCTGTTTCCTCTAGCTCCCTCTTCCATCCTCCTCTCCCTCTCTCTGTCTCTCCCTCTCTCTCTGTCTGTCTCTCTCTCTCCCTCTGTGTCTCTTTCTCTCTCTTTCTGTCTCTCTATCTCTCTCTCTGTCTGTCTGTCTCTCTCTGTCTCTCTCTCTCTCTCTAATAAGTCCCCTCCTTTTTTTTTCTTAATAGTTCTCTTTGTTTGTACTTATGTAATGATATTCGTATGATACTGTCTTCTTTGTTTATCTGTTACATGCGCTTTGTACCTGATGAAAAGGTGCTTTATAAATAAAATTTATTATTATTATTATTATCTATATACAACTTCTTTTTTCTCTCTATTTAAATAATCTTTTTAAGTTCAAATGTGTATCCGCTATATTTCCATCTTCTTCGATATGTTGTCCTCTCCATCACAAAACAACTTTCCTTCTATTCTTTTCGTTAACTTTCAAATACCAGCATACCACATATTTGCCCCCTGTACCCCTCTCTTTAATGGTCCGCCCCCTTCATCTCCTCAACCTGGTATTTAATGAGATTATATGATAAGATTATATCTTTATCTCCCTCCCTCCCCCTCTCTCTCCCTATCTCCCTCTCTATCTCTTTATCTCTCTCTCTCTCTCTATCACTCTCTCTCTCTCTCTCTCTCTCTCTCTCTCTCTCGTTCTATCCCTGTCATTGACTCTCCTACTAATCACAAGATCTATTTATGAGGCATGCAAACCAAAGAATGCATCGAGGGTGCTTGCCCTTTCTCAATTATCACAATCTTTCTGATTCAACTTTCGAGGAAACAACTGAAAACATGTTTTATCCTGGCTCTAGAACCTCAGCACCCATATCCAAACTCTACATCATCAGCCCTTCAGCCCCCCCCCCCCCCCCCCCCCATGTTTGAGGCCCATGCCAGGCAAGCCCTACAAATCCATTTGTAAAGCTAATTTTTATTTCAGTGGACAAATCAAAAGATACCGAAAGGGATGAAAAGGGCTGTCACTTCTGCTTCTTCCTAATAATATTGATAAATAAGAGGTGAAAATGTTTTATCATGAGACTGCCATCAAAATTATCTTTTGTTTTACTTTTAGCGTTATAAAAACCATCAAATTTTGCACAGGGGATTTCTCGTGTTGGATTTACAGAACTTGTCTTCTAGTCACACAAAAGAACACAGTCAATACCCAACTGTTAAGAGCTAGAAAGGCATTAACTCATATATCATTTTATCTTTTTTATCTTTTAGTATGAAATTCATGCCCTTCTCTCATCAAAATTAAACAAAAATAAATGATACATCAAAATACTTCTACATTTCATATGAGCCAGCAGGGCATTACCCCACATTTTGTAACATAAAATGATCTTCTGTCTCTAAACATAACAATTCACCAATAAATGTGATTTTTTTTTAGTACCACAAGCTGCAACTTTTATCAAAAAGTTTTAATAAAAATTCAACATACCTATTAGTGCTTTCCAACAGTCAAGGCTTCAGGTAGCCTAGTCTGTAACAGATAAAATGAAGAAATTGTAAAAATAGTACAATAGGAAATAAGCTTTTGCAAGGTGTGCATGAAAGTTAAGGTAGCTTAGCGGAACGCACGGTGTGTAAAGACGCGGGAAAGACGCAAAGAACAAAACCGCTAGTTTTGTCTGTGCATCTGAAATCACAATCAGACTTATCTGAAGAAAAATTTTCATATATTATTTTGCTTAAAAATGTTCATAGATTTAAGTACTACTTCTACATCCTAATATTTTGGTTCTGCCTCTATAGAATAAAATTTTGTCATATATGCATCTTTCCCACGTTCTTATGTGCCATCACGTTTCGCTAAGCTACCTAAGTTCAAAATCTACAGCATGTACTTTGTCTTATTTCTGCCAATTTCTTAAAGCAAGAGTGTGTAAATATGAGGAATACACATGAGGATAATCAAAGAGAAAATAAAAGGGGAATTCATAAAAAATCATAATGCAATTAACTTCAAAAAGACTGACACACATTTTGACAAACAAATAAAAAGACACACAGACAGACAAACAAATGTTCAGAGAGGATACGACAGGAAAAAATGCAAACCTAGTCATTATCCGAGATCTGCAGATTCATTGATGACCAGTTTGATCAAATTATCTAGCAGGCTAAATATAGTTAAATTAATTTTGTAGAGATCACAAGAGTGTTGACTGGTTGAAGAAATCCTACATTGACTCTATGACTTCTCTATGACCTTTACATCTACCCTACCTTAGACTCACATCTATCACTAATACTGTTTTAAAATACAACAAATTTGATTTCTAATTCACCTAACAAGATCCATAAACTCTCTTTTTAAATTCTGTTTAATGTAGGCCAGTGTGAGGAAATCACAGTAACATATATCTGCATCACAGATAACTATATAAGACAAAAACTTTTCAAATTTATTTTAAAAATTCAAAATGGTAGTGGTAATAGAAATCATAAAGTTCAGAAGGATATATAACCCAATAATCATTTCAATATATTCTAACCCATTAAATGATCTTATCAAAGTAGCAGTCTGTTCATCTTTTTAAATATGATTTAAAGTGAGCTTAATTTTAACCTCTCCTTCATAAACAAAATCATTTAATGATCTTTTCGTTCTAATAATCTCAGATGATAAAATAATACATTTCATTGCGGAATTCTCACAGACCTTTGTTCATATTCAAGACTATGATCAGTCAACAAGTTTCTTGTACTCCATCAAAATCAAAATCAAGAAGCTCCTGGAAACAGACAGAAATCAAAATGGCCGATTTGTCCCCTGAAAAGAGCCCCTTTGGGTTTCTTCCATTAATTATCACTCTGTCACCTTGCATTAGAATTCAGCTAGTCAACAAGGTGTGAGATCGCACAGCGTCAGTTCGCTCCTTAAACGAGAAAATTTGCTCTAAAAACACTCTGTTCTGGCAGGTCATTATAATAATCTGAATCATCTGACAGGTTTGTGCAAATATGCATTGCACCTTACAGCCAGGTATTTACATCATGTTCTTTAATATATTGACTCTCTGTCCTTACTGCATACCATCACTAATCCTATCTATACTTTCTTATTTCTTGGGATTCATTTGAGAAATTGCAAAATATTCTCTCTCTCTATCTCTCTCTATCTCTCTCTCTCTTTATCTCTCCCTCTCTCTATTACATTATTGCAATTTCTTCTTCCCATCCTATTTAGTTTTTAGAGAATTCAGAACAAATCTTTCATACAACATCTTGACTGTTCTACAAAAACATGACTAAACATGACTTATGTCAATTTATCTTTTCTATCATTCACATATTACTTCATATTCCCATGCATAATCAGTACCGTACTTCTGTCAATTAACTCAGGGTTTTTTCTTCTCTCTAATCATATCTTCTTTTTTTTCTAAGCACACTAGAGTTAGCAATTTTGTACACAGAGTTCAAGGACAATCAGAAATCGCTTCAGTAAATAAAATGTGCAAATACGCTTCTGGATGTTATCTTGAACCTCGATAGAATGACAAAAGAACCATTCTCCAGACGATCGCTTCATATTTATGCCATCTTTAGTCTTCAAATCTGGAGACTTTCTTCTATTTTCTCCTGATTTTGTGAGTGTGTGGGGTGACAAATTTGGTTTGACGTGGTAAATGAGGCGGGAGGGTATGCCGGGATGAGGGATGTGCAGGAGGGTGTGACAGATGAGGATACCGGGAGCATCATCCTAGATGCATCTTCAAGACGCTCTTCAAGACATCTCTATTTCACAGGTGTATATGACTGATGGAGGAAACTCCAAGGAGGACTGCATCCTTACTTGATGGAGGAGATACAGATCCTCTGATTTTAAAACTTCTGTTCCTTGCACAAGTCTACATATCTTAACTTCATTTTTATCATGCTGTGGGGTTCAGGAAAGAGAGTTACAGACAGGGACCTACAATCTTTATAAAGTTATTATTTTACCAAGTTTCTGGTTTATTATAGATCAGTGCATTTTCCGTAAATTAAACTGTCTAAAGGATGTTATGACATTGATACTTAAAGGTGGAAACACAGACTCAACTGCAATGATGATAAAATAATAATTAAGATTTTTTTTTTAATTTTTAAATTGGAATGCATCTTTCCTTTAGAAAGTGGTTTCATCCTAGCATTTGAGATGCTATTTTCATTTACATAAGGTGATATGTTCTGCTGAAATTTAATTTTTAATAGCAAATGAGTTAACACCTATCTAGCTGTAAGCAGACTAATTAATTCTAAAGTTAAGAGGCAAACGACAGTCTGTTCTGAAATGAGTCTTCAATCAGTGAGAAGGACCAGTCAACCATTTTTAGTTAACTACACTACCAATGATGGGAACATGTCAAACCCTCCCCTGCATGCCACCAGTCTGTTACGTCAGGTATATCGACTTGTTGGGATTGTTTAATGAGGACATCACTAGCTCCGGTCTCTAAACCGCATCCCCCAGCTTCCATGAGTTTACCATCCATCTTCAGTTTACATCTCATCAACACATACCTGGATTCTCACTCCATGCTCATCCCTTAGTCTTACATACAGACTCACATCTATGTGTTTCTCATCCTGTTCATTGTTCAAATTTGATCTTTTTAACCTCATTTACCTAGATAATACATTTGCATTCTACTTTACTCAAAAATTAGTCTTGCACACAAACTCTAGCTTCTTGTTCCAATCTATTTAGTCTCACATACATATTCCATTAACTTACTTAATGCTCATGCATACTATAAAATTTATTCAACTTACGGACTTCACCTTATCAGACAATTCACAACCTACTCAAAAGTATTTGTAAGTATCCTAATTTTCATACATAGACCAACAGGTCAGTCTAAATAACGGTACAAGAAGGGATGGAGGTTAATATGGAATAGTCTAACTGAGGTGAACTACTAGAGTACAATTTACTGAACTTGTACTTGTAAAGGGGAAGAGATATGGAACCTAATACTAATTACCATCCAAACAATAACAATCCATCTATCATGAAATACAATTCACCAAAATGTGAGAAAAATTACACTTCAAGTAAGGATTGTGTCTTATCAGAATTTGATAATTCATCAGGGCAGGGTGGGTGAAGATTGTGGTCAGAAGTCACAAGATTCAAAGTGTCATGAACATAGTAGCTACGTTCATATGGGATTTGTGGTTTTGAAACTTTAAATTAGCGAAACTTTACGTTAACGAAACAACGACTCACTAACCACGACAAGGGTTCACAAGGGCCCGAAACAACGATGCTCGTTGTTCTGAAACTACAAGCCGAGCAATCGTCATTGTTAACACCGGAAGTAGATACTACCAATTGTGTGTACAGACAGTACACATACAGATCCTGTGTTCATAATTCGCACGAAGGGTATGAACCAAAAGTTTAAAATGAACAGCGAGGTCATTGTAACTACGAGCTTGCCAAACTTAAGTTTATTCTATCCACACTGTCCGAAACTGCAATGGAGGACCCCCCCCCCCTCC
The DNA here is from genome assembly GCA_025618425.1 of Heliocidaris tuberculata. NCBI lineage: Eukaryota > Metazoa > Echinodermata > Echinoidea > Camarodonta > Echinometridae > Heliocidaris > Heliocidaris tuberculata. Next base: position 34,037,135 of record CM046845.1, on the reverse strand, counting down.
TGCTCGTGGTTTCTGCATTAACCACAAGCTTGCTTGTGGTTCTAGAATGACGAGTAAACTTAAAGTTTCGAAACTGCTAGTCCATTCATACGGTCTGAAGTAAAAGATAACTAAAAGTTAAAGGTGGCGCTTTGGATATTTAACTACTTTGTCAGCTGGAATGGAAATTACTACATATACTGTTGTGAAATGATTAATTTCGAACATAGGTGACGTTTGTTTGAAGAAAAATGGTTTAGAAATGGCTAAAATATCCCCAAAAATAAACATCGAATTACAAGCGCGGTACCGCGTTGACAGTTCACACACGTGTAAACAGTGTGTGCGAACCGCTGTGCGCCGTTCAGCCGGGAGCGTCGGGGTAGATGGTCCTTAGCGAGGGTATAAGGTAACTGTTGATATTCGATCATTTGAATTATTTTACTGAAAATCACCGGAAATCATGAATAGAATACCGGATTATCTCACTCATGTATCTTTTAATGCAAGCCAAACAATATGAGACTGTTTTTGAGCAGTTTCATGCCAACTTTCATTTTGCTACCACTACTGTTAACTATCTTTAACTTGAAGTTTTGAAACTACATGCAAAATTTAAAGTTTAGCTCGCATCGTGTGAACCTGGCAAGTGTGAATGGGAGAGGTAATGATGAAACCATGGCAGAATGCATGGGCTTTCAAGATGGAGATACCATACAATCAAGCTGGTAATCGTGAGAGAGAAAGATTATAGCTACATCCATACGGGACTTGTGGTTTCGAAACTTTAAGTAAGCGGAACTTTAAGTTAACGAAACAAAGATTCACTAACCACGATGAGGGTTCACATAGGCCCGAAAAAAAGATTCACTAACCACAACGAGGGTTCACATGGGCCCGTAACAAAGATGCTCGTTGTTCTGAAAGTACAAGCCAAGCGATTGTTGTTAACAACGGAAGTAGATACAGAGTCTGTGTACAGTACACATACAGTTCCTATGTTCATAATTCGTGTGAAGGGTATGACCTCGAAGTTTAACATGAACAGAGAGGTCATCGTTAACTACAAGCTCGTGAAACTTAAAGTTTATTCCGTTCACATGGTCCGAAACTGCAACGGAGGTTTCAGTGTTAACCACAAGCTCACTTGTGGTTCTAGAACTACAAGTAAATTTAAGTTTCGAAACTACGAGTTTCATACGGTCTGAAACTACAAGATGAACTACAAGTTAACTTAAAGTTTTGAAACTACAAGTGAAACTTAAAGTTTAGCTCGCATCATGTGAACCTGACTATTGAAAAAGAGAGCACGGGAGAACAGAAGAGAAAGATTGAGAAAGGAGTAAGAAATTGAAGAGTGAGAAAATGAGCCATAAAATTTAAGATATAATTCTAATCAAAAAGAAAAAGAAAGACATGGAGAGTAAAATGACTGATAAAATCAAGAGAGTGACAAGCGATTCAGATATAAGCAAGTAAGCAAGCAAGCAAGCAAGCAAGCCGGAGTCCATAAACAACTTAATCAATCCAGCAATTTAGATTGCTTTACCTACATTCTGCCAGCAGTAGGCTCGTCATACACATTAACTTACATTATCCTCATCAAGAAACATTGCAGGGGCGAGGAAGAGGACCAGTATAGGGTGAGAGTGCTTTACACTGATAGCACCAACATTAAAATCGCACTAAGCTCTATGCTCAATCATCTTCCCCCCCCCCCCTCTTTTCTTGCCTCTTCTCTTTCTTAATGATAACAAAACCTGTTGGTCCAATAAAGCAGCTCATATATCTTGTTTACTCTGATTTAATGAGTTTTTCAGAGCAGAGTTATGACCGTCTAATTATTCCCAAGGATGGCAATATTTGCCGCTTTCTCGGAACATGCGAATTAGAGAGATTTTGTCTTCCTGTGTACAAGCCTTTAATCACATTGCAGACTGGACTACATACAGCAGCACCATGACCTAATAATCAAAGCCTGCAAGCTGCTAGTTTTTCCTGTTAGTTCTCTCAATATCTCCTTGTCACGATCCTTCGCCAATCTTCAACCTAATTACCCAAGATTCCAACGTTCTAAATTCACATCTCTTTTTCTTCAAACCTCGACATGAGAGCTGACCCCAAACTCCATTAGTATTTACTGCGTGAATCATCAAACGCTTCTTGCAATGTAGCATAAAAAAGCTGCACTTAAGTGCTTATCACGTTACACTCGCTTACAGTCCCAGTTTGGAATGAGTGCTCTGGGAGGGGTGTATTCTACGCAGAGAGGCAGGAGAGTAATTAGGCTACCCGACGGTCTATCATCATAGCTTTTGGCAAGATCAAAATAAGGACGAATCATCATTTCTTGTATAAAATAGTATAAAAAAATGGGGAAGATACATATATAGGTTACATTGTTGATTTCTATATCTGAGTGGGAATGTAAACATCAACATCGCAATCAAGTCTAGGAGGAGTGATGGGTAAGAAGAAGATTAAAAGACTAAGAGCCAAGATGAAGAGGAGCAGATTCATCATAGTTTTGAACTACTTGGGTTGTTGACAGGAAATATGCCAGTTCCATTCCTCCACTGCTGTCTAATCTCATCCCATTACTGCCATATTGATAGCCCAGTCCCCAGTTTCAGAACGAGGTTCTAAACGAGGGTTTCTAAACGAGGGTTAGCTTCCTGTCAACTCCTCACAGCTGCTTTGTACTCTTTCAGTAGGTCAGGCCTCACCTTATATGACCTTGGACTTAATCATCAACATGATTCACCTTCATCTTTCTCTCAGACTTTGACACACATTTTATAATCGTCACCGTTCTACACTTTGTATTTGTTATTACATTATCCTCTCCATCTAATAGACTAGGTCACAAGTGTATTTGAATTTACGGACACCTCTTCTTTGAAAGCAAGTAGTTTCGAACTTTTGCATTCATCTGTTAAGAGTTACTGCATTTCAAATTCTAAAGCTAGAATGCAGGGAAAACATCACTTCTTGCCATACTGACAAACCTGCGGCAAGCTGACAGTTTCCCTGAGTAAATATTGTGATAGAAGCATCAAAAGTTGAATACAATTGTGGACATTTAATTTTTCCTCATATATGTATCACTCTAAATTTAATAAAAGCATTATTAATGAATCATAGAACTCCTTCATTAATAAAAGAGTCTCTTATAAAGCTTAATCTTTATGTGAAATATTGCATTTCATATAAATATCAAATTTGATCAGGCAAATAAACAATTCTTTTAAAGTAGTGCACAGTCTTTCAACATAATCACACAAGGAAATCCTACTCTCTTAATACAATGATCCGGTCTATAGGGAAATCATTGTTTTATCTCATTTCATGATCACAAAACTTTCATACATTTCCTTACTGTCCATCGACACAATTTTTAATATCCAACAAGGAGGAAAAATATGTTGTTAAAGGATATCATCCTGTTCTAATGTATTATCACCCTATTCATCTACACAGGTAACTATTACTTGATAATAATTCTTTCAACTTCCAGCTAATATGGGACAAAATAGATAGATAGCTATTTAAAAACTTGTGAATTAATTTTCAGAGTGAGGTATAAAACAAAGAGGAAGTCAACACAAGTAAGCTGTCGTCAATATTCACAGGTTTTATCGCTAAAAATACAGTGAATATGGTATCAGGTTTTAACCTGAATGACCTGTGTCACTTGCCGACATTGTAATTTCCTCTTAACTCAACTAGAAAAAGAAAATCCATAAATGGGTCATGCAGAGGTGCCGATTTCCAAGAGTTTTTTTAATACACAAGTATTATGAAATGATAGCAGAGTAGAGTGAGACGATATTCAGAGTGACAGAGAGAGGTTGAGAGGAGAACACATGACACATGCATGATTCCCTCTCTTTTCTCAGGATATGATTAAACCTTGTTGGGATGATGAAAGAAACAACTCAAAAAACAAACTAAACCCAACAAAAATTAATGATCAGAATTCCACTGCATGCAATCGTATGCCTTCTGCTAGCGATGACTACCGTGTTTTTGTTCTCCGTCACATGTCTCTTCATTTTTCTGTCTCATTAATTTCCTGAAAATCCCTACTGACAGAAGACTGCATGACAGGTGCATACTTCACCTTCACCATCATCCCTGTGACAGCTAATTACCACCAAAACATGCTCTCCTTCTTTCTCCTAATAATTACTCTTCATTAAACTTCTTCAAAAATAGAGAACAGACACTCTCCCTAGGCTCTGTTTGAGTCCATACCCAATGTTTCATTGATTTTTTTCTTTCCCATTAAACTGTTTCATTTCCTCAATTAATCCAACATTGCTAGCATTGTCTGACCTCAGCCATATTCACATCGCTAACATTTTCTGAAGTATGAAATGATCCAACATGAGATAATTTGTCCAATTCCCTAACTATGAAGCATCTAAACCATATTGTGTCATCGGTGTTTCAGACTGTAAATGTTAAAGAAGATAATTTCTCTCCATCATATAGGCTTTTTACACTTGCAAAATTTTGCTTAGTCCCGTACTATCGGTGGGGCTAAAAAAAAGAGGATTTAGCCCCACCGATAATACGGGACTAAGCTTAGCCCACTTTCTGTTCACACTGCATTTTACCAAAGTGGGCTAACTCCACGATAGTGTGGGATTACTTTAGCCCCGGCAAAAAGCAGGGTTAGGCCCACAAAAGGTGTGTTAAGTGCACTGGCTAGGGAGATAGTACAGGACTAAAACTGCAAATGAGAACAAACAAAAAATTAGTCCGGGATTAAGGATAGTACCTGGTTAATAAAAATCAAGTGAAAAAAGCCTAACATTTGTTAAAATCAAATTAAAATGCTTCTGTTCCTTATAGAATGTTGTTCTATAGCCAACTAGCCACCTAAACACCTAAGTCATTCATTTATATATGTCCATGTTTGTAGCACAGAAATGAACTGATTGATGAGAGTAAACAAAACAAAGAATAATAATAATGAATTGTCAAGATTTTGAAAGAGCAGAAAAACCTTTTTATTTTTGGTATCAATACCATCAAACTATCTTTGAATATGAATCCCAATCAGAAAATGAATAAGACTGAACCAAACCAATGATTTCAAATAAATGACTATGATTCTTAGAAGACAAGTTTCTTCTACTTATCCACTGTAATTCCTACCTATTGATTAGAAAAAGGATAACTATTTCTTCGAATACAGCGTTAAAATTAAATTATGGTCAGAATCTATATGGAGACTTCATTTCATCACCTTTCAAAAGATATTTACTAATCACATTTCTAACACATTAAATGAGATTAGTTTCCATGGCAATCTGTAACCAGAGCCATTTAAATGAATTAAGTTTGGATTTAATATCCAATATGGACTCATTTAGCTTTTTTCTTTCTTTCAATGAGAAGAGAAATATCACATTTCTGTAATATCTCATCTTTTATCTCAATTTATGACTTATACAATTTTGTATTATGACTTATCATTTTGCATTATGTTCTTATTTTGTTGTACTATAACTTTTATTATTGTTTAATGCTACTGATCCTGTTTTTGTTTTGTCATTATCATTTTTATTTATGTTATAGATTCTACATAAAGCCAATGGTTTCACAGGTGTTTAAAAATTGAAGTGAATGAAATATAAAGAAGAACATTTTCCTAAGTAAATGCAATGAAAGCACCTACATTATAAACATATATATATATATATATATATATATATATATATATATATATATATATAATAAAAGATAGAGAAAATGAATAAGACTGAACCAAAGCAATGATTTCAAATAAATGACTATGATTCTTAGAAGACAAGTTTCTTCTACTTATCCATTGTAATTCCTACCTATTGATCAGAAAAAGGATAACTATTTCTTCGAATACAGCATTTAAATTATGGTCAGAATCTATATGGAGACTTCATTTCTATATATATATATATAATAATCAGTCGTTATTTAATTCTCCAATTTAAAAAACATACAAACATCAAAATATATACAAAGCATTTAAGATAAAAAATACAAGGTATAATACATGAATTAATACAAAATAAGAAGAACAAAAAGGACCATCATTAAAAGCATATTGAGGCTTGACAAGTTGATGGTCACAAAGGTGTAGAGTATATAACAAAGTATAAAATTTAGATATTATGGCGGGAGAGACAAAGTAAGGAAAATCATACTGTTGTGGATAGTAACTCAAATTATAAAATAACTGATAAAAAGATAATAAGTATAATTTGAGCTTCCTCTTGAAAGAATTAAGAAATTGGATATGTCTTAATGAGGTGGGCAAGGAATTCCAAACAACACTTCCAAAATGGCAAATTGACTTTTGGAGATGACTAGAAGTTACTGTCCATTCATGAAATTTCATTACATTACGAGTATTATAATCATGAACTTCGTGGTTTAGAGAAAACATGGTCATTAAATAAGGAGGAAGACTACTAGAAAAGTATCGATGCATAATTGCAGCTATTTGGAATCTGTTTAAATCATGAATAGTAAGAGTATGAAATTTATAAAATATTGGTCGAGATGGAGCATAAAAATTCGCATTACAACAAACTCGTAAAGCTCTTTTCTGAAGACGAAGTATTCTTTCTAATTTAGTGGGATGCATACTGGCCCATACAGAATTGCAATACATGATATGGGGCAAGATAAAGGCATTATACAACATAAATAATACTCGACTTGGAAGAAAATGGTTTAAGTGACGTAGAATACCTGAACTACCTGAAACTCTTGTACAGACATAGTTAATGTGAGAATCCCATGATAAGTGCTGATCAATAAATACTCCTAGATAATTTGCACTAGAACATTGTTCGATGCATTTATCACAAAACTTGAGAGAAATATTATCATAACATGCAGCTGTATTTTGCCGGTGGCGAAATACTGTATACTTAGTTTTTAGTATGTTTAAAGAAAGTTTATTGCACTGAAGCCAAATATACACGAGTTTTAGATTTTCATTATATATATATATATATATATATATATATGTATATATATATATATGTATATATATATATATATATAAGCATCAAAACTTGGACACATTCACGCATCCATGGTAACGCATTTCCATCTTATTATTATATTGTTATTGTTCATATCTGTTCTCCACTTGATAAAGGAAGAGGCTTCCGAAAATTTGTGGATCTGTCAATAAACTGTTGTTGGAACTAAGCATAATATTTGTCCGGATTTTGTTCTTTATTCATTTATTCCAACATGTGGAACCATATCACAACATATATAAAACATTTCTTTGCTACAGGTATCATTACTTCTGTGGTGATATTTCAACACAGAGTAACAACTTTGACTTTTGTTAGAGCTTTGTTGAGCTGTTGATTAAATGGTACCAAAATAGAGCTGGAGCTTAGCTGATTAGTGGCTCAGAAAACACTTACTCACAGTACTACTAATCAGTAGGCTGGTGATGGAGTCAGGGGCCTACACTCGTATCAAATCCACCACATACAGATTAACAACCATGAAAGCTTAGAACCATTTGTCATGTTAATAAACGTGAGATGAGGGGAGCACAGTCAGTCATATACCATCTTTGAAACAATTCCTGAGTGATGGGAGGATTTCTGTGTACTAATACTGCCAAACAAAGAAGAAAATGTGATACACTTTCAAAAATGATAATACAAGCGATAAACAGTTATTTAGGGAGGGAGAGATAGGAATCCATTTTGCCAAGGACCAAACATCGTAGATATTCACCTTTCACATCGATCAAGCAATGAGTACATTCATTAAAGAAAAGAACATCGATGGTGAAGCCCCTCTTGGGGGTTACATCCGAGATTAATCCAAGCATTTTGTTTTGTCCATGCCTTTGATTTAACTCACTTTCAAGGCCACGGAAGAGACACAAGGAGAGAGAGATACAGAGAGAGGGGGCAAATAAATCTGCATAAAATACAAATTGATTGATCGTCAGGTTCTCTTGCATCATTTAATTCATTTCCAAGCCGATTTCATTAGAGCGGCAATACATGAACCCTAAAAAAGTGCAGTGGATTATCGGCCCATTAGCAAGCCCTACTTCCAAGCGATAGGAGGAGCGGTCAAACTCCCCATCTCAGCTTGTCTTTACTCAATGCTTTCTCTTTATATTCTATTGTTCAACCTTTTAATTCTCTCTGTCGCTCTAGTCTACTGACACTAGACTCTCTTTATCGCTTGTTCTACCTATGAATTCTCTCTTGTTCCACCTTTGAATTCTCTCTTGCAGTAGTCTACCAATACAAGACCCTTTTTATTACAGAGCCTTCTCTTTCTTCTTGACTATTATTCCATCTTTTTATCCTCTCTCTCTCTCTATCTCTCTCTCTCTCTCTCTCTCTATCTCTCTCCCTCTCTCTCTCTCTATCTCTCTCCCTCTCTCTCGCAGAAGTTTATTACAACAGGACTCATGTCTTTACTCAATATTTTCTCTTTATATCCTCTTTATATCCTCTTTTTTCACCTTTTAATTCTTTCTCTCATCTCTTGTTCTATATGACCGCAGTCTTCACTCAATGCCTTCTCTTTCTAAAAAATAAATTTCAACATTTAAAAAAGAATGAAAAGGAATTATCAGTTGATAAATGGTTACACAAAATTGACCAAACTGTACTGTTTTAGTATTTCAGATAAGTGGTATACAAGCAAACACTATGGCTTACATGCATGTATCTTGCATTCTTTAAACAACGTTTAGAAGAGGTCTCAACAGAGATGTCAGTTTTCTAATTATTCAAATATGATGATCTCTACATATATTCTTTTTAATGAGTGTAATCGGTATATAACAGGCTTTCAGTTTGAGCTTCACAGAGTTCTTGATTTCTTTAGATAAGTAAAATAAAATATTTTCAAGTTTCAGTTCAGCAGTCTTAGAGGACATTTTAATACGATTTCAGGGATTCCTTTGTATCTTATAAAGAAATAGATGCTTCTGAAGATGTTAGACTAGGTCATGTTTAAAGAAGGCTCCTCAACTATCCTCAAGACTTGATTGGCCTTTAGGGGGTGATTCCGTTTCGTTTCCATTCGAATCTCGTCGATTGATTAAGACCAATTGTGTACAAAAAGACGGCGCTTTCGCTCGTCATTTCCTCCTGATCATTGGCCAAGCTTCATCATATGGGCAGCAATTGTCTCAGACTCATCTCCGAAACACGGAACCCAAAATGAGCTTTTGATTGCTAATTATTACAGAATTGGTAAAAAATTTCAGCTTAATTATAAAGCAGAGTACTTTTACTCTGTTTCTCTCTTAAAAGGGAGAGGGAGTTCGGAGAAAGAAGATGAAGGAGTACCCCCGAGACAATTTGATATGGAATTATTTCTGCTAACAAGTTTGGATCCAAGGATGTTTGCAGTGGAGAAATGTAATTATAGTATTTATGGGCAAGCAGTCAACAGATTCTCTCTCAAATAAAGATATATCAGATATCTACTGATTAGTTTGAAAAATAATTGCTGGTTTATTGCTTCTTTCCATGTAAGAGATAACACACAGTAAAAATAAAACTTTTCAATTAGTTTCTACAGACACAATAATTGAAGTGCTGAATATGCTCTGTTTAGCTCATGATATTGTATTTTATAACTTAAAGGGAAGGTTGAGTTCTGGGAAAGGTGAAAAATTATTTGTGAGCATTCTCATTCCTTTTATGTCAATTTGGAAGAAGATCATAGTAGAAATGTCCCCTGAAAAGGGCAGAACATCTGTATGTAGTCCCATATCCCCAATTCTGTGCGCAGTGCATGTGCTTTTGAGCAAGTTTGGGGTGATTTCTTATCATTTTGATGATTCCAAAACCTCATAGTACACACCAGTCCTTATTTAGACATGATCAACCTTTCCCAATTGCTTCCAGACAGTCTCTTTCACAATGTTTCACAACTCAACTTTATCTTTAACGATACTGTTTTTTATTTCATTTTTTTTTCAAGGACTAGTACATGTAAGCATATATTTCTGTTCTTTATGTTATGATTAACATGTACAAAATTATAATAGGTTCAGTGTGACCAAAACAACAAGCAATATTTCATGAATATTTGACTTTAATCATCTTCTTTCATCAAATTGTCTTTTTATTCCTTGATGCTGGAAAACTTAAACTGCAATCTCCCTCTGTAGGTTATATATCAATAAATTCACTTCAAAAGATAGAAATTCTTAATTTGAAGTATTTAATGAACTAAGTCAGCAAATTTCAATCTCTTAGACCAAGAGAACACAAAGGGATGTGGATGATAAAAAGACATCTTTATCCCAATAATTTAATAGTGATTCAACATTTTCTCATCTTCTAATTCCCTATCTTCCTAGCCATAGATACAAAACACACTTCTCTGTAAAGCTCACTTTTTGAGGTTTGACAAATTGAATTAAAAAAGTAATTTCCTGCTTTTATCTCACGTTTCACAATTTTCATCACAAAAGGAATAGCAGAGCACTACCTCCTGAGCTGCGATTAAAACTGATTTGAATGTTAATTCCTAATGCATTACACAACCTTCGATGCTGTTGAGACAATTGTATTTCATGCATTCAAATATATCTATTCCAACCCCAATATTCCACCCTTCTTTCTCCCTCCGCAATAATTTTAATAATTTGCACAGTACTCACTTTGATTGCAATCCCTTATTTCCTCTTTTCTATTTTCATTCCCAAATGAATTGCATTTTAACGCCATACTAACACGTCTGCATTGAATTGGCATAAATGCACACGCAGAGCTCACCTTGGATGAGACGTATAATTGTGTCGGTGGCGAAGAAGAAAAGAAAAGGGAAAAGAGAAGCTTGATAGCTGGATTGAAGCAGATAAACAAGAGACAGTCTGCCCTGGAAAATAAAACCACACAGTTAATTGGTATTATTCAAATTGTGGCAACACAAGCAGTGAGGCTAGAACACATCTCTTAATTCTCATGCAAATTTCCATCAACAGCTTTTCATGCGATCTTTTAATATTTCATGCCCCATCACACTCACGATTGCTCATTCTCTTCTCTTTTAATTCCCTCATTTCTTTTTCTCTTTCTCTTTTCATCTCTCCATTTCATCAGAGCAATAATTCTCACACCTCAGCGTGATGAAACTTGATTGATGGATTGTAATCAAAATGGAATTAATGAATAAAAGCCATAACCTGAAGGCTATCATATGCAACCAACCAATAATCTGCACTATACTTCCATATCATTATGATTATTAATCAGAAAGAAAGAGCCTATGTGCCACACACACTGATATATACTTCTATTCTAGTATTCGCCTGATCCATCTTACATTGGTGGTTAAGAGACAGATTGTATTAAACTTGGGTTCTGAATATATGAAAAACAATATACCTTAAAACAGCCATATGGTCCTTCATGTATTTTTTTATGAATAATCATCAAATATTATGAAGTAAAGGATGCATTACATCTCAGTCAATATTATAACTATTAATGACTCGAACATTTGCAAGCCAATAACAGTCAATCGCAATCAACAAATATTCGTTAAAAGAAGAGAAATAACTTTACCATGCTCAAAAGTAGCACTATACAAACCAATTAGGACTGTACAGTTAAAAAAAGATGTGATCTCCTGAACTACAATGTTGAAAATACTTTCCAGAAATCAGCTCTATGCCAATTTAAACACCTTATTGCTTTTTCTACCAAAATCATACAAGATGTCATGGTAACATTCCATTTATAGGAAATGTACTATCATTTAAAAGCTAGGAGGGCACTAAACACAGTGTAGGATATGATTTAATGTCCTTCTGTCTTTTAAGTGATATCATACCTTACAACATATTATTTTCAGTGGAGGAGTGAAAGAGGAGGTCGAGTTCTGGGGAAGGTGAAAATAATTTGTGAGCTTTCTCATTCTCTTAATGTCAGTTTGGAAGAACATCATACCGGTAGTCCAAATGTTCCCTGAAAAATATTGCTCTTCATATGCCCTCATACTCGAAATATGATGAGAAATAGCTGAAATGTTCGGGCAGAACATTATATCCACATGTGTGTGCAGTCCCATATACGCATTTTTGTGTGTAGTGCATGTGCTCTACAGTGAGATTAGTTCCATTTTCTTATCATTTTGATGATCCAAAAACTTCACAGTATACACCAATTAGTAAGTAGACATGATCAGCCTTTCCTAATTGCTTTGAGAAGTTTCTTTCACAATATAATTGCATGACCAGAACTCAACTTATTCTTTAATTATCATACTCTTTTTTAATGTCAGCATAACATGCTTTTCGTTCGTGATCATTGATAGGAGAATGCTATATCTTCATCAATTCAAATTACCCTGTTAATTCTCTGTATGCAAATATGGTGACAGTTCCACAGATAGAGCTCACTGGGCCTAATGAATAATTATGATGTACAACGGTAACACAAGGTCTTTGTTTATCACTACATCTACCCCATTCTATGATTGTAATTTATTCAAATTAAACCAAGATTGCAGATGAGCAATTAGGCAGGTTTTTACTAACCAGTCAATCTCTGATGTTCTGATAAGTCACTATGAATGACAAATGCTCTCTGGAACCATTCTTTCCATTCTCCCTCACAAAATACCATTACCAATACATCACATTTCACCTCCTCTGTCTGATCTTAATCTCCTTGTAATGCGTTGCATTTCATACACACCGACAAAGCAGGTTGATGCCTATGTGAAGGTGCTACGCATAAATTTCTGTCTGATATGATCTAGGGGTGATAATTATTCCATCTACAATCGCCATCAAAGAAATAAAATTGACGGGTCTCATGGGATTGTCTCATCAGCCCTTAACAGTAGTCATCCAGCTCTGCACGAAGGCAAACGAGGGAACACAGTTTTCTGCTTAACTCTAGATACAACTTGCATGTCATTCGATTCCAAGACATTATGAAAATGAAAGGAAATTTGCAATTAGTGCAAATAAATGCTAATTTTATGCACTGCAATATGTAGGAAGGAAGGAAGGATATGTGAGATGTCTGTGTGCATTTCACAAAAGCTGTAGGTAGTAATTACTTGCACACTTGTTATGGAATACCATGCACCATCAATCAATAGTTTTAATTCTATTGAGTTGTCATAGCAACCATCTCTTTTTGTTCTCTGATTACTTCTTAAAGAACAAAGCTATTTCTATTTTAATCTTATATGAAAGTAGCTTAATTGAACTTTTATCACCATGCAATTAGATCAGTTATGAATTCCTAGGTATATTATCATGTTGTTTCTTGAATATTCTCTCAGAAAATCAGAAACAAAGAACAAGTCTACATCAGGCAACCTGGGTATATTCTTATTATACCACAATATACTCAACAACAAAAAATTCTTTGTCATTTCCAATATTCCTTCGAAGCCTACTCGGACTCATCTTCTCCCTTCACTTAATATTCATTGTAACACTTTTATCCAGAATTCATGATTTTATCAAGCGATTTGTTTGGTTATATGAATTATGGGTTTAAATATGATAAGTAATAATTTGGAGATGCAGATGAACATTACACTAATTTCAACTATTATACATAGTTTCATACCATATCTATTATGGCCAGATCCCAACCTAAGGTTACAAATATATAGTGCATCTGAAGAGAGAAGTTCATAATAAATCACTTTTTTTCATTCCAAACCTCGACAGCTCCCGCTTACCTTATCCAACCAGTCTATCTTTGTATTGCTTTAAAAAAGAAAAAAGTTTAGTACCCAGGTCATGTACTGCAAAGTGTGATTATCCGCTGAAAGTACAGAGGACAATAGGAAGTTGATTTGAATCTTCAGTTCGTACGCTCCCAGCTTAATTTGTAAATGTGATAATGATGAGTCGGCATCAATTATAAATTATCAGACGGCATGGATTTGGAACGTAACTGATCAAGATTAGCAGCTTTATTTTTAAGTAGTGACCCTAACTTGTCAAAGCCCGCATATTCCGTGCACTCAACATTAATTTCTTCAATTTACACTTACCAGAAGAAAAAGTTGAGGAAATGCAAGCGATCACTCATTGGTCTGGTTAGAGAAATCATGCCTGATATAAGAAGTGCGGTCAAAATGGGTATGAAGGAAACAAGCAGAATATGGTAATGACATATTTTATCATATCATCCCTGAGTCATTAATGGACATTAGCAGGGCTTCAGGAGTGCAAGCAGGGACAATAAGTGAGAGAGACAGAGAGAGGAAGGCAAATGTACCAGAAGAAGAGAGAAAGAGTGAGAGAAAGAGAGAAAAAGAGAGAAAAAGAGAGAAAAGGAGAGAAAAAGAGAGAAAAAGAGAGGAGAAAAAAGAGAGAAAGGGAGAAAGAGGGGAGGTATAGTGTTACAAAGAGGATATCAGCAGAGAAAGAGAGAGAAATATAGAAAACTAATAGAAAAAATGGAGGAATAGAGTGAAGAAAGGATTAGAGATGGACAGCAAAAGAGAGAGAATCAGATATATAAGGAAATAAGGAGAAAGAGAGACAGAGAGAGGGGCAGGAAAGAGAGGAGGATAGGAAGAGGTCAGTGAATAGATGAAAAAACAGAGGATGGACAAAGAAATATAGAAGAAGACAAAGACACCCAAGGAGGTAAGAGAAATGGAAAAAGAATGAGAGAAAATGAAGAACTCTACACATTTTTTTTTTTAATTGAAATGCACAAAGTAATATCTGACATTTAGGAGACAAAATAAAATCAGTGAGCTGAGATGAAATGGACCATTCCTTCCAGTAATAATGTACATGTAGGCCATGAATTTTGAAGCATAAGCTAGATATCAAATGCAAAGAACTTTTCTTCTTAGCTCTGCTGGTAATGTATCTGATAATATCAGCTTCAAATATTATTTCTGCAATTTGTAAACACATGTTGCAAGTTTGAATACCCAGCCACTATAAATAAAGAGTAAATTTAAATTGTGAGTAGATAAGTCAAAGCATTTCACAAGAAATTTGGTGTGCACAGAAATTCAATTTGACCTAGCTCCCAAGCAGATCTTGGTATAAAATAATTTTCCCTTTATGCAGCACTCAATGATGAACCATTTGAATGTTTCAAATTGTTTGTTGGGTGTTATGATTGGTCCCCTTTAAAGGCATTGATTAACTTTGCCCAGGATTGAAAAAAAAAAAATCACTGTTCCAGCTAATGCTGTAATCATAATTGCAAACCTTTAGCTCAGACAGGAATCGCCTGAGTTTTATAAGCTGATCGGTCGTTCATATATCAAGATATTTACGATTGAACATTGATGTCAGGATAGAGTACCACCGAACCCTAAAGAACTCTTACGGTTGGCATACCTCGCTCTATCACAGAATACCGTACGGGCTGGAAACCCGCTCTGAAATCGCCAAGCGCTGGTGCTTGGTTTTTGTGACTGCAGCGCAGCGAAGAAGCCGAGCGACTTGCGCTAGCGATTGATCGCGATTTTCTCTTTTTTAGGATAGTAAACGGGTTCTATTTTCTCTCATACTTTCAAATATCCTTAATTATATATGTAGTTAGAGGACTGCACACAATTCACTGGCATTTGAGTTGATTTTACAATTTTTCACAAAGTTAATCAATCACTTTAAATATGCAGTAAACTATATGTTCCATACTCTACACTTTCAACTGATTCAAATCCATTTATATCAACATCTTAAGCTAAACAAGAAACTGAAGTAAATGAAGGGCTAAGAGACTATAGGACGCTCATATCCTTCTAATTTGATAAAAAAAAAGAATTCAGCTCTAGCATCCTATGGGTTTATCAGTTGGTATAGACGCGGCAAATTAGCAATCATAACCATGCATAGTGGATGCTAAATCACCTTTTGCTAGAATTAATGGGCATTAGGTAAGGACGACCCTCGAACACGCAGGGCTCCCTCGCTCATAGCGTTTCCTGTCTGATTCAATGTTAATGGTTTCTATCAGCAGAGACAAAGCAAAATCATGTCACAAATTATGGATAATATGGATCATAAATTGATGATTAGAGAAAAGACACCACTAACCTAAAAGCATTTCGCATGAAAGAAAGAGTGCCTGCATACTGATATAATTGTGGTTTTACACATAGCCCATTATGTTTAACTAATAATTTTTTTGAAATTCATGCCGCACAATATGTTTGGGTTTTGTCATCTTTGAAAACTTTCATTGTCATTGTCATTGTTTTCCAATTCCCTCACCTTATATGATAAATTACTTCATTTTTTTTTCTCAGATTCCTGGATCCTTCCTATTATGGTGCTTTATTATGAAAACTATTCTATGATCTCACAGGTAAATTAGAATGGAATTGAAATACATTCATTTCAAATAGACCTACATTTGAAAAAAAAAATCTTTTTGCTTTTTAACCAGAGTAAGAACTAAGAAGCCATATTAAACACCCTAAGCTACATAAAATAAACTATCAGTTTGCCAGTTTGTACATCTGAATACAAGGTGAACTCAAATTCAAATACATCTAATATGAGAGGTGAATTACAAAAAAGGTAAATAAATATTTACCTCAAACACTAAATTGTAGTACATGTTACATCAATACAAGCTATTTGCAATCAAAATGGCTAACTATTTAGAGTAAATACTTGATATCTTATCAAAAAGAAACAATTATTTTTGTTCCTGTTGTAAAGGAAATATATTGTGGACCATGAAGCTAATTAAATTGACAAGTATGAAAACAAAAATGTCTAGTTGGTTAAAATTCCTAAAGGTATGAAGAGGCTTGGGTGGCAATATCGCATAACTTTCTGTGTATTATCCATTATCCAAATACGTAACACATGTTTTCTTGAAAGAAATGACAGTATAATTGATGACATGTGACATGGGTCGAGTAATGTGTTGATGCAAAGAGGGCTGCTAGGCTTCTAAAGATGAAGAACTAGGAATGGAATGAGATTCAACTACAGGCTTGTGGATTTTAGAGGCGAGTGGAAAAAATGTGGATTTGGGAGAGGAAGAATGGGACAATAAGTTTGGCAGTGGGGCAGTCACGTTCGCTGTAAATTAATCTCACCCAGTTCACAGATCTTGTTTTCGACACCAGCTTGAGAAAAGTCTAGAAGATTGATAGATGTGAAAGTTGATATGACCAAAAAGAGAAGAAAAGGGAAAATTAGAGAGAGAATGGAGGAATGAGATTGTTCTTCAACCGTTGGAGATATAGATATTTTCTGAAATGGCATTTATTGCAATCGTGGCTATGACACTATTGGTGAATGTGTCAGTAACATGATGTGATTTGAGGTATTCAAATCACAAGCAAGGAAGTTATCACTCTTTCAAACAAAGAAAGTAAAAACTTTAACATAGTCAAGCATATATCGACAAAACAGATTCTTTCTTCACATGCAGCCTCTGTCATAATTTACATGACCATGGGGGAAAAAAAGGTCCCCAAAGATCTCCATAGTTTGCCATTTAGGTAAAGACTCTACAATTGGATGCGAGATGCGACAATGCATGTTGGTTAATGTTCCAGAGAATTGATATTGCAAGAGGCTATTAGAGCAGCAATCTTCAAGCAAGTTAAATTGACTTGAAATGCCATTCCACAGACTTATTTGTGCTCTCTCTCTTTCAACTTGATCTTTTGAAACATCCCCTAATCTCTAGCATACCTCCTAAAAGGCAATTTCTCTCGCATTGCTCCCCTGACTGACCTCACAAGACAATCAGACCAATACTTCTTTTTGCTTGTTAAACAATGCTGCACAAGAAAATAATATCCCTACCCCTAATGTCATGGAATTCATTTGCTGGTAGATGGTTAAACAACAAAGTCATCGACACGGCAATACCATCAATAAACTTCCAGACTCTCAGGCCTCATATCACTCATATTTTTTCCATTAGTGTACAGAGATGATATTACACGGCCAATTTGGCGACGATTCTTGGTTTGACTTTGGCTTTGTAAGAACCGCTTGACACCACATCGGAGGGACTTATTGCAAGGTAACATCACCAATCAAAGAGTTTCAAATGTATCAATAAACTCAAATCAAAAACTTGCCCTAATACCAGATCTTTGTAATAAAGCACACGGACTTGGATGACCATATGTTATCCTGACAAGAAAATGAATTATCTTCAGCTCCTACATGTACCTTCTACTATTGGTATTTCAAAGAGCCGATTTCTAGCAGAACAGCAATGGCCAATTTCAAAAAAACATTTTTTCTCTCTCTCTTATTCTTCTTTTTTTTAGAGAGAGATAGGGAGGTAGGATAGGGATCAAATCCCTACTTGGACTATGTAAATAAGTTTGAAGTTTATCCTGATAAAGAATAAAAACTTGACACCTTGGTATTTCCACTATTTCACTCCAAACCTCTTCCTTTTTATACTTTTCTTCTTTCTCTCTCTCTCTCTCTCTCTCTCTCTCTCTCTCTCTCTCTCTCTCTCTCTCTCTCTCTTCTCTCTCTCTCTCTCTCTCTCTCTCTCTCTCTCTCACTCTATATGTTTTTCTCTCCTCCCTCTTTCTTGTCATCTTTAGAATGGGCAAAAGCATTTGTTTTTTTCACTTCTTGAATTTAGATTTTACGTAAATTCTGTGCTCTACAGAAATCTTTCCCCATCTCTGAGGAAATAAATGTAAGTATAAACCAATTAATTGACAAATCTTCACCGTTTCTATTCTCAAGAAGTTCCTGAGATTCTTGTCACCCCTTCCAGACATTATCTTAAGAGAATACTTCTTGTTTTTGAAGCATTCCCCCTAGACCATGCCATCACAACTGCTGTATTTCTAGGAGCCCATTTAGCCATTTAGAGAAATCTCTATTAAGCTACTGCTAAGCCTACTTCACTTGCAGGGTTGTCCCATTTCTACCCTAACAGCACCGCTCTGATCAGAATATACAAGCACTTCTCAAAGAAAGAAAACAAGAGAATGAAGTAACATCTCTGCTCTCAAGTAGTTGTACACCGGTAGACTATGATCATCATCTCAAGTGTGTTTTCTTTTAGTTCCTTGAGAATAAACTTGGTATACCAGGGTTGCATCGCTCAAAAAATACAAAATTTCACTAAACCATAACCCGCCATAATGGTACCAAAACTACAAACGTAAATAAATGAAGAGGTGTTGTGGTCAAGTGGAGAAGTCACCTGACTTTCAATCAGGATGTACAAGGTTCAAATTCCAGCCATGGAACTAACATCTGGGATGAGCAATTCTGTAACTGCTTCATCACCTCATTCAGTGAAGCTAAAGCCAGGTAAAAATTTCCAAAAGCACTTTGGAAGCAAAAGAGACATGATACACACTATACAAGAAAAAAATTAATAAAAAATCATTATCAATATTCATACTTAATGAATAGTGGGTAGGAAGTTCTAAACAGAATCACTTTATCAAACTGAAAATCAAATCAACTTGCAAACAATCTCATTATACCATGATTAGAATTCTCTTGAATTTTTTCTTGGGCAACAACTTTCTACAATCTTCATGTATATGTCGTCCATCGCATAGCGATGATGACCACTCTAGATAATTTTTCATGAAGAATGTATTGGCTACAAAAAGGAGAAAAGGCTATCATTGTGATATCAATATTACAAAGATCAGAGAATGGCCAATTGAGGGAGACATATCTAGAAGTATTGTGGTCTACTAGATGTATCAGTGAACTTCATACTGGGTTAATATTTCACATTTCACTACTCTGTTTCCAGGTGACAGGCAGTGATATCTATACAGTCCTTACGATAGAACCATCCCAAAGAGTAACAATGCTTCACACAATGTGTGTGACATGAATGTGATGATGACCAGTGTAATAATACTACTCATAATATAGCAAATCTAGAATCATTACAATTTTTTTTTAATGTAAATATAGAAGCCCAGAAGTAGATATAAAAGGTAAAATCAGAAGTCTTCTTTTGAACCTAAGAGATGAATCTATTTACTCTCCAGATGAAATTTTATATTTCTTCTGAGAGCTAGAAGGGCATTAACTCATATTACAATCCTAACACTCTTCTGGCTCTCAACAGATGCTCTCCTACATTTATATAATATTGACTGGCCTTGAGGGGGATATCAGAATATGTTGCCCGCAACAGAATCATATTGCCCCGAGTCGAAGACGAGGGCAATATGGTTCTTTTAAGGGCAACATTTTCGATATTCCCCGAAAGTAGAGCCAGTCAATATTATTATTATTACCTATATCATGTATAGATCTATGCCTATTTTATAGCAATTAAAAACAAGTCTGTTTGCCTGTCAGTCCCTCTAATTTCAGGTTATTCATGCAGGTATGTAATCTGGGCCAAGCCATTGTGACGTAAATTGTTACCGCGCGTATCCATTGTTTAAGCCTACACTTTAACGCGTACACAATACTGCGCGTATGCACTTTAATAAAAGCGCACTGACAAGAAAAGGTGGATGTAAATCGGGCTCAATGTTGACCGCACTTTTTGTACACAAAGTGAATGGTGAAACCCGGAAGAGGGAAAATATCAGGGAATGATGACCGCTCAGAACTAGGTCGTTCGCGGACCGCGCAAAACATGGATTTTAAATGCACCGTAAAACTACCCCATATAGGTAATAATTTAAAATGGAGCATATTTCAATATGTGTTAAAGCCCATATGTACATAAAGTGTAATTTTTACAAGTGTGTAAATTCTTGTCAGAAACATTGCAAAATATTAGTCAAAGCCTGTTTTCTTAATCAGGATATTAGTGTTTAACAACAGGAACTCTTTCTACAACTAGACTTGTACTTGGAAATATGCCTTGCGTTCTGGAACCCATGTCAGTAATCTATTTTGCAGGCTATTTATGATGCATATGGATTTCAGGAAAATTAACCTGAAAATTAATCATTTCTATAAATTAACATGTGGGTCACTCTTGTAATATATATTTGCTGGTAGTATCAAAGCAAGTAGCTATTTAAAATACGAGGACAAACTCATATAATATCGCTTTACTTGCTTGTATAAAAACATGTCACTTAATTAACCACTAACAAACAATGCCTTCAGTTTGTATAAAGCAATGTCTATGCATTTTCCAGACATATTTCAATACAAATATAATATGTATTTTCGAATCAAATTATTGACTTTCTTTGTTTAAAAAAAAAAATACATTATTTTGTTAAATGACAATACTTGCTATTCAGTTTTTGATGTGCTACATGCCATTGTAATGTTTGTCATAATGCTAGCTTCTTTTTTTTTATTGAATAATCCCAAATATAAGTTTTCCAAATATAATTCCCTTCAACTGTACATTTCTATCTATTATATATCAACAGTTGGTATATTTATCCACAGTTGCCCATAATGGTCTAATGCTTTTATCTTTAAATATCTCTTGGGGAAAATTTTCAACACTTTGAAGTGAGTTGTGGACAACGAATATAACCCAAACATTAATGTGCATGAAAACTGACAGGTGTATGTTTTATATTCTTTCCTGAAAGAAAAAAAAACCATGGTTTCATAATCAAACTTGATGCTAATTCTGGTGGGCCTAAAGTAGGGCTTGTGATATTCAAAACAATTTTGCTATAAAATCAATCTGACTAATTAATGCTGGGAATGAAATAATTTGTGATTTCGTTTGAGGAGGGGGTTTCTAAACGGTACTTTCTTACATATGTATGGTTGTATTTAGATAACTTGAGGTCTTCAAAACACATGCAAGTACCAAGATTTATGGGGTAACCTCGCTAGTCATAAGGACTGCTATTCATAAGGACAACTTATTCATATGGACCACTATCCATAATGCGTGACTAAATGAATAGCAGTTTTGTATGAATAGGGGTCCTTCTACATAGTGAGCAAACCATAGACAAATTACTGTACCTCGCTATTCAGAAGGACTTCCATTCATAAGGACCACTATTCATAACTATTCATAACTATTCATAAGGACCGCTATTCATAACACGTGTTACATGAATAGTTTTCTATGAATAGCGGTCCTTATGAATAGGGAGTGGACCCCAGATTTATGGTCCTTTTACACAAGAGAAAATATATAAATTGACATTAAGAGAGAAAAACTTATTTGATCTATAGGCTATACTATCAGTCCATGTAAGTGTTTGCCCTCGGAGACTATTCTTGTGGGTCTATATGTAATGCAAAAATTGCAATGCACAAGCTTGATCTCTTTTGCAGGTCTAAAGTCTGAATTAATTGGGATAGAGACTAACACGTATTGAGACCTTGTACTTCTTCTAAGTTTGGTTTTATTTGGTAATTAGTCAGAGTTGACAATTTTTCACATCTTATGAAATTACATATTCCTTAATATTTTTTCAACAAATTTTGTTCTTTTATATATTTTTTTCCTGCCATTTTCATGTACCGGAAAAACAAAACTGTTCGGTGGTATTGCATGTATTACGCATGCCCCAAAATTATCGTCTCTGCCCACACATGTGTACTTCACATTTCCCCCACCTTTTTTGGCATGCCAACTTAACAGCAATTGATGTACTTCTCACAGGCTTTCAGTTTAAAGAACCTACTGTATAAAGCTGGCTTAGGCTTGACTCAAGGCATGATGTAATATGTTTAAGTATTTAATTAGAGTCTGTACTTGCAGACTAATATTGATCATCCACACAATCATAGATGAAGCAAGGAATTGAAACTCCTTGGATGAAGATTACAGCATCACTTCAAGAGGTGGCATCATCAACAGGGGAATAACAAGAGAACACATTGAACTGAGGCTAATTTCATGCAACATTGGACAAATCACACCAAACTGGATTGCAGTCTTAACGTGACACAGTGTTCCTTTATCCCTCATATCCAGCCCCTCCCACCATCCCAAACGGACTCCACTGGACCGTGATTTGTAGCTAATCACTGCCCTCACACCTCGCTTTGGGAAAAATGGAAGATAATGACTATAAAATGAAACTATGTTTTGTAACCGTGGTCATCAACCTCTACGTGCTTCTCAAGAGGAGCTGTAAAATATTGGTCTAGTCTCATATCAAGATGGTTGTTATCCTTTTTCAGATTTCTAACAAAAGTTTGGAAAGATTGTCTTTCTAAAATACTGAAACCAATATTTATCTTAACATGAAAGACTAATCAGTTTAAATCTAGAAGCTGAAAAGCACTAACTGAAAGCATGATTTAGAAATAAAACCAATACAATACAATCAAATACAATACTCATCTGACATACATGTGTGACACAATCATGTTATCTTACTTTGAAATTATACATACTTAAAAATTTCTCAGTTTTTAAAGTTATTTTGACAAAGACTAACACCGTAATCACCACATATTCTTGATTTCTCTTGATTTATAGGAAAGATTCCTGAGACCCTGAATAATCAATAGACTATATGGGACAATGTTACAAATTAGAGACTGTTGCTGAATGCATCCATAAAACCATGGACCTGAAAAAACATATTTTGGGTGAAATAAATATTCAGGCAATCATCTGCTACTTGACCTTAGGACTTCATATGTGTTTACAAATGTATTATTTGAGTCATGTACGCATGTAGGCCTACAGTGTCATTACTGGTTCCATTCAACTTTATTTAGTCAATGTCTAATTATGTATTAAAATTCGTCCAGACAACAAAGTAAATTCAATTGAAATAGAAACATTTCTCTGATTTTCTCAAACTAAGAAAATAAAATAGGTAGGTACAATCATTATAGAACTCATCGTGCTTGTTTTCTATGCTATTTGTGAATTGTAAAAAAGAAAAATAAACTCATAGGCTGAAAAAAAACATCAACTTTGACACAACAAAACTTGAAAAAAAAGACTGCTTGTCATATTATCTACAGATAGTTTGTCCTGCTTGAGAAAAGCCAGACAAGCGGTTTTTAATAGCAGGTGTCTTGTTTGCAAAGACAGGTTTTACATTTAGGAAAAGTGTATGTTTGGCATACTTCATTGTTTTGTGACCACCTCAACAACACAGGCAGTTAAGCAACATGTATATTAAAGTAATTAAATTTCATGGTAAAAGATTGAGTTTTGCTTGAAACTTTCCTAAAAGGGTTTTGTTTTCAATAACATGCATTTCCAATGAGTCTACAACTAGGGTTTTAAGGAGGAAACTAAACTGCCTGTTTTAATCAATGCACCTATCATTCAAAGAAGTAAAGACATAAGCCAAGTTCCTCCACACCAACCAACCCATGTTGTCTTCCACCTTCAAACTTGTACTAATTTTGGCCAAATCTTGCGGCAGTTTTTGCGGCTTAGCAACCTGTTTCACCGCTTAATTCCCCAACCAATGTAGGATTATAGAGAGAGGATGAGTAATAAATCAAGGATTATCACCTGACTTTGTTTTCAAGGATACCATACAAACATGGTATCTATGGCTAGCTTCGGTTAACAGTTGGCCAATATATTGAAATATAGGCCTCTCTATTGTCCAGGGTATAGGCTACCCATCAAATCAGGGTTTAAATTCAGAAGAGGGAAGGGGGTGCTACAGACTAGAAGAATGCAACACCACAATTCCCTAATTAAATATGTTTGAGAATGTGAATAAAAGGAGTCTGTTTTCAAGCATCAGGTTAATTGGCAGGTGAGTCTAGCATATCCAACAACTGTTTTACAATACATTTATAGCCTATGACAAAAGGGGGCCGATCATTAACTTTTTTTAATGTTTCACCAAGGAATCCCCTCACTTTTTGCCAAAAAAAAGATAAAGACCTGCACAGTCTATACATCAGTATTTTTTTTAAACTGATATCAACAATAGAAACTCAGACTAGTAATGTCAAAATTAAGAATACACATTACACACATGCTAATTCTCAAATGCTTTCAATATTATGCATATATCAGCATTCTTAGGGGAACTTGAAACTCTCTTTTACCAACTTTTACTAAATATATGGAAAAGAACCTAAAAGTTATCTTACACTTTAACTAGCCATAAGAAGCATATGGAAAAGTAACAAACATATTCACACAAATGAGGGTTTGCTATCATTTGAAAGCAGACAGCGGCACTAAATTATGGGTAGAACACACTTATTTGCTGAGGGGAAAGGAGACAATAAATTGGTTTGTTGCTAATAGGATTGGTCTGTCTGGTATTCAAATTGGCAACCATGACCTCGATTGGAATGCTTCCTAAGCACATGGCAGGGGTCAAGGGTCAAAACTAGAGGCAATGTAAACAATCTGACAGGTTCGTTACCACTCTGAGAGGATAGGAGGGTGGTATATTCTACAACACAGTCTAATATGTCACGAGTCTGTTGTCTATACAGCCACTGTAATAAAGGCCTATTTCACACACCTCCAATGGCCCCGTCAGTCTACCATTTCCTAGTTTCCTTCTTTTACTACACTTGTAGATCACTTTTCTCGGCTACCACATTTTTGGCCAATTGTCAGAAATTATCGTTTAAGTATGGAATTTCAACTGATATTGCCTGGTTTCATTGATAAGTTGGACATGAAATAAATCTCCTATTGTCCTAGATATAAACTTCACAATGAAGGTAAATGTTCATGTTTCTGGAAGCAAAACAGAGACGTTCTCAGGCTGGATATATTGTTCACCATGCCGATTCTTGGGCAGGATATGCCACCCACAGCACTGATAGGGTTAAGAAAACTCCTTTCAGAAATAATTCTTAAAACACATGACCTGGAAAGAGAATTCACTATCTCTCTTCACAAGAAACATACTCCTAAACATTAGCTTCTATTGCTATCATCTGTCAGAATTCAAACTGAATTTTGTCTTTTCAAATCAAATCTAGGAGCACAATGTTACTTGAGTTCACCCTACTAAGCAAAATATATTTTCTTCTGCTTTTGAATATCTCTTTAATTTTGACAAAATGTTGTCTTGTGTCATCCTACCTGTGCGTCGTCGTCGCCGAGGGTAACAATAAAAGAGCAATGACTAGTCACATGATTCATGGCATTCTCAAGAGGCCCAGGTCTGCCATGATTGGCCAAATCAAGATTTGATTGATTAACAACTAATGGAAAATGAACACAACATGGCCACCTCATTAGAATAGTCCCGCTACAATAAGGAAGAAGAAAGAAGAAATTGTTGATAACATGAGATAAACACTTTCATAGTCAGTTGGATCGATGACACCACCGTTGTTTTCCATTGTTGACTGCAAATATTATCTCAGAAAAATGGACTTCCCAATGTTACCTCTTTCATTGTTCCAAGAATACACTGTTTAACTTACAAAAATAAATGTACATGCATTTATAATTTCTGATCACAATTTGAAAATCACATACATTCAGTATTTCGGGTTCCCATCCTAATTTTGATATTTTTTCCCCTCTTTCAAAAAGGGGGGAAAAGGCAATGATAAATTGAAATTCTTCCATTTACAGAATACAACAATATTAGCTTTACACAATACATTAAAAGTCATTACTTAATACTTAACAAGGCAGAAGATGGGGATAGATAAAACTAAAAATATACATCTATGTTTAGATTACATATAGATCTAAAATTCTGAATTGGTAAAATCAGAATTGTCCTAGTGCTTAATAAAATGTTGCTTGCTCACTGAAATTATATACTTCCATAGGCTAAACAAACACTCAGTTCTACTGGCAGACATAAATAATTACAAGTCTGCTTTATTTTAAATAAACATTTCTCATAAGCATTAAACTGGAAGTATTTTATAATAAATGCATATCTGCTCTAACCTTTATCATTAAAACATGGTAAAGAATAATTTGAGGGAAGGGAGACTCATTTGAAGCTCAGTATTTCCATGTATAGTTACATATGATCCCCTGTGCACCTAGGGGCAGATTAGGAATAATAGAAATTCATGCATAAAATCCTGCTGATAATACAGGCTTCTTTAATACAAAAGGCCAACCATAAAGATACACAGAGAATACCATGTTTAACCCACTCAGATACTACTGTGCATAGAATATATAAGATGCAAATCATAGAATATAAAACATAAATGCAAATCTCCTCTTTCCCTTTCATCTTCTTTGATTCCACTTTGTATTTTTACAAGGAGGAAGGAGAAATTATGTTCTTTATAATAGCATGAACAGTACAGTATAGCTCTTATTCTCTTGCATGCTGCTACAAATGGAGCTATCCAGTAGCATAGCCAAGGGTCTGCATGGAGGGCACATGCCCCCTCCAACATTTTCTGGTGCCCCAAGGGGCTCCCTCAATGAAAATTTATGAAAAAGTGCACAAAACATAAAATATAACTTCATTAATACTGCATATTCTGTATTGCATTAGAATGTCACATTTTAATAATTAAAAACTTCAATACCTTTTATTTCGCTAAGCTGCTATCCCTTTCAGAATAATATTCAAAACATATAATCTCAACACTCCTCAACAATTTTTTTCCTGTGCTCTCCTCCCCCCCCCCCCCCCTGGAAAATATAGGCTACGAGGGAGGAGCTACAGATATCCTACCAATTTTAGCAGTACAAAGAAAGTATTCCAAAAAGAAAAATAAAACTTTGATAAGCTGGTTATCTATTTTAATACATGAGAGATGAAACCCACCACAATTCCACGTCACTCACTGTATTCCATCTGTGGTAATTTAGTTAAGTTCAAGGTTCAGGGTTAAAAAGATTGCATAAAAAACCCCTCTGTCTCCTGATAAATGCTATCCTCATGCAGACAAAATAACATGTATGTATGGATTAACATTGTACAAATATTAATCCCTGCTGCTGTTTTTATAAGGCTGCCTTCTAAACCATGCTTTACTCTGGATAAGGACCACCCCTCCCCCTTTTCACTCAGATGATTTGCGCCTTTGATGTTAACAGAAATATGACACCATGCAAATGCTGTGAATCATCATCATCATCGTCATTCAAATTAAAATTAAACAAAAGTAGTAAGAAATTTGCTTTATAACTGTTGATACTTATTCAATTGAAAGTGATAAATAAGGTAGGAAATAACTCTGAAAAACAAAAGCAACAAAGGGAAAAACAATGATCAACTCTCGAACCCCTTGTCCCCTTCTTTCTGCCCATATCTGTCTATTCCCTCTGTTGTGTCTGTTTGACTGTCCAACTGTTTATCTATACCTTTTTCTCAAACTACACATGCCATCACTTCTGGTCAGTAGTAATTAATAATGTGAGTTCATCAGAACTTTCAACTTTGTTTTTAGAATGGGCTTTCCATGAGGAGATAACCTTTTGTCATTTATCACTTCATAATAATCTCAAGACAAGGCTACAAACAAAGATTCAAAGATCAAATATACAAATCGCTAATGACTTCAAACACTGTGATACCCTTCATCTAGCCAGGGTCAGTTGCTCTTTATTTGATTCTCAAAATTTGATTAGTCCTTCCAATACATCCCCTACCTATACACTTCTCACTCTCCATCTCTCTCTCCCTCTTTATCTTATTTTTTCTCTTTAAATACACTTCTTCCTTTCTCTCTCCCTCCCTCCCTCCCTTCCCTTCCACCCTCCCTCCCACCCACCAACCCTCCCTCCCTCCCTTCCCTTCCACCCTCCCTCCCACCCACCAACCCTCCTTCCTTCCCTCCCTCCCTCCCTCCCTTCCCTTCCACTCTCCCTCCCTCCCTCCCTCCCTCCCTCCTTCCCTCTCCCTCCCTCCCTCCCTCCCTCCCTCCTCCTTCCCTCTCCCTCCCTCCCTCCCTCCCTCCCTCCCTCCCTCTCTCCCTCTCTCCCTCCCTCCCTCCCTCCCTCCCTCCCTCCCTCCCTTCCCTTCCACCCTCCCTCCCACCCACCAACCCTCCCTCCCTCCATCCCTCCCTCCCTCTCTCCCTCCCTCCCTCCCTCTCTACCTCCTTCCCTTCCTTCCACCCTCTTTTCCTCCCGTCCATCCCTCTCTCCCTCCCGCCCACCAACCCTCCTTCCCTCTCTCCCTCCATCCCTCCCTCCCTCTCTCCCTCCATCCCTTCCTCCCTCCCTCCCTCCCTCCCTTCCTCCCTCCCTCCCCCTGCCCTCCCTCCCTCCCCCTCTCCTTTTCACTCACTCCCTTCTCCTTCACACCATCAACCCATAGACTATGGGAACTGGGTGTCTCCTGTATTAAACCTATGAGAGTTAAAGAATTCAGTAGTCAACGGATTAAGTTCACCTTCATTTCTTTCTCAACTTTTCTTTCACAATACTTGTCTTTGCTTCTGTTATCATTGCAATCTCTTTCCTGCCTACACCATTATGGCCCTCCCCATCTCAATGTCAAAATTATTTCCCAATCTGAAAAAAACCCTGTAAAATATACCTTTTTGTATCATCTTATTACAGGCTAAAAGATGGCAAGATATCTTGAATCACAAAAATAATTTGAATTGATTGTGAAACCATTATTTTAGCTGTAAAAAATAAGGGGTTATCTTAAAATTACATTAACAACTTTGGTCTCTTCCTTTGTTGAGACTTTTAGAATATTGACATCCTTTCTGTACCTGATTTTGCATATGATAATATACATTTCTCTATCTTTCAGCATCTCTCTCTCTCTCTCTCCCCCCCCCCCCCTCTTTCACACTTGTTTTCTATGCCACACTGTAATTTCTTTCTCTCTCTCTCTCTCTCTCTCTCTCTCTCTCTCTCTCTCTCTCTCTCTCTTCACACACTTGTTTTCTATATGTCACACTCATTTCACTCTCTCTCTCTCTCTCTCTCTCTCATATCAATATTCTAGTTAAGAATTGGTATTCAGTTCATATTTATTCTCTTACACTGGAGACCTACAAGTGTGATATCAATCAAAAAGTATAGTTCATGAAGCATTAAGGATAACTCTATTGCTCTCCAACATACCATTTCCATAAAAAATAAAAGAAATTAAATTAATTACACCATATACCCAATAGACACTTCTAAAACAAACGTTGGGGTTGCAATCAGCCTTGATAGGTGCCATCAGAAATATTAACATGCAAGCATCGTTAGTAGGAATCTGTGGAGGGATGAGATAAATGTTTCAAATCACACTGCTAGATTTATGGACCCAATCAAGCCAAAGGTTTAATTTGATTTCCTTCTAAGAGACAATTTGCAGATGAACAACATTGGAATACACAATCACATCAAATGCTCAAATGCAAAAGACTGCTGGAAAAGTAACTAGTTAATGGCATGAACTAGAATACTAGGATTTTGTAGTGGAAGCCTATTCCCCTCCCCTCCCCCCCCCCCAAAAAAAGAATATATATTGAAAGTTTGGGAAATTTATTCTAATATAATGGCCTATCAATTATGTTCAGAAGTCATATTTGAAATACCATATCTGACCTTGTTTTGTACATGAAATGTCTTAAAATTTCCACTTTCTAAAAATTTTTATTTTTTATGTGACTGAAATATTACATTTCCATCAGGTTTCTTCAAACAAAATTTGCAGATTCTTATTTGTGGAAGCTTCTTCCCAATACCCCAGTCATATAAAACATTTGAAAAGGTAATTTCTTCAACACCTAATCAGCTATTGAAAGGCATGCAATTTTCTGTCATTTCAGCTTAATCCCAGTATTCGTAAGCCTATCTTGATATTACCAAGACAGATTTTTTTTATATAATAACTGTCAAACCTGTATAATCTTGCTTCATATATGTCTAGTGTTAACCTTTGGTTGGCAGATAATAACTCTATAAGAATTTTCAATATGCTTTCATGTTGCTCATCATTGACACTGTACATTTTCCAATTTTAACATAGATTCAAGAAAATTAAAGTCAAAACCAAATGATTACATGTAGGCCTACAGTTCAAGACATATTAACATATATAGTGTCACTATAGTCTATAGGCCTGCATTCAGTAACATTTATTCAATCTACCACAATGATTGTGTACAAACTGTATTTCATTAGGAATCAATTTCATATTTTTGCTTATTGTGTCAGAATTAATAAGTCTACATGCTCCAAATTTCTGAAAATAAAAATATATTCATGAAATATATGATTATTGACATCACAATCACAATTAAATCTATCAAAACTATGATGTGTTGTAAGAATATGCAATTCCAGCGTAGCCTCTCAAGCATAAAGCCCTTAAAGTCATGAAATATCCATGATTTCAATTCACACAAAGAATGGTCGACAGAGACAAGCAATCTGAGAAAACAGCTTTGATACACAGGTGCATGTGGAGGCTCTAGTACTGGCTGCGGTGCAACGGGTTCCCGCTCTCGATCTCTCGCGCAAAACAGCCCGCCGTGGATAAGTCATGTCGGGTCATCCATAGTCTGTGCATGTGACAGCGACTCCATTCAAAACTACCCAGGTATGGTAACAATATTTACACGATCAACAATTATATTCACAAACACATGTCATGCCTTGAACTTAAAGATGAAACAAATGTAAAACGTTTATCGTAAAACTTACCGTAGATTTTGTCTCAATCTGGCGCTTTAAAGCGTCGCAAGACGAGAGGAGAAAAAGTCGAACTCACAGATCGTGATAATTATCACAGGATCGCTTGGGGAAAGTAATTAGCAACACTTGGCACGACGTAAGGTTTGGTTCAAAGCAGCGCTCTGGCGGCCATGCCTGCCCGCCCAGTCAAGCCGAGCGATTAGCTATGGAGCTCACTTCTTGGGGCTTGCTTTTTCGTGGGGTCGACAAGATTGAATGAGTGAATGGTGGTGATAAAAGTCACAACAATATCACCGTGAAACAGTCAGTTTTTTGCAGTATTGGTAGCTTTGTAGCATCAGTATTCAGGGCTTCAACAAATTCTTTCAGCGCGAGAGAACTGTCAAATTTACTTCAGAAGCGTGAATCAGCCGATCACATCGCGCAAGAGAGAAAGGAACATAAAATACATACGGCCCTTTTACGGGATCAATCGGGGAAGAGGCAGCAAGTCGGCTTGTGAAAGCATTGTTTTGCTAATTATTTTTTGTAAAATGGAAGGGAGCGCAATCAATGAGCATGCGTAATAGTGCAAAGAAATCTCAATCTTTGCTCCAGAATCCCAAGACCCCAGTCGACCACTCTTCTCTCTTTTTTATCAACTAAACCTATTAATTGATGGTAAAGTAATTTGAGTATCTTTTCTATATATATTAGGAATATATAGGAAAATTTATATGTGATTTCTTCAATTTCCTGCGAGAAAATACTGCAACAATTAGACCTGTTCACAAAGTTATTCAAATTTATGGATGTTTCTTTCCTGGGGACCTATAGTAACAAGGTATTCCATTAACCTGTTATTAATGAATGAACTACAATATTCAGAATCAGTTGCATACATTATTTGTTGCTATGTCTGACAAGTCTCTGACAAGCTTCCAGGTTGTCAAGAACAACCTTTGTTTTAAAAGTATTCATAAAATTGGAATATACTTGTGAACAGTGTATTATTCATGATGTGTCTCGGTAGCCTGTACCTTCTTATTGTACTAGGCTTACCCTTCCCCTTTCAACTAGCATTCAAGATCACCATCTTTTACTGGTAGGCAATTTCTGAAGTTTATTTTTTTATTTTTTAAAAGTATGTTTTATGCTCTGGGTTGTTTTTTTCCCTGTGAATGGCATACCCCCCTCCCTCCCCCCCCCCTCCCCCTTCCCCCCCCCCCCCCCCCCCCCCCTCTCTCTCTCTCTCTCTCTCTCTCTCTCTCTCTCTCTGCAATAATAAACGTTTAAAACTAGTATTCCAAATAAGTTGCTTTTATGTTTGATAAAGGAGTTATCCTTGGTTTGATGAATGCAATTCAGAGACATGGAGGCGGGACTAATTCTGGGCGCTTTGTTTTTTAAGTGGGGGAGGGGACTATGAGCATGCTAGCTTGGAGGAGATCTATATGAGCATATTATTTTCTACTACATAAGCATTATCTGCTCAAACACTGGGCGATAGCTCCCCAGCCCCCCCCCCCCCCCCTCCCGGCTCGTGTAATTTTAGTTTCCATAAAGCAGGACAATAAAACTGGACTTAAACTTTTAATTTTTAAGCAGAATTTATACTGAGAATAAAACATTAAATTCAATCTTGAAAACAAATTAAACTGAAGACCTGCATATGATCGGTAAATTGTTGAGCTACAGCGCAGTAGGAAGACTGTCAAGATGTGGGTCGCTTGCAAGATACTTGCAGACTTGTTATTTGTATGCAGCCGAGGGGAAGTTTTGTTGTGTCTAGACTGGGGAAACGGGTTGAAATATTGTCCTGTCATTTGACATGTAGCCCTTTGCATTCGAATAAGACTGTATGGATCGTAGCTGGGCTATGCTGGCTATATTTGTTAGCTACGATTTACTTGCCAGATGAAGACACTTACAACAATGACACATGGCACGAATAACGGTCTGGGTGATTACGCAATCGCTTTACCGTTATGTAGTCATGTGATCAGCGTGACCTGAAATGTGGTTTGTTTACTTTCTACCGTGCCAGCCGGCCGGCCGGCCAGCCACGCGCCACCTGCTCTTGGCACTGCGGACTACTAGCGGATGGAAATGTGGTAAGTTGCAGGATTTCATTGCATTAAATTTTTAGGTATATTCTTACTACATTTTTAGGAGATTCTCTGTCCATGCTCCATAGGATATTTTATTTATTAATCCAATCCATGAATCATTTGTGAAATGATGTGAGACAAAAACTTAGAAGATAATACATAGAAAAGCTTGCCCCCACCCTAGCTTACCCTCAAGAATATTTGGATTCGTCCGCCCGACAGATTTCTCGGAAGTCGACCTGCGCCGCCGTCGGGGTCAAGAGGAAGTGACGTTATGTATTTCCTCACAACATGTGATGCGAGATGGCGTGTATGTGTTGATTTTGACCTGCCCTGTATAAACGCGCATAGCTTATTGTATACTGTACGTGTGGAATGTAAACACTATTGTACACGTGCAATGGTGCATTGCGACATATCCGGGGCATGCGATCGATGACTTTTTGGCGTTATTTTCGAGTGTGTTACAACCGTAGATAACCACTGTTGTGGTAAGAAAATGTCTCTGGAGTCGAGTGAGAGTCAAGCAGACACCTCTAACATGTCTAATGCAGAAAAGGGCGAGGAAAACCAGTCCAAAATGATCGAGATCGAAAGAAAATTCCTTGTGACAGGAGACACGGGTAAGAAGATAGTGAATGCCGGTGGAACATACACTGGTGTAGAGACATTGTCTGACAGTTATTTTGACAATGAAAACTACAGTTTAACCAAGGGGGATTACTGGTTGAGACGAAGGAATGATCAGTGGGAACTGAAGATGCCTCCTAAAAATCGAGAGGATAAATCTACATGCACACAGTATGAGGAATTGACGAGCGAGCAAGACATTGTTTCTGAGGTGGCAGCCATTTTGTGCAGCACTGTAAATCAAAACAATGAAGACATTGTGAATGGAAACAATCAAATTCATGAGTTGAATGATGTTCAGACCTTGGTTAAGAAGTTCAGTCTCAAACCCTTTGCAGAATTTGTCACAAATCGCAAGAACTATCGTATTAACGATGAAATTTCAGTAACTATTGATGAAGCGGACTTTGGATTGCAGGTTGGAGAGATAGAGATGATGGTTCAAAGCAATGATGCTGATGTCATGAACGATGCTGTAGCTAAAATTGATGGAGTGGCACAGAATTTAGGTATGCTGTGGTGTAGTTTCATAAATTATGAGTTTAATTAGCCATAGATGATGACAGATATTTGAGAGTGAATGTTCGATATTTCAAAAACAATATGATTGACGCACATTGGTCATTAGTATACCTGGGGCTATAGCATTTTTTTTTATCCGTAATGTTCATTTACAAGGCACCCATAATTGTACAATAATTTAAGTATATTTGTCTGCATTGTAAGAAAGGGAAAGAAAATACAACACTACTGCATGTTCTCTTTTTTCTTTCCTTTTTTTATTATCTGATTTATTTTGATTGGTCAGTATTCATATCTGTCCTCCATTCATTACCACAAATTATTTCAATGGGGCCTACAGCTTTACTTTGAAGTATGTCATTGACAAATGTTACACTCCTATAAAACACATACCCACTAACTCTCCCTTTTAATACAAGTCACAAGTATATGCGACCATAATGCCATTTTATATACTGTATTTGGCCGACTGTAGGAAACTGAAAATTGTGTGATCATTTTGGAATGACAGAAACAGTGATATTTTGGGTGTCGTTTCTGTCATGGCTGACAAGTTGCAAATTACAAGGAAGCTGTCACTGACAAACAAATGAAGTTATCTACAGTACAATAGTGAATAGTGATCTACATTTATGTAATCCTCTACCCAGAATCCCAGCAGAGGGGAGCCATACCTGACAATTATCAAACCATGTCATGGTGATAGATTTAGAAGCTCTGACATGTTTGCATTTACATGGTAGGTGTTAACAAACACAGTCATATTTGCATACATTTATGAAACTGCCTTCACATTCCTTAATTTGGATATGGTCTAAAAGTTTAGCT
Organism: Heliocidaris tuberculata; assembly: GCA_025618425.1. Classification (NCBI taxonomy): domain Eukaryota; kingdom Metazoa; phylum Echinodermata; class Echinoidea; order Camarodonta; family Echinometridae; genus Heliocidaris; species Heliocidaris tuberculata. The sequence continues at coordinate 34,001,668 of CM046845.1, read as the reverse complement.
AAACAGAATTGGCTCTTTTGATGGAGTGGCCATAATGCAAAGTTTCTTGCATTCCAAGAATTCTGTGGACCTGCATTACCCAAACTCCTTTTTGGTGATAAATTAGCAAAATACAAAAGATGATTTCAAAAGTTGATTACTGTTAGTACCATTAATAAGTAAAGAGTATAATTATTGCCTCACTCTCCTGTAATTGAAGAGAAAGAGATAAAAGAAATCATGCTCCTGACAATTAACCCTTTCAAGACAATTGACCACATTTTGTGGTTTGGCTCAATAACATTTGATTCAGAGCTCTAAAAAATATACCAGACAAATGAGTAGAAAGAGCAAAAATATCTGCACACACTTTGTCCATTTTGTTGCATGACCACATTGCGTTTGATGCCAGGAATTTTAAAAAGGAGAATAAGCTTTAACATACTTAAATTGGCAACACATTGAGAGGTTCAAAATCATTCTTTTTCATCAAAATTGGCCTTTATTTTACTTTTCATCAAAGTTCCTAACCATGTATTTTGTTTTCAAAGATATCTTATTAGAAACATGTAGCACCAAAAGAAAAATATTATTGTTGCCAATTTGAAGAACAAAATGTGGACAATTTAGCCCTTAAATAATTCTTGTCACAAAAGGGGTTCACTTATTCAGCCCGGAATCAAGACTACTCATACAGCTGCGTGATGTTGAATAGAAATATCTTGATAAATGGAAAGCAGAATTCTCTTTGTGTTGCTTGCTCTCATTATTTCTCTCAAATGAGATGTTGTAATTATCATTTGTATGGCTTGTATGCAAAAATATGATATTGGCTAAAAGTCTCTTAGGGTGTTGTCTTCAAAAGTCTAATTTTACTGCATATTTACTCACATTAATATGAGAAGAATGAATAGTGCTCATGACAATTGTGAAATATGTTACACAAATTGCCTTTTGGTAATATGTTTTAAGAGGACAGATTATAGATACCTTTTGGTCTTCAGGAAATAAGAGAATTGGAAAATAAGATATAAAGGGAAACTGAAATCTAACTTTTTCTGTAGAAAATTTTGAAAGAGCATCTGTTATCAAATAAAGAAAAACACTCAAATTCACTCTGTGGAAGGGGAAAAAAAATAACTTTCATTAATTACCTATTCCGTCAATTACAATGAGTTGCATTCTACAATATCAACATAGCTGTAACATACTGTACCCTGTAATGTACTCTGTTATGAGATTTTAGAATTCAAGACTTAGGTCAGGTTCACACGAAGAGAGCTAAACTTTAAGTTTTGCTTGTAGTTTCAAAACTTTAAGTTAATTTATAGTTATCTTGTAGTTTCAGACTGTATGAACGGACTCATAGTTTTGAAACTTTAAGTTTACTTGTAGTTCTAGAACCACAAGCGAGCTTGTGGTTAACGCCGAAACCACGAGCTACAGGGGGTCCTCCGTCACAGTTTTGGACAGTGTGGACTGAATAAATTTTAAGTTTCGCAAGTTCATAGTTAATGATGACCTCGCTGTTCATATTAAACTTCCGGGTCATACCCTTCGCGCGAATTATGAATACAAGATCTGTATGTGTACTGTACACACAATCGGCAGTATCTACTTCCGGTGTTAACGACATTGCTTGTGGTTTCAGAACATTGAGCATCGTTGTTTCGGCCCCGTATGAACCCTCATCGTGGTTAGTGAGTCGTTGCTTCGTTAACTTAAATTTTCGCTAACTTAGAGTTTCGAAACCACAAGTCCTGTATGAATGTAGCTTATAGAGAAGAGAGTTATTATGTAAATTGTAGGTTATAAAAGAAATGCATTGAACAATGTTAATCTCTGATGCTGCTAAGGGATTTCCCCCAGGAATAATTTAGCTCAGAACCTGTGGTAAAGGGAAATTCCCTTCTGATGGCAGGATTGATATTCATTATGATAGAAATAGTAGAATGTTACAATAAATGAGTTTATTGTAGAATCCACCCACCAGTAAAGAGAGAACCATGGCTAATACCGTTTTCATATTCACTGCCAAAGCTAGTGCGAATAGCGTATATATTACGGTATTTACAAGTCAACCCACTTCCGGTCAGGGCTTAGTCGGGACTTAATGTTAACCCTGCTCGAGAAGTGGTTCAAGAAGTCGGCTTTTACCTGATAACGTTCATATTACAACAGCAAGACCACATCGCATCTTCTATGCGCATTTTTTTCCGTGATTTCTGCCCCCCCCCCCCCCCCCCCCCCCGTTCCCGTGCATTTATAAGGTTCTTTGTTTTGTTTTTTATCTTCTTTACTTTCTATCTTTCGTTATGTAATTTTTTGTTTTTTATGCTTCCATCATTTTCTTATGCTGGTCCGCATCACCTAGTGGGGATAGCATTCATATTGAGGTATTTAACCCTGCTTGAGAAATGGATACGAGAAGTCCGCTTCTGGTCCTGACTAAAAGTGGGTTTACTGATGCTGATAGCTTTCATATTACATGTAGCTATGGTATGACAGCTAAGTCACGGCTCAGTCCAGACTAAGACCACTTCTGCCCCTTATATGAAAAGGGTATTAGGCATACCATTGTGCCCTTGTGATTGTTAAGCCTAACTACATGTATTAACTGTATGATCTGATTGCAATCCAATTTTGGAAGAAATTCCAATATTATAAGATATATAGAAGTCTAAACATGTAAAATCTTTTTTAAAAAGGCTGAACGAGGTTGTGTATTGTGATATGAATAGTGAAATCGGAACTGTGCATTGTTGTCTCTTATAGAATCTGATCAGAGTCTGATCTAGAGTTTTTGGTAGGCTTTAGGCCCAAAATATTATTAATGAACAGTTCACATTCTATAAATACTACAGCTTGTTTAATATCCAATTAAACCTGTAGGTTTTACCCTAATGAGAAGTAGAATCAACTGAAAGAAAATTATCATTCAAATTATTGAAGCCAACTATACATATTTTTATACACTGAAAAAATGGCATATATAGTATAATTAAGAATTTAATCATTTACATAGTCTTCGATTTGACCAATACACAGATATGAAATTGAAGATTTCATTAAATTTCTGATGCAAAATGCACAACCAGTGACTATATGAGCATACAAGAAGGTTGAATTCACCTCAAATTTTTTTCTCATTTGCTTCTCACATCCAGGATACACCTTAAGACTTTTTCATTCTTACTCAAAAATATGATGAGAAAGACATAGTTTATGATTGATTATAGATAGGAAACAATTAGTATTTAATATGATTCATGACAATGTTTTTGGATAGAGGGGAATAAGTTTGTAATAATCTGTCAGGCATTGCATCCTCCCATTGCAGGTGCCCATTTTCCCAAAACAATGCTCTTTTTATTATTTCCATCAGGTCCCATTTTGAAAAAAGCTTCACCACCTCTGCTCTTCCGTTATGATTTTCTATAAGATTTGCTAATTATGTCAACGACACAGGAATGTTTTTGGCTGTCTTATCTTTAAGGAATCTCTGTGTACAAAAAGTTTTATCTGTAATACAAACTTGGCTGTATAGTCTGTACACTCTGTATTTACTGCCTAATGAGTAGTAGTAGTATTCATTTGAATTAAGTTTAAGTGAACCGATCACCTATAAAAAAAAAATTTGTGTACAGCTAGAGTGCATAAAATCAACCCCAAAACACTTTACTTGGCCTTCTATGGGTTAATGGTTATGGAGTATTACGGAAATAAAGGAACACATAAAACCCTCTCACTCGGAACCAAAGTCAGAGTTCGGTTGCACTGGCCCTCATTCTATGGGTACGTCGACTAGTCTTCTCATAAGTCACTTGAATGTTTTTATGGGGAGTATATTTCAACTTGCACTATCTCTTTATAGAATCAACATTTAAAGCTCATATTTTGAATAAAGTATGGCGACATGGAACCCCTAACATACAGAGCAAAATATTTTTGGGTGATTGGTACACTTTAAAGTTAAACTATTATTTACAATATTTAGGGCTAAAAAAATTGCTTATGCAGTATAAATTACTAGGCCATCAAAAATTGATCTCCACATCTATAGATGATGACAAGCAAACTTTTAAGTGAATGAAATTAAGTGGATGTCATAATGTGATCTCCAGCACCCTTTTGAGTTGACATCCACATATACATGTAGCATGACCTAGGCTATTAGAGATAATGAAGTTCATTTATGCCTCTGACAGAAAACTCTTGGAATTTAATGGCTGAGAAGTATTTTTATGAAATACTGTAAGTTGGTTTCAGGATGTCCTAGCATTGCAATTCTTTTTAGGAATCATTTATTCACCATGCCTCAAGAATAGTAAATCATAAGATTGTGATAAAGAGGTTGTGCAGTTCACCAATACTCAGTAATACATTGTCACTTCTTTCTTGTACATGTATTTAATGTTGCTTCAAACAATATTTTTACAAATATCTCACTCTGCATTCATATTTCTGGAACATATGATGAAACCTCCAACAATGCATGATTTTTTTGTGTGTGTTTTTTTTTTTTTTTATCTCCAGGCATGGAAGACTTTGGTTCGTTGTCTGTGGCTGATTACTTGGATGATGCTATCCTATCTCACATCTCACACTGCATCTAACATTCTACATCCAAAATACACATGTAAGTTTTTTTACAATAGGTCAGTCTAAGTAGAATAGCTAGGGGTTGGTACCATATCACTGATAGCAGTAACTGTAACAGTGTAACAATAAAATCAGAGCCCTATCATATAAAGAGTTGCAATCGAATCATAACTCTACATAAGACTGGGGCCAGAGCCCCTTAACACAAAGGTTTGTAATGAATCGCAAATTAGAAACAGCCATTCTGATAGGTCCAGAGTCAGCTTTTTGAATGAGATGTGCATGAGACAGTGATCTTGATCACTAACTTAAATTTTGAAACCATAAGTCCTGTATGAATGTAGCTAGAGATAGATAATTGTAACCATAAAATTTCTTTCAAATGACACACTGCAAAATCAGTGCAATGTATTGTAGGAAGCAAATGTAAACAAAAGTACCTAGTCATGCATCATGCAACATAGGAATAAATTCTCCACCATAATGTTTCAAGGCTGTGATCAATATCTTGTATTTTTGTAAATCTGTCATGTAGCCCACAGGGTTTTATCACACTTCATATAATAGTGAGGTTAACAGGTAAATATTTGACTTGTTCATTCTTGTTCATCAGTGCATTATAGGTCTTTCAAATATAATATCAAAAATACTTGATTTGAATCATTGCTCTGTATTCCAAATGTACATGTGCAAATTGTATGAGTCTAAAATATGAAAATTCTATATAGTTCATTCAAGTCCTGGCTATATACATAATGAGAAGCCTTTTCATCTTTTTTTTTTTTTTTTTAAATGCTGGTGAAATCATGATGGAACAATTGCAAAATTATCTTTTAAAACTTTTCCCTAATGGAAATGAAAGTAAATTGGTGAGTGCAACTACCACTAAAGCTGTATGGACAAGTACATGTATATTAGTTTAGTTGTTGCTCAATTAATGATGTAAAATGATCAGTCGGCAAAAAGTAGAAGATTTCCGATATAGAAGTCCACCTTCCTTTCTCTTCATCGAATCAGAGATTTAATCACCTTCAGTGTTGTTGACATAGCTCTTCTCGGAAGTAAAATGCTAAGATAGCGCTATTGTTTGAGGGCGACCTTTTGATCTCTGCGACTCAAAGTAGGACTTGAGAGGGTTAGGTGTCATGATTAGTTTTTCAGCTGTGGGAGTGCTCATTTCATATAAATGCTTCCTATTTCCTGCATTACTAATAATTATTCCTTCTTTTCTCTTTTTAATTGGATCTTTGATAGGCATGCTAAGAAAGAATGCCATATTTGTCAATATCCTGCTCTTGAAATGAAAGGGAAATAGGCTACAGGCCAGGAGGACCGTGAGGAATGATCACTAAAGCGCCGTTCAGATATGAAGCCAGGAACTGCTTTTAAAAATTCTGCGGAAACATGAAATATTATCCCACACTGCGCTTTACATTTCTCTGTCTTATAAGACACAGATCAGGGAATAGGTGCAGAGGCCATTATTGCACATAGCTATGATTTTTACCCCCATATTTCCTCTTAAATATTACTTAGACGTAAAAGTTTTGCATCTTCAGTTTTTTTTAAGGTGGTTTACAATTAGCATGTCTGAATGGTGCTACACAGTTACTTAGCTTGAAGCTTCTTTTTAACATTTTTGGGTTAAATTAAAAAGATAATAATTATGAATAAATCTGCCGTAAAATGCTTAGAAATACGAACTGAAAAGTTTCAAGTGAAAAAAATCATTTGGCAATGTGTCAAAAGTGATTTTCTTCTTTTTCCTTGTTTTTGAAAGAATTATGCGCGAAGAGATGTAAATGACAATGATAGTATTCACATACAAATTTCTTTAGAGGTTGGGGATGTTTCACTTGATCCTTGTTTTACCTGGTTATCATGCCATATTTCAAAGTGGATTAATGAATGCTTGAAACTTTACATGGAAAGATCTTGAAGGAAATTCTAAATTGTTGAGGAATTAATCAATAAATGATGAAGATATGGTTATGAATGGTAACATACAGTGTTGATCAAGGATTTGGTGAAATATGGTTTTCTTGGTCCATCACAGACCAAATAGATTATCAGTCTTCTTCAAATCCTTTTGAATAACTCCAAAACCACAGATATCCGCTTAACTGGAGAAGTCAGATCAAAGAAATTTCATAACATGTCCTTCCAAAACCTTTTGGACTGATTTGGACTGAATAGTACTTTAAAATGATACTTTTTAAGTAGTACATTTGAAATAGTACATTAAGTACTCTCGATAATTCCAATTTTGTTAGGGTATACTTGTAACTTACATGTACTCTCATTAGAGTACCAGGTAGGCCTCAGGGTAACAAAGATAAAGATTCATACGTCAGTTAAAGACAACCTGCAGTCAAGTACTTTATTGTGAATATTTTACCCATATTAATCAAAACTAACTCTTGTTATGTCTGATAATGTAGAGTTCGCTTCAGCAGTTAGTCTCATCATCTCTGTTTTATGGACGTAATTAAGTTTTAGATGGGGTTATTAAGGATTGCAACTGAAATAACAAACCCAATTTCATTTCTAGATGTGATGGTTGAGAAGAGACACCCACTGGTGTAAATAAACCTTCCACGTAAAGACTTCTTACCGTAATCCCATTGCTTGCATATCACACATTATGCCTGAAATAATTCAGTTTTACCTCTTTGTGTGTGTGTGTGTGTACTTGTAGAAATATCTGATAATTGCTACATTTATATAGAAATATGAGATAATAATAATAATAGCTACATATTGAGCACATATCCATCATAGCAGATGCTCAAGGCAAGTAATACTGCCCTAAGGTGAAAGCATTTAAAAATTCCACCTATACTATTTGATACCCATTCACTACACCTGGGTTGGGAGTGATGTCAAATATAGATTATTGCCTTGCCAAACACCATTAGTGCTACAGCAGGGATTTGAACCAGTACATCCACAGCCCATTGTCTCATGCACTAGACCACAACACCTCTTTACATGAGTCAAACAGAATTCATATCAAAATGATCTTTTATATGCATGTCCATTGAAAATGATCTTTTTTTATCTTGATTCAAATTCCAAGATAACTAATTGAAATACACCTTGCCCTACCTAGCCCCTTCACTCAGTCTCTTGAGGTATATTACTAATGCACAGGTGACATCAGATGACCAACAAATATGTTAATCTTTCCTCTCTTTTCTCTATATTTTGTGTTCTCACCTTTTTGTACCTAGCTCTGTCCTCTGTACCTGATTAGAGAGAAAGTTGATGAGTCAGAGAAGATTCTAATGTTTAATGCAACCATCTTTACAAGAGGCCTTGTCAAATTTCAACCTCAAATTGCAATTAAATTGTCCATCACTAGTTGACTTTCTCCCCATCTTAATTCTTGTGACTCACACTTTATGTAAAATATCTGATACAATTTAAGCAATTCTATTCTTTCTTTGTGTGGTGGTTACTTTCTGATTCTATGAGAGATAAAGTTTTTTTCCTTTAATTAGAAAGCAGGCTTTTTTTTTCAAATAGAGAATGAGGGTGTTATTGAAGAAGAAAAAAATAGGAAAATGTATGGAAAACAATAATCATTCCTCATGCATATTTTTATTTGTATTTCAGTTAACAAATAAAAACTCTGTAAACAAAAACAACCTTTGAATAGTGGAAAGGAATGGAAAAATTCAATGATTTCTGCCAATATTTGATTCTGTATATTGCTGTTTTTTAATGGAAGGTCCAAAAGTTATAATGATCATGGTTTGTTTTTGTTTTTTTCTTCATTTTCTTTCATTGCAGGCTTTTCCAACCTAGTCTCTGTTCAAGGCAAACTAGAAGCTTACCTGTTAGCCAACAATCCTGCTCACTACCAGACACTGATAGATGCTGGCGTCTTGAAGGATCATAGATAATCTACAGGCTGGGACAAAGACTACCCCACAATCATCACCAGCATCCACATAATGATATAGAATAGTATACACTATTCTGTTCCAATATTGATGTGCACATATGTAAATAATTATATTTGAGTAGAATAGGCATGTATGCAATGTCTTCTCCTATGGAGGAGTATTTATTAAGATCTTGTTTTTGGATCTAAGAAATGAATCATTTTCCCCATCACCACACCTACTGGATTTTTACATGTAAGGGGTATCATTCCCACCGCCGTAACAATTGTTACACTGGTATTTTGCATCAAGATTTGAAAGTAGGGAATGTTGTACAGTCATCATACCCACCACCACCTGTTAGTTAACCTAGAAATGATATCAAGCATCTGGATTTGAAAGTAAGGAGTGGTATAAAGCCTCCCCACTGCCACACCTAGAGTTAGAAAAGTATATGTGAGGAGTTGTATAATGTCGTCTTGCCCACCACAACACCTATATTTATACCGGTATGGACTATCAAAATTTGAATGTAAGGAGATATATAAAGTCATCTCTATCACCACACCTAGGGTTATACCGGTATATGTGAGGAGTGGCATAAAGTTGTCTTGCCCACTGCCACACCTATATTTATACCGGTATCAAGCATCAAGATTTGAATGTAAGGAGTGGTATAAAGTCATCCCCACCACCATACTTAGAGTTTGACAGGTATCAAGCATCAAGATTTGAATGTAAAGAATGGTGTAAAGTCATCATGCCCACCGCCTCACCTATATTTATACCAGTATCAAGCATCACGATTTGAATGTAAAGAGTGATATAAAGTCATCCCCACCGCCATACTTAGAGTTAGAAGCGTTAAGATTTGGTATTTGGTATTTATTTTTAAATTTCATTGACATTGTACATCAATGTGTTGTTTGAATATATAGAGAGTGGTATAAAGTCTTCATCCCCATGCCACACCTATAGTTATACCGGTATCAAGCATCAAGATTTGAATGTGAAAAGTGGTATAAAGTTTGCATCTCAACTGCTACTCCTGTAGAGTTAGACAAGCTTGCAGCAAACTAGACTGTATTTACAAACTACAATCAAATTAACTTTGCTAATTTAATGATTTAAGCCTACCTCTCAATTTCAATAGTACTTTAATGCTGCTTCACTGCAAAAATACTCTTAAAAATTAAAAAAAAGGATTGCTGTAGATTTTTATAACTTCTTTTTTGAAGAGCTAGAATTTATATTTTTGCCAATCTGAAGAGGAGGTAAAGGGTTAAAGGCAACGGAATCCAGAGAGGATCGACTATGAATTACCTTCTTCTCACTCTCTAAAGAAAGTTGGTAATCCTTACCCCAGTTTCCATTTAAGAGCCTGTCCTTAGAGGCTAGACTCCCTCAATATTAACCCTCTCCATCTCTGTATTAGTAGATACCATGCACAGGACAACATTTAATGATAAGCAATGACTTAATCACCAAATTGTGCCCTTTGTACCTGGTACTGAATAGAAGCTCCAAAGAGAAAGGGAGTAATTTTGTGACTCAAATTACCATGAAAGCTATTCTACTTTCCCATTTTAATAGAAGAGGGAAAGAGAGAGGGGAGAATTTAAACACTTCACAGAACAATAGTGGCTTACATTGTATTGTTCAGGGCAATGTATACATTGGAAAAAAAAGAGGGTCAGGAAAAATAGTGACTTTACTTTGGGGAGAAGTGTTTATCTTAGTGAAGGGCTGTGCCAAGCTTTTCTCTTTCTTTGTTTGTATTCTACTGTACAAAGAGATTGAGCACTATTCAAGGTTTGTTAGACTTCCAATCAAAGGGAATTAAAGGGAAAGATACAAAATAGAAAAAGTTTATTAGAATTCCTTCAGTCATTGCACTCCTTTTTCACATTGATTGATCATTATTTCTTCTTCATTCTGATTTCAATCAATGTAATCTTGGAAAGATTTAGACTTATTGTGTGGGATTGATATACACATGTACAATGTAGATGGAAGAAAGTGTCAATTTGGCACTTGCAATATGTTGACTATGCTTAGATCCAACCTAATGCTGTAAAACAAAAACAAAAATTGCGTGCATTAAACTATCACGAATTTGCGAAAGTTTCATGCTGCAAAATAATCAAATCATAATTGAAGCAACATGAAATTTTTGCAATTTGTGAAAGTTTCTTGATGCAAAATTTGCTGTGATTAACAATTAACAATAGTTTCCAGTTTTACAGTAAGTCCTTTGTTTTCTTTGTCTGTAAATGCATGATTAAAGGGAAATATTCCACATTTTGCCTTTGATTGATTTTTTAAATATAATTTGTCTAAGAGTTTTAGGAAAATTACATGTATTCTACAAAGATATAGGAAATATGATAATTTCTAAGTGGTGAAAAAGAAGGAAAATTGCTTTATATTCAATAATAATTCAGTTAGTAGTGTGGTACATCGTAACTCTAAACTTTAAATATTATCATAAGTAAAGAAGCAATATTCTTATTATTTAGATATTAGTTACCACCCGTATAATGTTGCTTCCTATGACAACTGATTTTAAAATTCATTTTCAGTTAAATAGTATCTTTTTGGACTGAATTATCAGGAGGATTAATTCACATTGGGGAAAAAAGAATGATTTTGCTTTCAGTAGATGTAGTTAGTAGTTTGAAGATTTTAAAAAGATAAAACAATAAGTGAATAATGATAAATGTTTCTGTATCATTGTTGAATACAAGAGTGTTCTTTCATTATCTTAGAACCCTTGAGTTAGAACTTTTCCAGAAATATTGATTCACCTTATGTGTATAAAAAAAATCTATTCCTCTATTAAAGATAGATGGAAAGAAAGAAAAAAAAAAATGCTAGCAATGCAAAATCATCTACCTTGCATACATTACTTGATGCCTATGTCAGACAAACCTTGGGCAGACATTTTAATCATCTAGAGGAAGTTCTGTTTAGAAGGGATATGCCTGAAATCTACATACATGAACAGCTAACAAAGTGATGTGTTAGTTCCTAGATATTCATGGAAGGCAATTATGGATGAAACTGTTTGTAGGAATTCTTGCCAATTTCAGATTGAACTTGTTTAGTTTCATATTCATATTTTTCACTATCTTTAGATAGAAAATGAATATATATTTGCAGGAACTGCACAATAAGCTTGTGATTTCTTGCCATATAAGGTATCTAAGCACTATGGAGCCTCAAACATACACCTACCCAGTCTCAAAATGACGAGAGATGATAAGAAAGTGATGAGCGATGGTGAAAGGTAACTGTACTCTGATGGATCTAATTAATCAGAGTCTCATCATAGATTGGTGTGAAGACCTTCTTCATACCATACTAATCAGATTAAGATGATAATGACCAGTTTTGGAGCTCAGATTTATTGCCATGTCAAGTTCAAATTTGCTCCTCCAAGTTATTTCTGATGGCTTTTGATGAAATCAGATTTTCATCAGATATGATGTATGTTCTTTTGTCATTTCATAATGTAACACATGAGATCTCTCTTAGTGCATTCCACTTGGGCAATGACGTGGAACTAATTTACAACCTTCTTAGTGCTATTTTTTACTCTGTTATGATTGGGTGGAGCTGCATCATTAGCGCCCTCATCAGCGCCTCCCATTTTTTTCTGTCACGTCAAGCCGACATGCAAATAAATGAGGTCAGGAAAGTACATCGCACTCATTAGCGGAAGACGAGAGATGTGTAGAAAGGTACATCATGCACACATAACCGTCCCACATCTGCATATTTGCACTTTTTCTGTGAGCTCATTTAGAGCCAAAAAACCACTTGAAACCTGATACGTAGCACGGCCTTCCTGACTCTGCCACGCTAATTCCGGTCTCCCCCCTAGGGCCCCTTACGGTGCTGCTCTTCTAAGCCAATAATCTGATTAATGCTGAACTTGTGAATATTCATAAGTTGACACACTTTTGTCTACTTTCTAAGAGAAAAGGGCAGGGCTAATTAACATGAGTGGGGAAGGTGTTGGCATTTCAGCGCATCACTTGGCATGGCGTTAATTTCAACTTCCCACCCACAGATGGTGATGTGAATACTTGACATTATACAATGCACAGTGGATGCATACATATGCCCTTTGCTAATCACCTGATGAGCTCTTTAAATGTCTCTGTGTACCTTTCTTATTCTAAATTCATTTGAAATTTAGATGAATTCACATTTTTGTGATATATTTGTGAATTGTAAAACAAAGGGTTTGGTTATGATAACATATCCTATTTATAGACTGCTTTTATTTTCAAAGCAATCACTTGAAAGTGCTCTCCAAAAACAAGTTTACCCTTTTTTGTAGCTGTATATTAAAAGCTTTCTAGAAGACAAGGAAGTTTCATTTTTTGTTTATAATGAAGAAAGATTGATATTCCACCCATTAGTAGTGCACAAACTAATTTACTCCACTTAGTACGAACCAGTATCTCATTAAGATTAATTTTCTGCCCTCTTCTGATGATCTGAACAAGCTTTCCTTTACTCAGTTCCTATCTCTCATTAAAAACTAACTATGGAGTAATTAGTCAATTTTGAATAAACATCAAAGAGGTGCACGTCAGCGCATAAAAATACATTACTATTAATCATGGGTTACTCCCTAATGCGAACGTGGATGACTTTGATCGCTACCAGCGCACCGCCGACAGTTAATTATGGCATGAATGCGCCCCAATCCCACAAACCTAAGCGAGTGTCTGAAACTGTCATCAAGATAATTAATTCGTTAACAATGTAATTGGAAGATTCGCCCTTTTTTACCTTGTTAGCTGTGCAACTGGGTTGATTAAGTGTCATTCTCAGAGATCCCTCAAATCACTTTTCCAGGAGACGATGCTGTGACGATGGAGAAAGCTTCCCATAGATCACTTACAAAATCATATTTTTCATTGCACAATATTATAGACGTAGATGTTTTGGAATCTATGCAATTCCTAAATTCTTTTTGTAATAACGCGTGTACACGATTTATGTGAAACATTCATGTTTTGAAAAGAAAAGGTATAAATTCCACCTATTACATGTTTGTTGTTTGTTTTGTTTTTGGCTTCTCTTCATACTTATAAAAAAAAATTATCTGTGTTTTACCATGCGCTTCCTTTATCTTTTGTCTGATCATTCGGTTACATGTCGTTTTTCCAAAGGTTCGTTACTCCAATGGTTCGTAATTCCGAAAATGAAATAGGGTTCATAATTCTGAAGGTTTGTAATTTCCAAAAAGTTATGTAGGGCTCTATTGCATTTTCAGAATTACGAACCTTCAGAGTAATGCATCAAATGTTCAGAATTATGAACCCTATTTCATTTTCGGAATGATGAACCCCCTGCTATGTGAAATTTGTGTTTCGGAATTACGAACCTTCAGAAAAATGAGTACCCCCCCCCCCCCCCCGATCATTCTTGTCAGTGAGAGAGTATGAAAGGAACTGTCATACTCATCTTGTCATTTATTGAGAATCAAAAGGATATTAAGTCAAGTTGTGGAAATTAAGACTCTGTTACTATTTTCTATATCCCTACTTAGTTTTGATCATAATGACTATTTCATTGATTAATTACTTCAAACATTATTTTTAAGATACAAAGAAGGTGAGCAAATTTTTCTTATTCTGTTGAGCCAAAAATGCTTGAGACTATCATCTTAAGGTCTTCTGGTTCTTTGTGATAAATGCTGAACTGTGATTTAAGTCCTTCCTGTTCCTTCTAACACAGTCCATATACATAATGAGTAATATGCGCTTAGAGCCAGAAGGGCATTAACTTGGAGTGAAAGTCCTTCTTGCTCTCAGTAGACAGTACGCTAACCTATGAATCCAGATTCATTGAAATCACCTATATAAGAGAGGCCAATCTATCATTTCAAGGCCATTTCATTTCCTAGAATGACATTATTCAAGAGTTTCTCTGTCTTTCTACCTGAGCTTGAACTTTAATGAATATTGAGACATAAAGTCTTAGTTACCCTTTTTGTACATTCTACTTGATAATGTTATAAAAGCAATTATTGCTTGCAAGAGTGACAAACTGGCAGGTCTTACTTGATCATATTTGCAGTGCAGGGATGCCATAATTCCTATTCAAATATTTTGTCCTTGATGTAAATCTAACTTACAATGGCAACATAGAGTACCTTGGCTTTCATGTTTCTTTCTCTTGTATTAAATGCTCTCACAATTTAGAATCATCATCTTTATATGCAGTCAGTGTATAGATTTTCTGTGTATTTAGAAAAAATTGTTTAGGGTGCATTATGATTTAGAAGCAGAAAATTTTCAACCTCAAAACTATATCTTAATATTTTACATATTACTGAAGGTTTCTTTTTTGTGTGTATAACTGTATGTTAAAAGGATTCCTTTTTTAGTAATTAGTATTTTTGTAAATTTAAAACGGTGTGAATTGAAGATAATTCTATATTTGATTCATTTGTCATTCATGAAATTTAATGTTAGAAGGATGTAGACCATTTGTAAGTGGTTGTTCACCTTGGTCCATGGTTAGCAGTATTATTGTCTTGTATTGTGAACCAAAAATTACTTCAAAAGATATTCATCAGCAGTTTTATCCGTTACCATTAATTGAACATTTAACCAATCTCGATATGAGAAGACTCAAGAAGTTATATTTAGTGACTATTATTAGGATATGAAAAAGAGGTATGCCTTGAATATTATTATGTTTCATGCTAGTTGTATTTGCATTATTTACATTATTTTATACTTTTATATATCAACCACTTTAATTTTGTATCCATTTTTGTTTTTACTCATAAGCATTGTTTATTTATCCTTTATCCTTTATCTTTTGTATTTTTGATAACATTCATATAAGGTGTTTTGCTGAGATACTAAGTGGCGATTAATATGGTTTGTATTGTCTTCATTTGCAGATAATTTAGAATATATATTTTACATTAACATTTAGGCCCTGTTTTATGAAACTTCAGTTTGATGCCCAACACAACTCCGAAGATATAAAATCAGCAGTCATAACTTTGAGATTGATTAAAGGATTTGCGCTTGATTCAGTTAAACTGCAACTCTTAATAATATGTGACCATCGTAATTATTTATGATGACTATTCCGGTTATATACTGATGTTGGAGGTCAAATGAATGTTTTACCTTTTTTTAGGTCATTGGAGGTGTCGTGGTATAGTGGTTCATTCACTTGACTCTCAATCCAGGGGTTGAGGGTTCGAATCTCAGCCCAGCACTGATGTCTTTTGGCAAGACATTAATCCACATTTGCCGCTCTCCACCAGGTGTTAAATGGGTACCTGGCAGGATTTATCCTTGAAATGCACTGTGCGCTCATTACGGCTGCCGGAGCTAAAGCCAGGGTAATAATATCCAAACCCTTTGGAAGCGCATAGGGACGTTATATCATAATGTGATATGCGCTATACAAGAACGGTTTTTTATTATTATTATTATTATTATTATTTATTTCTTTTGTTTCCTTGAATTTTAGAGTTTCAGGATCTTTAAATTGTACATAGTAAAGCAAAATCAACTTTTTTATAGGCATGAAAGTTTGATCAATTTTAGAATGTATTGTTACAGCAGACACTACAATGATTACATATACATGTAATTTTGTAGTTAAAATTTGCTAAGAAAGTTACTCTTTAACAAAAATCAAGTGATCACCAACAACACTCCCCAGGGAGTGAAAATTTCATGAAAATTTGCCCTTTTGTTTTAGAGAGCACTCAATATTCACTTGATATTCACCACTATACAAGTGATCACTGACATGACTCACTCCCAGGGAGTGAAAATAGAATGAAAATACACTCTTTTTTTTTTCTGTGAGAGAGAGAGTATAATGGGTAGTTGATATATAGGACACTTGATAACTTTGATATGCAGACATGTGCAAGCCATATGGGGTTATATCCTTTATACTTTCTCCCAGTTTCATAACATCTGTTTGGAGCCAGAAGGGCATTAAACTCATATCATTTCGTACAGAGTTAGCACCCTTCTGGCTCCAACAGATGTTAAGTGGATTTTGATTATATATGATTCTCTTTGTAGTAAGTGAATTAGATAATCGACCAAATTTTGTGATGTAATTTCTAAGATATACTAGGTCTCCTGTGCAACTGAGAGTAATTTGCAAGTATCTAGATGTATGATAATGATGAAGATAGAAATAGAGAAAGCAAAATTTGTGAGAACCTGCTAATCAGGTTGGCCCCAGGCACTTGTAGAAAATATAATAAAGAAGAAAGAGAACGAGAAATTGACACTGGAACAAGTACGCTTGGGCTTCTCATATTACACCAGGCCAACAATTACTTCCAAGAAATTTTTTGTAGGAGAAGGAGAGAGATGGTAAGCGCTGATTGGCATCCTTGGTTGCAATCAATAATTAGAGATTTCTTCGTCTTCTTTCTCTTCATCTTGAGCAAAATGGTTTGAGTTTGCAGTGCGTGACACACAGTGAGTGTGTAGCATGCTAGCATTAGAGAAGCAGCTATGTAATGTGAGATAGATGTGTCTTGTACATCTGGCAGATAAATATTACAAGATCCTACGCATAGTTCTTTATTAATCTTGCCATGAAGTTGGCATTTCCTCTGTCCAGCTAAGGTGCTGGAAATGTCAGAACTTATAATTTCCATATGTTACTTGAACTCTACAGAGAGTAACATCTTGCCATGCAGCATTTTACTTCTATCAAACTGCCAATAGGATACCATTTGCTTAGAGTCAGAAGGACATTCAGTTTTATCACTTTACATGCTTTCCATAGAGTTAACGCCCTTATGGCTCTGAATAGTCAATACACAATGTATTGTCTGTGGAGAACCAGAATGGTGTTAGTCCATATCATTTTACTTTACGCTCTTCTGGCTCTCAACAAACAGTATGTCTTAAAATTAGTGCCTTTTATTTCCTGATCCATGGCTGGGATCTAAGGGTGCTAGCTATGTATTTGTAATTAGGCTTCTTTTTTTTTTTCTTTTTTTTTTTTTTTTTGCTTCTATACACTTTACTGCTCTGATTATAAGATATATTCACAAGTATTTATCAAGAAAAAAATGTGTTAAAAGAGTAAAATTTTGAAGAAGATCAAGCTCTATACAGATTGTATCATCTTAAACAGTGATTCTTAGCATGGAGGTCATGACCCTCATTGAGGTCATTAAACATATTTGGGTAATGAATGGGTCATTAACCCTTTCAAGACAGGAATTTTTTAAGGGCTACATTGATCACATTTTGTTCTTCAAATTGGTGGCAATATTTTTCTTTTAATGATACATGGTTCTAATAAAATGTAATATCTTTGTGAAAAATATACATGGTTAGCAACCTTAATGAAAAGTTGAAAAAATTGCCAATTTTGATTGAAAAACAGTGATTTTGAACCTCTCAGTCTGTTGCCAATTTAAGGATTTTAAAGCTTATTCTAGTTTTTTAAATTCCTGGCATCAAATGCATTATAGTCATGCAACAAAAATGGACACAGTATATGCAGAAATGTTTGCTCTTTCTACTCATGCATCTGGTATATTTTTAGGCCTCTGAATCGAAAGTTATTGAGCTAAACCACAAAATGTGGTTAATTGTCTCAAAAGGGTTAATGAACAAAAAATACATTTATGCTCAGTTGCATAACAGGAGGTAATGGCACTGACAAAGATTGCCAAGTGGGGTCACACCAGGGCCTTAAGTTATGAACCCCTGATCTAAAGTAAGATGAATGATTTTCTTGCATTTAAATATTGTTATTTGCATGTACAAAATAAAGGATTTCTTGTTTCAACTATAATACAATTCATCACTGTACTTATACTCTGATCAAGGTATTCTTTCAAATATCATGTTTTCAATTCTACATGTTTTGCTTTGTTTTCGTTGCAATAGTGCTTCTAAATAAATATGGTATTTATGGTATGAAATTGAATTCAGCGGTAAGCTATATGTAAAGTAGACTAAGTATCTTTTAATAGAGAACTATTAAGTCTAGGATGTTTTGTATTTCAATTTGTACTAATCTCAAAGTAGATTAATATCCCTCCATGTGATTTGTGTGTTATCTAGATTTAGCATTCCAACTCTAGCTGCAATTATCATGTACGTTTTATATTATTTATGTTTTTATATTACTCCTTTGTATACTCAACTCGTATTATAATACTTATGCACTCTTATATTCTCTTATGTTAACCTTTATATTCACATTTAATCCTTTTTACTGTTTTATTGACTTTGCCTTAGTTTTATTTTGATTATGTGTGTGATGTGTATTCATTTAATTAATGATGATTTGGGCTTTGATTGGTTTATCACTTATACACATCATAATTTTTGTGAGGCTTTAATATACTTTTTTTTTACATTTGGAAGATTTGACAGGAGTGTGCTTCAAATTGATTCAAAAGAGATGGAATGTATATTGTTTTTCTAAGTTCTAACAAAAGTTCAATTGATTTAACACAGCATTCAAATTAGTGTGTGGTTTTGCAGCAATATGATTTTAGCTTTAAATTTGCTTCATATCTTTTTGCAGCTGATGTGATTTTGAAATGTTTTATACTCATGGTTTTTGCAACATTTTTACTCAATTTTTCCATCTTGACTCTACTTCAAAATGGAAGAGACCTTTTTGCTTAGTGACAAAACACAAACATCAATGGTATCTATAGCAGTTCTTTTCATAGTCATATCATTATACACATGTACCCTCACTTGCCATAATGTATTGCAACATAGCAAAAAATGATGCCTATGTGACTAATAGATCTGTCTTTATAATATCGTTTTTTATGCATAACCATTGAATAATGGCGAATTGTTATGTTTAAAAGGAAGGTTGAGCTTGTATTTTTCTGTTCTAAGGCCAGCAGATCACCAAACACGGTCATGGCCTAAGACAACAGAACTGACAAAATGAACAAAGGCAAGAAATCGCCATCTTGAGACCTGGGTGTGTTGGTGACCCAAATTATGATACGGTTTAATATTTTCCTCCAAATTGTTTATATGGTTTGCATACAATCTAAGCGAAGAGGCAATGCCCATAATCTACTGAGAATAGGGCGCATCAAAATGATCACACCCAGAAAAGAAAGATACCTTTTACACCATTGCCAAGACATTTCCAAGGAAGCTGCACGATATTGTCAGAGGTCATGGTTATATGTTTGAAAAGAATGTTTATGAAAATGAATTCCAGTATGTTCATCACAAGAAACTAACTTACTATTATATGGAGAATAGTGGAACAGAAATTTATTAAAACCTCTTTGCAATACAAGCCGAAAAAGGGTACACTCCATATTTTCTTTATGTGTATGTTGCAATACTTAATGGCTAGTGAGGGTATTCCATGTGTGGTTTAGAAAATCAATTCTGTATTGATTCAGATTTGAGAGAACAAACAGATCCAGTTTTTAGTAATACAAGAATGGCTAATCAAATCACACATTTTATATTTTTACGTATAAAGGCTTGATCATTTTGTATTATTATTCAATTAATACTAGATTCTTGTAAGTTTTTAAAGGAAGTTCATTGTTTTTTATTGAAACATGTTAGTACCTTTGTCATTAAAACCTTAA
The DNA here is from genome assembly GCA_025618425.1 of Heliocidaris tuberculata. Taxonomy (NCBI): domain Eukaryota; kingdom Metazoa; phylum Echinodermata; class Echinoidea; order Camarodonta; family Echinometridae; genus Heliocidaris; species Heliocidaris tuberculata. The sequence continues at coordinate 33,981,574 of CM046845.1, read as the reverse complement.
GCTGTATGTAGCGGTGCAGACAAACTGACTTTGTGTTTTGCTTTATTTTGTCAGCTTTGTGTGTATTATAAAGATGCAGATGATACCCATCTGCTGAGTGCATGCCAGAAGAGCGTTAACTGTTCTAATTTCATGTCGGGTTAACACTGTTCTTGCTATTAAAGAGAACAAAAATAGGGTATAGACATAGTGTCGTAGAATTAGAAGATAGAAGAGGAAAAAGAGGAAGGTTTTGAGGACTACCTAGGAGAACATTGATGAAGGAGAGGGAGAACATAAAAGAAAGTGAAAGGAAAGGTGGATTTGTAAGAGCATTAAGGAGGGAGGGGATAGAATTAGGGAAGATATGAGAGAAGGGAGAGAGAAAGATGGGAGAGGAGATTTGGGAGAATATGAGAAAAGGAAATGGTATCAAGAGGGGCGAGGGGGTTGGGGAGAATATGCTTGAGGAAGAGAAGAGGATAACTGAGGATACTAAGTATTGAATTAGCAAGAGCTATAGAGAAAGAATATCCGACAATCCTAGAATGTGCTCATAATTATCAGCCTGAAATCATGATGGTCAAACACAGGGACTTCATGTTATGATGGAATGCTGAAAGGTAGAGTTTGGTCTGACTCAATATGAATTTGTCGCATTTAGGTATCAAACGAGAATTAAAAAACAGCCCTGAAGATTTACTTATATAATATTCTCTATACCCATCCCATTTTGCTGTTGTTGTTTGTTGTTGTTTTTTTTTTAAGGGAAAGTCCACCCTAATATTTAGTTGATTTGAATAAAAGCAGAAAGTGAGAGAAACAGATTAGTGAAAGTTTGAGCAAAATCATACAAGAAATAAGCAAGTTATGAAATTTTGAAGTTGCCATCAATCAGGGGCGGCGCTACAGGGGGGGGCAGAGGGGGCAATCGCCCCCCTATGATTTTTCAAGTAGTGAAAAAAGAAAAAAAAAGAAGAAAAAAGAAGAAAAGGAGGAAGAAAAGGGAAGAAAGAAGAAAGAGGAGTATTAAAAAGAGAGGTCTTAAACATAGAACTCTATATATTACCCCTGTTATTTAATGGAGAAAAAATATGACGTCATCTTTAGGTCGTCTTGCCCCTCCTATCAAAATACCCTGGCGCCGCCCCTGCCATCAATCAAACACAAATTGGCAACTCCATGATGTATCTTGCGAGCTCCTCTCCCATTTGGACTGTATATACAGAAAATTTCAGAAATTTTAATTTTCTCAGTAGTTGATGAAGGAATACATTTGTTTCATACAGGTTTGTGGGAAAACATTTGTGCAATGATTACACTTATAGGTTGCATGTATGATAAAATATTTTCTTTTAAAAAGTGATTGTTTATGATTTTTTTTGGGGGGGGGGTTTATATAGGGCAAATGGGAAAGGAGCTCGCAAGATACGTCACAGAGATGCCAATCTATGTTCGATTGATTACAACTTCAAAAATTCATAACTTCCTTATTTCTTGTCGGAGTTTGCTAAGATCTGTTTCTTTAATTTTCTCCTCTAAAAACCAACTTTATTTCAGGGTGCGTGGACTTCCCCTTTAAGTAGGCCTAATACTCTTTCTGTAGGTCAACAATCAGCATCTAATTATATTTTCATAAAACTTAATTTTTCACGGTTTTGGTCACAGTCCAAAGGATTCCCTTGTGACTTTCGAGAGGTACCTCCTTATAATACGTTAACTCCGCCCACAGAATAACATTTAACCAATGAGATATCGGAAACGGGAAGGAAGTCCTTGTCAATCATAATTCGTCCCTTGATAAAGGCGCGCGCGCGGGAAAAGTCCCCGAAGACAAGTGCAGCAGGTTTTACGTGGGTTGTAACCTACCTCTCGCATTTCATTACGGTCTTCGCTTGTTTCAACCCAAAACACAGACTTCTCTTCTCACTATGTCGCCAGAAATCAAGTGTACAGTCTTTAACCATCCGTCAAAGCTTGCTCATGATTTAAACTCAAAATTTCATCGAATTTCCTGTCATTTCTCCCCTACTTGCTTCGCTTCTCCACAACGTGCCTGACCATTTTCAATATCAGAATCGCGAGGAAACTCGGCCAAGAAACGAACTGCTTATTAACTTTTCACATTTTTAGATAATCTATCTCTAGATTTTTGAAGGTCGTGCTAATAATTCTCGATGGTGTGAGGATAAAGTACAAGGGACCCCTATATTGATAAAAACTCGCCTTCTTGAATTTGTTCGAAACAAGTCTTTGCAGAGGCTGCTAGGAGCTCATATTGGCTTGTTGCTTATTATTTCTTTTACTTGGAAATTCATCGTTGAAAATAGACAATATTAACAAACTAGTATCTAACAAGCTTTATTTGTAATCCTTGGAACAGTTATAATAATGAGAAGAATGAAATCTTTGCAAAAGAATATAGCCTAAGTTTTAAAAAAATAATTAAAATTATTAAATTGCTAAAATAACTAGAAACTAATGAAATTGTATTTTTCTTACAAAAACAAGAATTTAATGATCTTGAAGGGATAATTACAAGACAGTCTAAATAACCGATAATCGAAATATGAAAATACCATGCACCTTTAAACACATAGCGGGAGCAAATAGCATATCAGAATTAAAGATTTTTTCTTATTTTCCCGCATTCATAACTAATTTAGATCATAAACAAATAAAATAAAGAGAGAATGACCTACATCCCACTATTAATATGAGATTTAAAAAATCTTTTATAATTCCTATAGTTTTCAACATTTTCTTTTTTATTTACTTTTGTTGTTGTTGTTTCTTTTCGTTTGTTATGCTCTATCGTGCACGTGTGAGACCGTGAACAACTTCAAGATCATATTAATCACAAACGGGAAGAAAAATGAGAAGGAATATCGACCTCTACGGTCATTTTTATCCAGGGTTCTATAATGATAATAATATTGTATGGCTTCAAGGTCAATTTGTCTAATCCAGGTTCTTGCGATTAATTTCATTCTGGATTAAATTGTTAAACCAACTGTATCGTCTGGCCCTTGTCACTTTCCCAGCATCTTTCAAGTTTTGATCTTATTCTGACACCCACTAGTTTAGTGACGAACACTGAAACTCCAAGTTGGAGAGAATCATGAGAACTATTTTGAAATCTGCCTGTCTGGGATGCGTACTCTAAAGGGAGTTACGTACGCCTACATCAAGCTTTAAGCCGTCTGTCTTATGCATTACTCACCCATTGCTGCAATTAGAAATATCAGTTTGTGTGGATGAATTCTGCTTGGTACTTTCAAATCAAATCAATACAAGATTGGGTCCTTTCCGATGGTTGATGAGAGTGTACCATTAGACTTGACATGAACGATTAGTGAAGAATAAAAATGAAGAGTTTGGCAAGCTGTGTTAATTTTCAGATCTTTACGAGTTGGACTGTAAAGTGACAGGCAAATGTTAAGGAGTTGAATGATTTTGATTTTCTCCTGTCTGTTCCCCCTTCACGTATCTAAACCAGTGAATGCAAAAACGTGGTGATCTGCATTATCTCTATTTTCATTCCCAGACTGTCTTTCAAATCAATATTTCGCTTTCATTTCATGTTTTAACGATACGTGAATATTTTTATTTTCATTATCACTTAATATGAGCAGATTTCTTTTTTTCTTCCTTTTTTTAATTTTTAATGTGAATTTCCAAGTCCAGCAAGTTTTCGTTAGCTTTTTTTTTAATTATTCTATCATTTTTTTTAATTCTATTTATTTATTTATCTATCTATCTATCTATCTATTTATATACATGTATCTATTTTTTTTTCTTTGTTGTTGTTTTTACTGATCAATATACAACCCGTCAATCGCGTATATTTTTATCCCCCAAACTCAAGATTTGTTTTGATATTTCACAATTTATATATGGGAGCATGCCCCCAGGTACAGCCCATGTATATATATATATATATATATATATACATCGCCCCCGCTAATCCATTTTTGAATGCGCCAATTGACAGTATAATGAGAATAGTATGATGGTAGTTTGTAATTTGTAATTAATCTAATATTTCCTATCGACGTTTGCTTTAATCATGATAATGATTGCAATGTCGTAAAGCAAACATTTTCCACAAAAAAAAAAATTTAGTAATCCATATCGAACTTTCAGTTTACATCCTTTTTAGACTATTGATTCAGAAATGCAATTATGCACTACTGTAAAATGAAGTTGAAATGATTAATAAGGCCTATATTTATCACGAGATGTCTCTTTACACTTCTGAAGTGTCTTTGATTTTTATCTCTGCAATCATGGCTTCCTGAGGAGATATCTCTTGTCGAGTTACCACACTCGTTATTCATTAAACTTCATCCCATGTATTCGTGATAAGTTGAAACAAAACCGACATAGAAATGGATAATTAATGCAACATTTTAACACCCGAGGGTGATCCGTCAAACACGCTCACAAATCTTCCTGTTTTCACCGGACTTTAGAAACATAGGCCCGTCTTAAGATCATATGGGGGAAGTAAAGAGAGGCCTTCACTGTCATTAGTCATATCATAATACTATCCAATTACAAAATTATAATACTATGCCAAGAAATGACACATGGACCTTTACCTGTGTCAAACATAACTGTTCGAGCATATTCCTATCTAATAGTCTATTTTTTATCTAATAATCTAACATACTAAGTATACACTTTGAATCTAGCCAATTACAGACGACATTTTACCTATGCAAGGAAGAAGAGATGCGGCTGAAAATGAATGTAATAAGGATTTTGACATACCTCCACAGCCAAGTAGAATGTTTGGACATAAAAGGTAAATTAATAGTATGGACATTTAAAGAAAATATTGCTTGAATATAACAATTAAAAAACGAAGAAAGAGCACCTGCACTAAAAACGTACTCTGCATGTTCATTAACAATAATATCCATTTATATCAGAGGCATATATTGAAAAGAAAATACACTGTTCTATGAGGGTACATTATGTTCCTTCCCATCCACCCCCAGCCCCCCCCCCCCCCTCTCTCTCTCTCTCTCTCTCTCTTTATCTCTCCATCCATCTCTTTCTCTTATTTTCTCTCATACTCATCTTACACCTGTATACCTCTTATCATCTTCATTCTTTAAAATGTCCGTCTTTCCTTGGTGTGCACCTCAGCCCCTAAATTATGCGTGCAAACACTAATTACTCGGTGTGAGCCCAAGTATGCTTGCTTTAGCTTCACCCTCCAGGCATATATTCATTGGCCAAGCATCGTGGATAGGAATACTCAATAGGATGAAACTAATGAAAGACATGATCGAAGCTTGAATACATTATATATCAAACTATATATTACCTCATATAATATACTCATAATACTCAGAGACGGGTAGATTACATGAAGATCCATGGCGGGATAGAAGAAGAAAGCTATATCAGTGCACAACAAAAAATGATTCGTCTGGTGCATTAAAGGGCAATCGAACCTTTGTAATAAGTTGATTTGAGTGAAAGTAGAAAAATAAGAGAAAGGGATGGTAAAGCTTTGAAAGAAAAATGAGATCACTAAATCTATATACGAATCTCAAGTTTGCAATTTGGCCAGTCTTTTGTGACGTATATACCGGTCAACTCTACCATTGGTCGTACACTCAAATGTCAATAATTTCCGGTTTTCTCCTAAGCACCCTTTCTCTCCGGGCAGTACTATACAGTATTATAAATAGCATATTATCATAGATCTTTCAAAAAGAAAAAGATCATACGTGAGTAATGAATTTTGAGAAATTTGAAACTTAGTCATTTTGTGTGTCAGATAAAAATGTGAGAGTTGTCCGCCGTTACATCACATAGTAGTGATTACAGCCTTTAAAACACCAGAGTTTTCATATTGCTTGTCAGATTTCGTTCAAACTTTCACCAATTTGCTTCTCCGATTTTTATGCTTTCTGTCAAAGTAACTTGTCAATCAGGTTGGATTTCCCTTTAAGTAACCTGGTGAACTGCTGTGAATATTTACATATTCTCTTTTTGTTGTTTGTTTGAATATCATTCACAGAGAAAGACCGGTGCGCCCCCCCCCCACACACACCATGGTGCCGATGCCCCACTATATCTGGGCCCAAGCTACGCCAGTGATTATAATTAAAGACGAGATATCCATCAACTTTTAAGGATATCAAGATAACTATTTAAAACTAACACGTAGTGCCTTATTTCTCTTTAAAATGATATTTCCAGAAATTAAAATATATATTATCAAACTCGTGCCTCTATATGAGCATGATGAGATACGCACTCATTATGAAGCAAAGAAATACCTCAGGGGCATTTTTGTTTTCTCTCTCATCTTGGGTAGAATATTTTCTAAATGTTTTATGCAGATTAGATATAAATAGTGGGGATGATTAAACTACTTTCATGTTTTGCTCAAAAGTTGAGTGGTATATTTTGTATGGCTTAACCTTTCTTTTATGATGAATATGGCTAACGTTATCATTATCTGTTTGGTGAATAGTGCACCTCATATAGTCAGGGTGCACATGTGCAAAAGTGTTTTTTTTTCAATACATCCTGCTTCCAGTTCAAATATGCAGTTGTTGATGTAACAGTCGTGATGACCATCATTAGTAAGTTTGCTTATCGTGTAAAGATATTCAAATGGAAAATGAACAAGGTTTCCTCCAAAATGGATATCTAGATCTAGACCGATGCAAGATTTCTGTTTCGTAGAGTAATTATTAACTGAATTTGTCGATGCATTTTTTATGTTATTTTGATTTTGGGTTTGTTCTAGGCGAATCGACTGAATTATTTAGAACAAATCACAAACATGCTTAATTCATACATTTCACATTTCCAAGATATCTCGAATTTAAATGAATGCATTGTTTCTATATACTTTCCCTACATCCAATATTCCAAGAAGTTCTCATGCTTGTTCATTATCATTCTTAATCTTCACCTGGTAATGGCAATCTAAAATGGAAGTTATTTGAGCATAATCATATTTTATCGAGGGCATGAAAAGGTACCTAGTTAGAATTCTAATGATAGCAAACACCTTGATGCCTTTAGATAATACGACTTGTACATGACGGGAAAAAGAGGGGGAAATATCAATATTACAATGACGTCATCACCTTGTTAACTATGCGCAAAAACTGGAGTAATGAGTGCAGCGAGGAAGAAATCCACACTATACTGTGCATGCCTGAGAATAAATCAATGTCATTCATTCTGTAATAAGAAAAGAAGCTGACAACATGGATAATGGTCTTACCTCAAGAAGATTTCATTTTCACTTTTCATTCTTTCACACCTTCTATATCTAACCATTCCACATCTGTCATTTTCTCTACAGGACATGATTATGTTGAAAATGGACCAAATATGTATTCCTTCTTATGTCAAACCGATTATTTTCACAGAGTGGTGCTTGTCAAGTTAAAAAAAATGATTTGAATAACCCTGTAAGACTGGTTGTGAGACTGTTTAATTAGAAATGGCTAGAAATTACCAACACTATGCATGCTATTCTCTATATAGATATATCATTCCCCGCAACGTGTCACCAAAAAATTTCTATAGATTTGAGATGAAGAAAAAGCCATTGGAATGAACTTATACTTTTCTTCTTTTCGAGATCTCTCTTACTTGAAAATCGATAAACCTACCTCAAAAAGCAATCGCATAATTTAGTCTTATTCATTTAAAGGTTTGATTATCATCAGCACACGGTTTCAACCTTGACATAGAGGAAAGGAATAATTCGATTGCCAAGTGTCCTCTTGAAATTCTTGATTCAAAAGCGACTTTTTATTTTGGATCGAAATCGATGACAAAATGTAAAGATGAACAAAGCAAAATAGAAACCAATGCCGTGCTATACGCTGTTATACCGATGCCTGGATTTTAAAAGTAATTTCCTCTCGATTAATAACATCAGTATATGAACACAAAAAAGTTAGACGGTACTGATGAAGCTTTTAGCTTTATAGTTTAAAAACAGACACCTTTACTTCTTTTCATTTGGCTTGTTGACCATGAATTCGAGTGAAAGAATTCAACCACGCTTCAACCATCATCAAGTCATCTCGCTTCTATTGCAAATTATCCACTTGTAAAATGATGTAAATGGAATCTCTAAATAGTGAGCATGATTTTCATCCATCTCGCTCTACCTCGCCATTCTATTTTCTGCCTTTTTCTCTTGAATTGGAGTTGAAAAGCAGAAGAGTTTGGTGATGATGCGTCTCTAATTAAGTCAGTGAATTCCGTGGTAACACGCAGACTTGAATACCAAATTATATAAGGATGTGAATATGAATACGAAGAAAGAGGGGAAAGGTTTTTGAAGATGTTATTGGAGTGTTTATTCAAGTTGATATTACAGTGCTTAACGTATCTGTATAATGTTTCTGCAAGGATAAACCTAGCCTTTTAATTTGTTTTCATTCCTTTGGTTCGAGCGAATAGTGGACCAAGAATAAATTAATGATTCTTATTCATAATCTTATTCTTTTTCCCATACTTGTTGGAGAAAACGAATTACTTTTTAAATTTTCTATATCAAATTTAGTGTTTACGTAGGCGCATTTCAAGATGATTATCTTTTATTTATAGTAGTTATGACTTATATATATTTTCGTGATGTACCCGGGAATATGATTTCGAAAATCCTGCTGCTGAAAATCTTCCCCCATTTCCCAGGAATCCCGTCGGCCCTTCCGAGTCTTCGAAGAGGGCCATGGGCTTTCTTTTCTTTACCCCGAAGAAGGCACGGTTTTCCGTCTTGATCCACCTTATAGGTCCTAATTAAATAAATGGCCATATGGCTACCTACAGTCATTACAACAAAAAAATAAAGAGAAAGAAACAAAAGAATCAGTAGCAGAAAATATACATGATTGTTAACAGAACAGAAACAGAGGGCGCTGATCTTTCTAAATTCATGAAATTGTTGAACGTATACCCTTTTTTCGTTTTTTGTTGTTTGAATAATGTTATGTGTTTTGTTCTTTGTTCTTCTTCATTTTTTTCTTTGAAATTGGGATAGACCTACATATACTTACATTAACATTTATTTTCTTGTACAAGCATCTGGTAGGCCCAATTTTGCCTTAATCAACACCTAACCAAATGAATTAACTTCTTTCCTGCAGTGGATGTGTGTAAAGTTGTAAGTTTTCTTCTGTTTTTTTTTTTGGTTGTTTTTTTTGTTTTCAACAAGCATTTTTTTCTTCTTCTACGGTACCAAACAAAACGAGTTTATTAAACTTTATATCTTTATGTGATATCATAAATTAAAAGTAGAGTCGTCTTCCTCATTGTAGGAGAGTCTAATGTGATAAAGAGCAATAATGCTCTATCTCCCTCTTTCCCTCTCTTGTAATTTCATTTCATAATATTTGTTTCTTTCTATATTTATGAATATATTTCTATATCCTAAATATAGGCCTCCTCCATGGTCTTACTGACCCGGTCATTTACCTCCTCAACCCTCCAACAAACCCCTCTTCATTAAAACAGAGCAAATAAAACATCAAATGCAAATGAATTTTTCTCTGCACCACATACTGTTTGATTCAATATCATCCCTACAGTTCTCACTCAATTGATTTCATTTGCATTGGTTTGTGAGTGATTAGGCAAGAGAACCAAACTTCAATTTGCCTTAATGAAAATAAACGTGCGGGAGTCGAATCCTAGCTGGAATTTACTTTCATTGATTAAAATCCCCATAACTTTTCTTAATACTCGAAATGAATCTCCCCTGCCTCGTACCTGAGTTCAGTTTAAATCCGTTCGAAATAGCATTTTGCTCAGTGCACCTGACTGGCTGCATGCTCCTATATTTCATCTTTCTATCTTTCGACGTGCGTGATGTAATTGACAGCGCATCCTAACATCGACCTAATTGTAGAGAACATTATGCTGAATGTATAGAAATATTTATTTAACTGATTTTGCCTAAGTTCTTAAGGAATACATCGTAATACCTTCGGAAATGCTCTTTGATTAAGCAGGTAATCCATAATACTTGAAGCTGGTATGACACAGTATGACAGGCCCCTGCCTACTTTAATGGAAACAGAGAGACTTGGACTAAGTGGTCCCTCTTGTAAGTTTTTAGTGAAGACACTAATAGGATAAAGGGGGAGGAACGTGGACGCAGTTTGGGGCAATTTACGGATTTAAGTTCAATTACTCTTCAAGAATCCTGGTACTCGCTGGAGGATGGGTAAACTTGAACAAGAATTTTAATGGAGAGTTGGGAGGCTGAAGATGAAAAAAGATGAGTTAAGGAAAAAACAAAAGACAATTAATAAAATGGAAAAACTAGGTCGATGGGATAAAGACATATTTGAGTTACTTAACTATCTATTTTTTTTATAGCCATCAACAGAATAGACAATTTGAAAAATCGAAAAACTAGGTCGATGAGATAAGGAGATATTAGAGTTACTCAAATATCTATTATTTTTTATAGCTATCAACAGAACAGGAGATGTGATATTAAAATATTAAACGGGTTGTTCTGTCAATCTCATCTCTTTATCTTGATAAAATACTAGGAACATTTGCTAATATATCAATTCAAGAAACGAATCAGTTTAATCTCCAGCAAACAGCAATAATTTGATAGAATGTTTCGTTATCATTTCTGTGGTATTTTAACTTAATATTTTCCATTTTCTTGGGTATTATAATTCGTTTATAACTGCTGCCATTTCCATTGGTATTATAACTTGTGAACACTTAACCATGTTCTTTGGTATTATAACTTAATAAAGAAGGAAAGTAACAAAATAAAAAATAAGTGTAGAAGGGACTAATTTTTCACTATGTAGGCCTATCTTATCTCTCTCTCTCTCTTTCCCTCTTACTCTATGTCTCTCCCCTTCTCACTCTCGCTTTACCCTTCATTCTGTGCTTCTATCTCCTTTCTCTTTAGATCTCTGTCTCTTTCTCACTCTCTGTCTCTCTCGTTCCCCACTCGATCTCTCTTCTTGCTCTCTCCTCTCTTTATTTCTTAAATATTTCTCTCCTCCCTCTCTCTCTCCTGATCCGTCTCCAACTTCATACCAGGCTCATTTTCCTATTTATCCATCACACCATGATGGTATGTATACCCTGCTATCACTAAGTATGACAAATGTGCATATTCTCTTCACATAAGCATTCACTAAATTGAGCTAATGCTTTGGGCATTTTGTGAGAGTATTTGAAGAGAAGACTTTGTGCTTGTTAATCAGTCTGGTTTACCTGAGTAGAGAGAGAGAGGGGCATCTAAGGCTCCTTCTTGTCTCAGAGGATAAGGAAAGTACCTATCCATCAAAATGATGAATATTAGATCAAGATATGACACACATATGTCTAGTAAGCATCCATCATTAATAACCCATTGATTATTGTATGGCATCAAATTAAGATATAGAAATGCACATTTCTAAAAACAGGTACAATTACAATTCACTTCAATGTCATACTGTATATAATGCAAAGAACAATAAACTGCATTTCTGCACCGTTTCCTTATTTATTGAAATATTCAATTAAAAAGTCCACTGTAAAATGACAGATTAAGTAGCTACATTGAATTAGATTGTGTTCACTGGGTTGCAACATTTCCTTTACATGAAATAAAAAGATAATTTGAATCATACAATATACATTTATGGTCTACTTTGCCAACATTCTGTGTATAAATGATAGTAAACATACCGAATACACCAATCATAATCATGAATTAATGACTCAAAAGAAATTAATCATATTGTCTCATCAACATGAGCCCTCACAATCAGGGCTTTAATTACTGGAACATCAATCATATAATCTATCATAATACTTTGATGTGACATTATTTGGTAGTCAAGATTTGTGAGGCAGTAAGAAAAATATTGTCCATTTTCCCATTAATCCTGTCAGAGTACAGAATCATATTAAAGACAATAAGTAACAAGACTTCTGTAATCTTAGTGCAAATTTAATGGTTCTATTAAACAGTATGGGGCCTATGATGACACAAAATCAGACCAAAATTAAGTGATATGATATGGGCAGAATGATACACAATAAAAGCAAACACAGAGCACCACACCGTATTTCTAAAAAAGAATTTGAAGATGACTAAAGCCATTTTGCATACACACATGCACATTTACTTTTAGTTTTAGGCCTATATATGAATAGAAATACATGAAAATCATTTTTGCTTACAGCTTTTTTACATTTGCAAAGCTTTTTGTACTGCATTTAAATATCAAATATATATATAAAGTAACAAATATATTGCACTTTTCATAATGGAAGATTTTGGAAATATAATATTTAAATTTTAATTTACTAAATTATTATTCTTTTTCATGATCACAAATCACAACAACAAAAATACATCTTACTCATATATTTCATGAATAATCACTCTATGTCCTGACTTACAATGCATACAATACATACTCAAGTAAAAAAAATATTAAGAGGTATACACTATGATTTTATTTTCATTCAAAACCCATGAATTACATGTACACATAGATTGGAAGGATGTGTGATATAATACTTGTTGAACAGCTGTGGGGTTTATATTTCCCAAACGGATAATATCTTAATGCTATGTGCATTGTTATCAAAATATGAAAATATTGTCTTTTTAACATTTTTCCAAGATGATTCATTTGCTTGTACAAACAATGATTAAGAGGGAAACTAGAAATATTGATTCATAACACTCTCAATCTTTAACAAGATCCTTCATGAAACAATTGTCTTACAACTAGCAAATTTTGAATCATATTACTGAAAAGAGGAAAAAAGAAACCACTGCATTCTCAATATACATTAGATAATTTACAAATGCCTTTGAAAACTCAAAAGGACTGATACAAATATAGTGTTCCGTTATTTCTGATTGTCCTTCATACACACTCATGTATGCTGAATACTCTTCTAGTAAATTGTTACCCTCATGCAGAATAACATGTCCAAAGATGTTAGACAGCTTATCAAATTTGTGACACAAAAACATCAATTTGCATGCAATTACAAATTTATCTAAAAATTGTCAAGAATACTTGATTTCTGAAGTATAATATTGGGTAGAAGCAATAACAAGACATGTTTTGTTCGTGTTATCTTTTGTAGAGCTGGACAGCAGTCTCTGATTTAGATTGTCCAAGAGTTCTTGAATTCTTTGGTTCACCTTGGAGGTAGCCATCCGGACTTGGTCCTTTCAAACTAGGTAATGACTTTGGTTTTTTCCTACTCTGTTTTAACCAATCATTCTCCTCTTTAAGAATGTTCAACTCTCGTCTCATTTGGACAAACTCCCTGAATCCCACTCTTTCTGATGTCGCCTGCTTCTCTTGTTGTCTTAAAGCAAGTTGTTCCTTCAACCTCATGCACTCCTCCTGCAATTGCTGCAGGAAGATCAGCAACTTCTCTTTAGTAGAGGTTTCCTGATCCAGTTGACTGGACCTTTCTTTAAGCTCCTTCTTCAGATCACTCATCAACTCTTCTAGCTCCATGATCTGTTTCTGATAACCTGTGATGTCCTTGCCAGCCTGATCTAGCTGTTGTCTCAGCTTGGACTTAGCAGAGTGTCTCTCTTTAGTTTGCTGACCAACAGCACTCAACTCTTCCTCAAGGACCTTCACCCTGAGCTCAAACTCTCGCAGTCTCTGCTGGACTTCCTGGAGTTCCAGCTCTAGAGCCTCCTTTTCACCCTCTACCTGGTGGATCTTCTCCAGGTACTCTGCAGCATGACTGTTCTCATTCTCCTGGAGGTGTTCTATCTGAAGGTTGAGTTGCTTATTGGTCTCTTTCAGCTCTATCATCTCTCTTAGAGACTGATCAAGGCGTTGGTTAACAACCTTGAAAGGATAAAAAAAGATAACACTTTATTAAGTAAACATTATAGGGTTGTAATCTCTGATTTCCAATTATAAGGAAATGGAAAATCAATTCATTTGCAAAGGGAATGGCCAAATGCTGTTAAATTATCTTGGAATAACGAACTGATACCTAAAAGTAAAGAAGGTAACCTGCATCATTAGCAACTTTAGATTGTAAGTCAGGGTTTTTTAAAGCTCTGAGTTAGGTAAGTATTCAAATGAATCTAAACAGGTTGCTTATAAATTCATACAACTGAAATATGAGGTCAGCTCAGTGGCTTAATAAAAATGAATTAAAATTAGCCTTAAGGCTAAACATGAGATTGAATAGGATAGAATAGTCTTGAATTGAGGTATCATTGAATGGACTTACATCAATTTTCAAGTCATGTTTCTTGAGTGCCTCCAGTTGGTCAGTTAATGCTGCATTCTGTTTCTCATGTTGGTCTAAAAGTTGCTGCAACTGTACAAATCAAAAGAGAACATGCAGACAGTTTAAGAAGGGGAAGTAGAAAGAGTATGACTTACTTTTGTGCAAAATGAAAGCACATCCTGTACTAATTTTTTACTATAATTGTGATTTTTAAATTCAAAATCTTCATTTAATCTTTTCACTACAGTTTACTAATCCCCTTATTTTTCTATCAATCTAAATTGGGGATCAAAATTAGTTTGCATTTTTTTTTACTTTAATCTCTCATTGAAAATAGCAGGATACCCTAAATATTTCAAACTCCGTCAAGCATATTTGGCTGGAGGAAAAAAAAGTGGTAATTTCTAGTGGAAATTTTATATTTTATTACTCATACATGAAGCTAGTTCTGTTTTGCATTAAAATGCCTATTCACTTGGTAGAAACCGAAAGTAACAAATCAACAGTGATGATGAAAAGCTCCAATGAGGAATTCTCCACCAAAAAAAGAGACAAATTCCCAATTTTCACAACTGGAAATGAAGAACAATTTGAATTTTAAAAAGAAAACATAGAATGGGGTGAATAAAAGTGCTTCCTCTCATTAGTGTCACTTTTTCCTCCAGATCTAGTGGTGCGGATGAGAGCGAGTCACCTGTGCGTGGGTTTGAACTCCAACAAAGATTGTCAACGCATTTAGACAATTAGGAGAGGAAAGAACATATGTCACTAGGAGAAGTTTCAAAAGTAGACAACTATCCCTTGTTTGTTATCTTGACTCTAGATCATATCAGAGTAAGTATCAGGATACACCAAGGCTTACCGTAGTCACTGCTTGGGGTTAGAGGGACTCAAGGAGTGCCTTGTATCACCTCACTCAAACATCAATTACAGGAGTCTCAATTTTGATCAAGTCCATTTTAATAAAGAAAACATGAGTGCATGGAGCAACTGAAAGCACAAACTTGGAAAAAAGGGAATTTTGTGGATTTGTTGTAAAGTGAATGCAATATCTATTGTTGAAATACATACCCTCTCTCCAGTCTTTCTCTCTCTCTCTTGTCACACACTTCATAACTACTACACACATGAAGTTCACCTGGAGGTGTTTCATAAAGCTGTTCGTAAAGTTACGCATGACTTTATGAACGACTTGAATATGAAGTGCTAGATAGGATGCCCAAATTTTTTCCTGATGTTTTAACAAAATGTGACTCTATTTCCAATAACCTCAATTAAATTATGGCAAAAAAAAATAATCTGCTTTAAAAAGGTTTTTTATAATAAGAATGTTAATCTACATCTGCACAGTTCAACTTTAGTTGATGCAGTTAAAAACGATCACATTTGGCTTGTCATATTTAAGTCATTCTTAAAGTCATGCGTAACTTTACAAACAGCTTTATGAAACCCCCCCCCCCCCCCCCGATGTCTTATCTCAATACATGTACTACATGTATATGGGTAAGACTACAACACTGATAGTATTACAAATGAGTATGCTAATTTATATATCCTAAATGCCTTGAGATGCTTTCTTAATGTCACAGAAACAGGATATGCTTATCAACTGCTTAATATATTCATATAACCCAACTCAATTGTTGTTATTTTTCTGTTCAAAACGGTCTTCACTGAATTTTCTTTTTCAATTTGAGTCATCTTCTTCAGGAATATTATTTTGAAGGTATAAAACTGATGTGTGTAACTGATGGTACCTTAAGAGACCAACATGGATTAGGAATGATTACAATCTTTGATCATATCATATTCCTGGTGAACAG
Source organism: Heliocidaris tuberculata (assembly GCA_025618425.1). NCBI lineage: Eukaryota > Metazoa > Echinodermata > Echinoidea > Camarodonta > Echinometridae > Heliocidaris > Heliocidaris tuberculata. The sequence continues at coordinate 33,965,519 of CM046845.1, read as the reverse complement.
GAAAAGGTATGTTCACCGAAAGCTAACAAACATCAACTAACACATCATGCACTTCACTTTGTGAGTATCAACAAGATTGATACTGTAACTGACAAAATACTAAGAAACATACATTTGACCATGCACTTACCAGTTATGTGACATTTTAAGCAATAAATTAAAATGTCAATCCTTGGTATTTGGAACATTGCCTTTGACAATGTGAGAGAACAATTATTAACCAGATGAACCTGCCTTTACAACCTGGAGTTGTAAAAAAAAAAATGTGCTTAATAAGGTGTGATTTCAAGCTCTGAATTGACTAGAAACATATTACAAGCCTATAACATCTATTTACTTGGATTTCCAGTCTCAAACACATCAATGATGACAGTCACAAATTCTTGAATGCAAAAGTCTCCCCCTCTAGTTTGTATGGATCCTAATCAACAATTCTAATCATGTAAGTGTCTACAGCAACTAAGTGTAAAAGCACTGTTTTCATCAAGAGAAGATCCCTATTGTCTAGAATGTCAGGATGTCTGAGATTCAAGCAAATAAAATATCTCCTGTGTCTGAACAGCATTGTTCTCTAGTTCTCAATACAATTAAATTTCTAGGGCTACCTCCACGTTAATGCTCATTAAAAACGTAAGTCTATACCGAAGCAATTTTCACTGTTTCTTGTTTGTTGGGATTCAACCACTTTTGACCACACATCTTTCCTTCTTCTTTACACTGTTTCAAGGACTTTTAGGTTGTAAAGAACCTCTTCAAATATTGTCCAGGAGCTTAGGATTAATACAAATGAAATAATGGCTCCATATTAGATCCGTAGTACTAGAATGTTGGTTCAGATGACACAGAAAGAAAAGGGTTTAAATAAATTTATAAGCAAGATGACTGCCAAACTACACTGAATAATTCAGGATGATAACATGTACATTTGAATTCAAATGAGCAAATAGTTTCAAGACATACAATTTGATGAAAATTTGGTTTACATAAATACTTTTAAGGTTAATTAACATTTTGACATGATTGTGAAAGTAGATTAATTCTTCTTTAATTCAATTTAGAATTTAAGAAGAAAAAAAATCTTGAGAACTTTCACAGAAATTATTAACATCTAATAAGGAAAAAATACACTGTATAATTTTCATTTTCAATACAAGAAAGAAGAATTCTAATTGTGATTCCATAACCCAAAAATGGTGGATATCATAATTAGCGGAGGGATTTCAAATAAATTCCTCACTGTTGCTGCTTTCCATATATTCTTGCTTCTCATCACTTCTCAAGGTATTTTAAAAATATATCCTGCTACTTTTATAAGTAATCTTTAGTTATGTTCACATGATGGGAGCTAAACTTTAAGTTTCATTTGTAGTTTCAAAACTTTAAGTTAACTTGTAGTTATCTTGTAGTTTAAGCCCGTATGAACGGACTTGTTTTTTCGAAACTTTAAGTTTACTTGTAGTTCTAGAACCACAAGCGAGCTTGTGGTTAAGGCCGAAACCAAGAGCAGCGGGGGGTCCTCCATCAAAGTTACGGCCCATGTTAAAGGAAAAAACTTTTAAGTTTCGCAGGCTTGTGGTTTAGGATGACCTTGCTGTTCATGTTAAATTTCCGGGTCATACCCTTCCCACGAATTATGAACACAGGATCTGTATGTGTACAGTAGACACAATCGGTAGTATCTACTTCCGGGGTTAACCACAAAGATCGCTCGGCTTGTAGTTTTAGCTCGTTGTTTCAGGCTCGTGTGAACCCTTATTGCGGTTAGGGAGTTGTGGTTTTGTAACTTAAAGTTTTGCTAACTTAAGCTACGTTCATAAGGGACTTGTGGTTTCGAAACTTTAAGTTAGCGAAACTTTAAGCGAGCTTGTGGTTAAGGCCGAAACCAAGAGCAGCGGGGGGTCCTCCATCAAAGTTACGGCCCATGTTAAAGGAAAAAACTTTTAAGTTTCGCAGGCTTGTGGTTTAGGATGACCTTGCTGTTCATGTTAAATTTCCGGGTCATACCCTTCCCGCGAATTATGAACACAGGATCTGTATGTGTACAGTAGACACAATCGGTAGTATCTACTTCCGGGGTTAACCACAAAGATCGCTCAGCTTGTAGTTTTAGCTCGTTGTTTCAGGCTCGTGTGAACCCTTATTGCGGTTAGGGAGTCGTGGTTTTGTAACTTAAAGTTTTGCTAACTTAAGCTACGTTCATAAGGGACTTGTGGTTTCGAAACTTTAAGTTAGCGAAACTTTAAGTTAACAAAACCACGACTCCCTAACCGCAACGAGGGTTCACATGACCCCTAAACAACGAGCTGAAACTACAAGCCGAGCGATCGTCATGGTTAACCCCGGAAGTAGATACTACCGATTGTGTGTACAGTACATATACAGATCCTGTGTTCATAATTCGTACGAAGGGTATGACCCGGAAATTTAACATGAACAGCGAGGTCATCCTAAACCACAAGCTTGCGAAACTTAAAGTTTATTCCGTTCGCATGGGCCGTAACTTCGATGAAGGCCCCCCCCCCCCCCCCCACTGCTCGTGGTTTCGGCCTTAACCGCTTGTGGTTCTAGAACTACAAGTAAACTTAAAAGTTTCAAAACCACAAGTCCGTTCATGCAGTCTGAAACTACAAGATAACTACAAGTTAACTTAAAGTTTTGAAACTACAAGCGAAACTTAAAGTTTAGCTCCCATCGTGTGAACATTACTTTAAAGTTTCGAAACCACAAGTCCCGTATGAACGTAGCTATAATTTTTGCTTCTCATCACTTCTCAAGCTATTTTCAAAATATATCCTACTAATTTTAAAAGTAATCTTTATTTCTGGTAATCAAAGTGTATTTCAAACAGACTGAACTTTTGTGAAGAGTTGTTTACATACACCTCAGTAACACCTGTACATGGAGTGAATGTACATGTACATTACAGCCTATATAGGATTAATGGTCATATTGTAAATGATTCTATTAAATGAATACCTGATGACAGGCAGTCTGGCTAAGAAGATAGCTGTTATGATAATTTCCCAAATCATTCATTTGGTCAATCTCAAGGGGCTCTCATTCAAATTTATGGCATGTTTTGTCATTTGTGTAAGTTTAGCACTCACCTGAGCCCAGTTATAATGTTCACATGCTTAATGGTTCCTAACCCCTATTACCTTTCTAAATCTTTGAAGCCCTACCATCTCCCAGACGCCATTCATAATGTGTGGTCTATAGGCTCCAGACTCACATTAATACTCTATTCCTTTGTCACCTGTTATAGAATCGAGCAATTGTAAATTATTCTGAGTCATCTGGAGGTCATTGTAATTAACATAGAGGAACATTGTTTCTCATGTATCCTTGTGACCTCCAGTCTCCTTCACACAATGATAATGTTCTTTTATGAATGCTTAATGGACAAAAAATGAGAGAAATTGTAAGAAGTGGGAAGAATAAAGAATGTATTAACTTGTAGTAGTCTCACAATTCAGACACTATTTTGACTGCTTACCTGTTAACCAGAGACACTACAGAATAGTACAGATGGAACAGATTAAGGGGGGAGAAAAAGAAAAAGAAAGAAGACATTCCACTGAAACCATTACACATGAAGTTAAAACACACACTCTCAGTTGGATAAAATATGCTTTCACCTAATTCAAATATTCTATAAAATAGAAGATTAAAAGGTTTTACTTTTAAGAAAAGAGAATGAAGTTTCTTGTGTCAAAAAGAGAAAATATCTACCTATTGATTTTTGACATTGTACAACTCATTTGGATATGATGGAAAGAAAGAAAAGCATAATAAAGTAATAACCTACCAGAGAGAGAGAGAGAGAGAGAGAGAGAGAGATTCATTTCATAATAATAACATATGCAAGTGTGTAGAAATATTTCCCTCTTTCAATGAACAAGATAGAGTATACACCTACAAGTAATACAATACAGAATTACTTAAATGTGTACAAACTCATTATGAGTGGATGAATAAGAAGTACTCACTCTTTCTCTTTCTTCTAGCCATTCAGTTTCTGCTTGTAGTTTGGCACTTACTAGAGACATCACCTACAAGACAAGAGGATAAATCAAACTATATCATCAGTTAGTCAAGCCTACCTCAGAAAAACAAATATATTCCTTTAATAAATACATGATTATCTTTCCATATTTCTCTTTATTTAATTTATCATTCACTCACTGTTCACATAAAGACCTAATAAATGGCAACTGAAATAATAGGCTGGAAAATGTTATGTCATTTACTAGTAATTGACAGTCCTACAGGTGTACATGCAATATTCATATTTGAACACAAGATGGCAGCAGTTCAAATGTACTAGTATTTACAGCCTTGGACACAAAGAATGATTTCTCCAATGTTTAAAAATGAAATATATCTTTCCTCTATTAGAGACATCAGCTAAAAGAAAGAGCTTTGATCAAGGTATGAAACTAATTTATAGAGTTTTGTTGGTGCACTATTGAAATAAAACATACATGTAGGTTTGTTCATTATATATACTGTATATATACATTTTTCATTACAATTCCACCAGCCTTTGATATGAGATCAACTAATAACAACCACACAATTTGCTCAGTTCTACTTCCAATATTCATGTTTGGACACAAGATGGCAGTAGTCTACATTAATGTAGAGCCTTTTTACACACACAAAAGAATTTGCATGCATTCAAACTGAAACTAAACATTACTTTTCAGATTTACACAAAATGTGTGTTCTGTTAGATTGTATTTAAAAGTTTAAAACTTGTTGTATCATTAATCTGTTAGGGCACAATGTAGTTGTATAACACTGATAGAAACACTTATGGTTTTGATTTTTTAGGAGTATTATCTTCCAACTATTTTTTGAGAATTTTCAATTTAGTGACCCTGCTGAAAGCTGGAATCAGTCTTGTATAGGATGGTATGAAACTGGTGTTATTACCTTACAGAGAGATAGGAGATGAAAACCTCTTGATATGCAAATCAATAATCACACTTGAGTCATGAATATGAATGAGGCATATCTCATCAATAAATCCTAGCATATGGATGGTAAGCAAGGGCATCTGGAAGGGTAACATGAGCTGAGTTCTTGAGTACCTACTAAAACGTGTGCGTAAGCCGTGATGCCCGCAAAAAGGTTGGCTCCATTTTGCTTCTTCAATGTAATACATAAATTCACTTCATAACTCGGTTGTGAAGGAGAGGATTGTCGATAGGGAGAGTGTGAGTGTAATTATGCATCACAGTTAATTGACTCACAAATTACCTTGGTTATAGAGTAAACACTCAAAATTTGCCCATATAGGATGGAGAGGACAATTCAACGTGACCTGCATGATTGATGTTATCAGGAGAGCGCCATCTTGAGCTTACTAATCACAAATCCAAGAAATACAGAGAAAGAGCATCTATTAGAGAACTTTTCTCTTGTGGAAATGTTAAGATGACCTTCAAAAACTAGAGATAATGTTTTTGCTTGGTTGAAAAGGGCAGCAATATCTATGACATTTCCCTCTTTTCTGGACCAGAGATAAGATGCGAAAGGCATGTCACATTGTCCTTTGTCTTAGAATGCTAGATCAGATTACACAAATTACATACTAAAGATTACACAAGCAGATAGAGGAATTACATATACTACTGACACCCAATGGACTGAATTCATGAAGGAGAATTAACCCTTTCAAGACAATTGACCACATTTTGTGGTTTGGCTTAATAACTTTTGATTCAGAGCTCTAGAAATTATACCAGATGCATGAATAGGAAGAGCAAATATTTCTGCACACACCATGTCCATTTTGTTGCATGAACATATTGCGTTTGATGCCAGGAATTATAAAAAAGAGAATAAACTTTAAAATCTTTAAATTGGCAACACACTGAGAGGTTCAAAATCATTGTTTTTTTATCAAAATTTGTGTTTAAATAAAGACATTACACCTTATTAAAACCATGCAGTGCTAAAAGAAAATATTATTGTTGCCAATTTGAAGAACAAAATGTGATCAATTTAGCCCTTAAATAATTCCTGTCCTGAAAGGGTTAAGATGTAGAAATAGGCCTACCTCTTCTTTGTGTTTTCTGCTGAGTTTCTCATTGTTCCTGTCTATCTTTTTGAGGCAGTCGTCTTGTATCTTTTGTTTAAAAGCTGTAGCATCCTTAGCAATCCGGTGATATTCCTCACATTTTGCTAATTCACCCTGGAAAGAGAAGGGAAAACAAATTTAATATTTCAACCACTTACATTATATTTCACATACATTGTAGGTTCGTTCACATATGACATGGTAAAAGCAGCAGAGAAATGATAATGATTTGATTTTTCACTAACATGTATCTCCTCTGTGTTATAAGATACAGATATGTGAATTGCACTACAATTATGTCATCTTATTTGCCACAGCATTAAAAAACAAAAAATATTAACACTTGTCATCAATGATGAAGAAAATATCACAAAATTCTAAAGACAACACAGTACAGTTATACACATGAAGTCAAGACCTGGGCTGGGGTCACTTATCCTACATCAGTGTTATAGCTAGGAACTTTTTAGTGGTGGTTCAAATTTCACTGACTTGACAAGCAACAAGTCGTTCCAAAGAGATCGATGGTATGGCGACGGTACAGCTGTCAGAACAGCAGCTTCCGGTATACGCTACATAAAACATGATATCTGTATGTACGTGCAAATTACGGACCGTAGTACAGTATAGTGCGTAACAAAAGACAATAAAACTCGGCAAATCTTTAGTAAATAATCATTTATTGTCAAATTGAAAGTATGATTCTCGTAAAATTGCAAATAAAACACGATTAAAGATGGAAATATGAATGTAAGTACCACGTTTCTTCACAAACAGTTACGTTTAATGCAGTTTCTTATGTGAAATTAGTGCCGGTTGGAAGCAGTGTTTTTCACCCGGAGTGGTGGACGGAAATCCCCCGTGCTGGACGGGCCCGTCCACCGCCGACCACCGTAGCTATAACACTGTCCTACATGTATGAGAATATAACCTTAAAATACTCCTAAACCAATAATATTAAGCAAATACATGTAATTACCGCTGGTTAAGGTGATGGGACAAACTATCGCTTCCGAGGCGATCTGGATGTAGCTATCTTTCTGAAGCAAAGCTGAGGAAAGATAGCGTATAGATTCAGATCGCCGAGGAAGTGATAGTACATCTCATTGCCTGAAACCAAAAGGTGATTATCTGCTTTATATTCAACTTCTGAAACATTTAAAGGAAACCAAACCCCAAGGAGAGAATCAATGTTATTGGAAAGTGAGAATTCAGAGAAGCACTTTACAAAAAGTTTCATTAAAATTGGTTAAAAAATGAGAGAGTTATGGAAGTTTGAAAAGTCTTGTTTTACTTTCTATGGGGATCCTCAAATTGGCAAAATTGCTTCAAAATGGCTGATTTTGTGAACAACTCTCCATTTGTTTTGTACACAGATTTTCAGATTTTCCCCATTATCTTTCAAGGTGCAGTTAATCTCCTTCTGAGTTCAATATATATAATGGGAAAATGTATTTTACACCACATATGTCAAGTTCAGGAGGAGACAAGGAGCACCCTGAGAGATAATGGGGAAAATCTGAAAATCTGTGTACAAAACAAATGGAGAGTTGTTCACAAAATCACTCATTTTGAAGCAATTTTGCCAATTTGAGGATCCCCATAGAAAGTAAAACAAGACTTTTCAAACTTCCATAACTCTCTCATTTTTTAACCAATTTTAATGAAACTTTTTGTAAAGTGCTTCTCTGAATTTTCACTTTCCAATAACACTGATTCTCTCCTTGGGTTTTGGTTTCCTTTAACTGGTACGAGAAAGACAATTATTGTCTACTTCTCAAAAAAGACATTTAGACCTGAATTCACAAGAGAAGTTTAAACCATTACATACATGTAAACCCCCTCCTGGGTGTGCACATGTTTTATTTAAAGGGATTCAGTAACTTTGTGGAGGCTTGATTTAATAAACTGTTGAATTTTGATATCTGTTTTGTATAATGATGTTCAGAAGGATAAATAAATAGCCAGGCATAGAAAGGTTTTCAAATATATAATGCTATTACTAAGATATCTATGACTGCATACTCCTATTTACGAAAGCGTATGGCCTTACGCTTTAGTTTATTTTAGTACCTTATGGAGCTATTCATAAAGGTCACACTTTTCATTCCAACTATTTGTAAATCATTTGTAAATCATTTGATAAAGCATTGTGACTCTATATGGACTGAAGAGATCGGCGAAACACATAAGTACTATGTCCATCAAGGTCACAAACTTTTCTTCTTGGGTGACTGATGGGGAAAACTGTTTTATCACGTGATTACATTTTGGCCAATCTAACAGCAAGATTCTTGGTATGTGGAATATAAAGAACTCTAATCAATGTGCAAACATATCATGGTACAATTTGCTGCCCTCTATGCTTCTGTACTGTATATAACACAAGCAAATTTCTGTAGGGCACACACAAGTAATTCGGGCCCCCATAGTAACACGTGTTAAATTGAAGCACATCAAAAATTCATATTTAAATAGTCTCTCTACAAAAATTGTTTTAACTGACAGAGTAGCAACTACACTGATGGTACTACAAAATTAGGTACTCTATTTGGGCACTTAAATGGCTACATCAAATACTGTGAAGGCTGAAACGAGGCTAATCACGAACTACGACTTTTCACTGCTGTGAACAGTGGAAATGCACTGCAGATCAAATAATTCCTCTAAAATACCCAAAGGCGTCCAAGATTCCAGATAGGGGTGAAATATGAAAGAATGTGACTTCCAAACACCATTTCTCTTGAAAAGATTTACAGCCGACAAGTATTCAATTTTATATGAATATTTTTGATCAGCTACCATTACGTCATCTTACTTACGCTAGTCCCAAATTCATCGGCAGCAGATGAATTACTCGTGTGTGCCCTGTAGGTTTGTTGAAGTGACAAACAGCACACTTCGCATGACTCTCTTTCACCTCGAGAGGGCAGCAGTTACTTCTGCTCACTTTTCTCTGTCTTCTGTCTTTCTCATGTTTTCTGAGAAGAGTCACCAAATACCAGGAGGAAAGATTTGGTTTTAAACACTTACATGTACATCACGTATGGATCAAGGTCTCATGGTCGAGATGGAGACAGAAACATCAAAAGCCAAAATTAGGTTTCATTTAGTGCTTGAGAAAGAAAATTAATGGTAGCCCCCTTCCCCCAAAAAAGAATTGACAAATTTTGGTACTAACTAAATCACGAAGAGTGAGTGAATAGTCCCAACCTTTCCCACTCCCAGGCCCAGCCGATAACCCAAGGCCTAAAGTCAGTGGGGAGGGAGGATTATCCTGACATTTGACAAAGGCAAACGGTTGTCACATTTTCCACAACTTTTAAAGAAAAGAAACTCTGTGCATCATTTACCACTAGGAGGTGGTGCCGTGCAATCAGATTGTCGTCAGGCTCTGAACATGTACGTCTGAATATGACTTTTGTCATTAGGCTTGGGTTCAAAGTCCCGCGCCAACCTGACAAAAAGGATTGTCGCCGCCCGCGTTGTAAGCTGCGTGCCCCTCCTTTCTGTTCCCGATGCAGGCTCGGATTCAGGGGAAAATACTCTGTTCCTTGGGCAGAATGTTAACTAGAGGCCCCATGTGAAGGAGAGTCACACCTACGCATACATGTATTAATATGCTACCCTTCTCGCAAAGAGTAGGGTATAAACCCTAACTCTAGAGTATCTGCAGTACACCACTGGTCATCTAGCTACCTACAAACAGTTCTTGGCTATTCTGCACTATAGTGGGATTTATTTCGTAATCGCTTTACCCATGTTTCCTGCAATCGACGATGGAGGCCATTTCCCGGCAGCCTATGTGATTGAGGTAAAAATAATATATCCCGCTATAGTACAGGATCGCCCAGTTCTTTGTGATAGGCTGCATACACCTTTGATCATTACAAGTAGATCTAACTTAGATCAGTAGAAAAAGAACTATCATCAATATTTAACATTGTCAACATAAGTCATGTAGATCTTAAAAGGACTATTCTATAACTTTCATAAGACATTGCAAGTGTGCAGTATCTGCAGGTCTACTGTGAGTGGGCCAGGCCCAGGGGTCCTAAAGGCAAGCTAAGCCAAAGCACCCTGCAAATACGCAATGCGACGCGTTCGATATGTGCCAAATTTCTGCTGTGACTGAGCAATGAGAATTTCATTGAGGTTTGAAAAAAAGAATCAGTAATTTCCTTTTATTTTTGTTATATCATCATTATTTGGCAGTCAGGGTGAAATTGAAATTCACATCAGTCAGCTTCAAAATCAAGATTTGCATTCCTTTTTAAGTATGCGTAGCTTTAGAACCCTTTCATTTTGTCCAATAAAATTTGACAAAGTCACAGGCATCGATATCATCTTGAAAATGATTGTTATTAACATTCGTTCTCCCCAATTTTCTCAACGATTCAACTTCGGAATACGTAGAACCAAGGTAGATAAAAGAAATCAGCACAAACCACTGAATTAAATGTTTTTTAACCACTGAAAACAAAGTGCATAGGCTAGCTTTTAAGTTTTGGATTCCTCCCCCCCCCCCTTGCATCATACACTGAGTCCCTGTGTGGGTATAAATTCATGGTCCTCCTGCCAACAAAACTGATGTATAGTCAAGGATTGTATTTCCGAACAGCATTGTATTACCGAACGCGTACAGTTAAGCGCATAAAATGGCTTTCATACGCGTGGGACTACGCGTATGAAAACCACACTATTGAAATAAAGAACACGGCACAAGATCATGAAATGAGGCAAAAAAACATTTAAGTAATATCTTAGAAACTGCTCTCTGGTCACCCCAGTCGTCACCCCGTTTGCCCAAATCGGGGTAGGTTGTGTGTCTTTTTCCCATAGGGGCGCACGTTTGGAAATATAATACCATTTTCAAGGGACCTAAATGCCGCATCATAGGGAAGGGGATCGCTCGGAAGGGAATATCGTATTAAATCTACGTGTCTTTTTAAAATTTCATCAACTTCTTTTTCAGTAGGACTTTGAGCATTCATTATGTACGTGTAAGTTTGACAGATATTCATGTAATATTTTATTTGCTATGGTTGATTTTGTGAAGTGTTCGGAAATAGGGTCCACTACCATACATAATTTATAAAGAGCATATAAACCAGATGCATGAAATTGATAATAATATAATAAAAGTAAAAGGCATAAATATTCTTATCATATGAATGAACGCCGACAACATTAAACAACAACAACGACAACAAAGCCAAAGGCAAGATTTTGCCTTTTGGGCGAGGTGTTATCATTCTGTTAAAGGCGTATGACAGGTGTACCAAAGCTTGCGCGTGCTGCGAATTTTCCTCTCAATTTAGGCCTTGTTGTAAGGATCCCCCTTTTTTCTCTCTCACCTTATATAATATATATAAGGCTTTGTCTGCTACAGAAAAACAAATGAATACATAATTAAAGCTCATAGACAGTCTCGGTAGCAAAAATCATACTGGCAAGAAACTTATCTAACATAGTCACATACTACTCTCCTTTTATCATAAGACACATATACGAGATTATTTAACATTCCATTCACGATTTCGAACAAATTTTAGTGTTAATATCTGTAAGAAACGCTTGGCAACGGCTTTTCACTGCCTCACGCTAAGACCATATCCACCTGAAGGTTCCCCGCACAATAAACCCAGCGCTTCGCACTATGTGTAGCGTATTCTAAGACTATACACACAGCAATCCTAATGTGAGTAGTGTGTGTGGCCGTTGTTTGAATTTACATCCCCTCTTTTTTGGGCCAGGGATTTTTATTACTTTTCACCTCTCATTCAGTAAATATTTCACTTGAGGAGGAAAAAACTTCACAGCATCTTAGTTATGTTAGTACCCTGCTTTTTATTAAGTAAAATCAAAGAAATCTCACAAAAAGTTTTTGAGGGCCTCCCAAAACTAGATTATATCTGTTACCTTTAAAAAAGGCTTATTTTTTAACAACGCAACTAAGATGCGGTAGATAAATCATATTTTGAATGACAGTGTCGTAAAAACCAAAAACAACAACACATGGAGATAAAACTTCATATTCAGGAAGTAAAATCTATTTTATTAATTTCACTTTACATACCTGCAGCTGTATCAATTGCTTTTTCAACTCCTCATTTTCTCGATGAATATCTTGCATCAAACTTAACGCTTGAATATGCCGGTTGGTCAGTCTATTTTCTTGTTCAATGTATTCATCTCGAGTTTGGTTCTTCTTCTTGTAACAGTTGTCCGACATCTTGTAAACAATTCTCTAATTTCTAAAGTCTGGTCTCCATAAAACTTTGTACATCTCTATAGTGACAACATGAAAAAGCAATTCGACTTTGATCTGACTCGACGTTAACGTTCCATGTTCACTTAAAATCATGTGATGAAATGTGTAACGTTAATTTAGCTCTAACAAGTTTCTACGCGCATATACATGTATACAGTACACCCATCGAAATTTAGTACACATAGCTAGCGCAATGCAATGCCAATGTATACGGCGGCAGCGTAGAGCGTCCTTCACAACGGGGGCCGGGCCCAAGGATTAATTTGCACTGATATGCAGGAATAGAGAACTTACATTACAAGGAGGAACTAGTCAGCTCCACAAAGCACGCGAATTATGAACAGCTCTCGTGTGGATCTCCATCGACGTACCAGTTACCTCATCTTTAACAAATTAATCTATACATGAAATACATGACATGAGAATAAAATGTCATTGTCATTGTCATAGTCATGGGCGGTCGGATGGAGGGGGAGGGGCAAGTGCCCCGATAAAGCACATGGCACCAACAAAAAAAAAAAAAAAAAAAAAAAAATGAAGAAGAAGAAAAAATATTGTGCCAATTAATTTTAGGAGAAAGCCCGGCTTCGAGGCATTTTGGGGAGTCACTCTTAAAGACAAGACAATTACAAAAAAGCGGCTCAAGGTTATAACTCATCCCTCCCCCCCCAAAAAAAACAACAACCCCAACTTGTCTTCGTTAACCTCATGATCTCTATGGATATGACATATGTATACAAAAAAGCTTATGTCCGATTCGGAGAGGACATATTATCACGAATCATTACTGAAAGCAGTATAACATTCCGAGCCCTCAACTAAAAAAGAAAACCCAGATTCAACCCTGAATACCGTTGCAATCAGTACATATATATTTAATCAAAGATACTCACATTTTAGCCTGTCATCAGTTTCAAGGGGCGTCACTCCGTTTTTCGGAGGGGGGGGGGCAAGACAGCCTAATCACCCTTCATGATTTTTTTAATGCCTCTTAATTACCAGTTTCTCCACGGTTACATGCTGAAGCAGGGAAGATTTGAGCTTGAAGTCTGGTCCTGTATATAACTTTTGTATTTCTATTTTTGGAAGGTTTCATTTCCCGAGTCTTGCATCATTTTTCCTTATTTCATTTTACACCTCCGGATTTATTGGGGGGGGGGGGGGGCAAAACGATATGTTTTCCGCTCCCAATATTTTCTTGGGGCCGGGGGAAACTGCCCCCTGCCTCCCCATAATCGACACCCCTGCATGTTTCCTCAGTAATGTGACACCTTGCTGCTATATGGTCAACAAAATCCGACCACAGCTGAACAGTAAAATTTGTCCTGATTCATGTCAAATTTGCCTCTGCCTAAGTTTTGAATGAAATGGATGGTCACCCCAAGGTTGGTTGAATAGTCTCAATTCCAGGTGACAAATAATGCCAAAGTAACTCCTGGAAACCATTCAACCCAAACTTGGGCAAAGACGATTTGACATATACTTTTTAAAAATGGCCAGTGCTCAGTCTTTCATGAGCACTTTGGTGAGCAGCCTATCAACATGATATTATATCATACCATTATAATGCATTTTATGCATTTCAGTGATTTAATTTGGTTTTTAAGATATTGGGCTTGAATATGGGTTTCCTTTTTAATGACTCACATATATATATGCTCTCAGCAAGGTGAGTGTACAACGAAAAAAAAGCAAGAAGTAAATTATCTCAGTGAAATAAAGCTCTCTGGCCGGGCAAAACTTCAAGACATGCAGCGTAATTCATCGATCCGGTCATTTCGGGTGATGGCCTATATAGGATCTCGATTCTCGACCCGTAGTAATTGTTGAAAAAAATAAATCATATGAAATCAGCTAGTGATACATATTCAAAAAACCCCTTTTTCCCCCTTCTTCATAATTATATGTGCATAAAGAGGGATGGATAATAACTGTCGTCAGCCTAGTCTGCGGCCGGAATAGCATTAGCCAGAAAGCTATTCCCCAATTAAACATTCAAGATCCTTTTGTGAGTTCATATAGTGTATCGATTTTTAAACATTTTTTTATATATATATATTCTCAAGCTTTTTAATGTTCTCCAATTTTGTTCCTTGACCAAATCTGATACCACAGTCCCAGCCTAGCTTTTCGCTGTTTAAAAAAGCCACTTTTCAACTTAGGCGAAGATAAGCAAACTTTCACTCCTCATGAATGGCTCTGCAATGTCGTTGAAGTTGGGTCCGAACAAACTTACGCAAGATTTAGATAAACAAAGAGACATTCGTTGTTGACATGACTTGTCATTAACGCCTCGTCTTGTGTCTGTGCCTCAAAGCCATTCCTATAGTGTAGTGCCTGTTAAGAGTGACTGTCAGAAACAGAAATGGAAAAAAAAAAGGATGAGGAAAAGAAGAGAATTAAGAGAAGAGGATATATATATATATATATATAAAATAGAAGGAAAACGAGGTGGAAATGCATCATTTGCCAATTAAAATGAATTTATTATCCAAATTTTTTTGGAATGATCCAATGTTCCTTTGTAGACCAATAGAAGAAAAGAATAGATATTCCAATTTTCCTATTCGCAAAATTACCTAATTGGGAATTAATAGTGAATATAGTGCAAAAGAATACTCATGTTTTGTCATCAGCCAATATGAGAAGTAAGACCTGATTTGGAGGAACGTTTAGGAAATAACTTCTATTATACAAGTCTCGGGATGATGTTGGGTCCAGGTTATAGATGCCAGCTCCAGCTTACATTCATGCACCCTTAATGAGAAAAAGGCCTTTTTCAGGGATAACCTCACCCGAGACTGCCGGATAGCTCTTTGCCAGATTACCCTCTACTCTCCCTAATATTTTTTTCTTTAAAAAATAGAAGGGGGAAAAAACTCCCTGAACATATCACTTCATGTGCTTATTGAACTCCCTTCCCTTATCTATTAGAGTATTGGAGAATATTTTGAGAGAAAAAAAAAAGAAGAAGATATAATAATAATAATAATAATAACTAAGAAGAAGAAGAAGAAGAAGAAGAAGAAGAAGAAGAAGAAGAAGAAGAAGAAGAAGAAGAAGAAGAAGAAGAAGAAGAAGAAGAAGAAGAAGAAGAAGAAGAAGAAGAAGAAGAAGAAGAAGAAGAAGAAGAAGAAGAAGAAGAAGAAGATTGGGAGAAGAAAATAATGATCGCGACGTTTGATTTTTCAGATTTTGCTTATATTATAAGCCCATTGGCTAAACTCAGATCGGGATCCTGGGGAGGGGGGGGGGGGGCTTGGACTTTCCACTTGAAAATATAAAGAGAAAAAAGAGAGAGAAAACAATGATCACATTTTCGAGCTGTTGTCTTTATCTACAAAATAGAGGTTCTTTATCCTTATTGTCTGTAAAGATAAGCATCTTGCAGCACGAAAAGTCCTATATATAGCTGTATGACTCTATACTGCAATTCGAAGAGAGTGAAAAAAAAAGAATCAAAGACTGTTAGAAATCATGATTTAAAATGAAAACTAATAATATATTAGAGAAAACCGTACCAGAAAGCTTTTCTTGTATTATAAAAATAAGATTGGGGGGGGGGGGGAGGGAAACGCAGTCGGGTCCCTCCATGCAATAATAATTATATACGAAAAGGTCTCTAATTAATTTTGTAGAGAGGGGAAAAATTCAGGGATGGGAAAGACGTGCTGTGAAATATATGCGCAAATGCATGATTGAAGATGATTGGGCTCTTTATAACCTACACGTTTATTATTTTGACCAGATCTGTATTTCTGCTATTAAAAAGCCAAAGCTGATATACTGGTGTACTCAATACAGAACGCGTATGGATAGCTCTGGCTCAATATGAATAGCGCCATCACTTTTACACAAAATTCATAAAGGGAACTGGCTCAGCCGTCTTACTTTCCACTGCTTTCATATAAAAAATGACGTATAGAATACAATATTCAGTTTATTCAATTAGAGATATAACGAGTTAGGCCTTCAATTTAAAAGCTTAAATTCCTATCTACAATATAACTCAGGTTGTTGTTGAAAGACTTTATTATTGTTTTGTTTTTCAGTACAATGTAATGTAAATTTCCTTTGTTAAACTATACAGTATAGGTCTAAAACGAAAAAAATGTGTCCACCCATAAATTATGTAGCCAGAATTTCCTAATCGGAAGGGCTAATGGATGTGTACGCCAAGCCTGAGCTCTTAGTTTCCAGGGGCAGCGGTTCCTTGTCACGACGGGGGTGGGGGGGGGGGGGGGACACTCGGAGGAAGAAGAAAGGCAAAAATAAACTGAGAGTAACAAAATATTCAGTATGGGGCCCACTCGAAAATCAGCTGGAATCGATCATCAAGCCTCCATAAGAAATAATGCATTATCTGTCTGATTCATTGTTGTTTTGTTTTTCAAGATGATCGGGCAGCGTTAATCAATAAATTATTTTCGCTTGTCTATCAAAACACGTTCCTAATTGGAATGCATAATTCAGATAATAGTGCTTGCTCCAAAAGAAATGTTCGTGAATGCTATATAGCTCTGCCCTATATTGATAGATTTTATGTCAGTGAGAATCTCAAGTTCAATATTCAAAAAAGGTTAAACAAAATTAATAATGTGCTTATCAACTCCCCTTGATTGCAAGAAACTTGCAATCAATTGCAAGTCAATTTTAGGTCCCAAAATCAATCATAAGTCTTGCAATCAATTGCAAATTTGCAATTTATTGCTGGTCTGCTTATTGCAACAGAAAGTATAAATTGATTTGGCCCCATCTTACAAAAAGTTGTGATTGATATTTGCGATCGACTGCAAATAAGTTTCTTGCAACACCCATGCATATAGTAATTCACTATAATTGGTATATGCGCGTATACAAGTTTCATCTAATATTATGCACGCTTTTGATCCCTCCGGGCAAATAAGGCTACTTTATAGTGGCATCTTGTTGTATTGTAGAATTCAAAAATAAGTATCGCGCAGACTTCCCGAGTATAGATTATATATATATATGTTAAAATGCCCACCTTAAAGATTTCCAACATCCTATAGGCTCAGTTCATTTTCTCTGAAAATATATATAACCTATACCTACTTCACACTGTCATAACATCTGAAATTGAATTCTCATCCCATCACCCATACATTATTCCAAATAATTATTCTTACATTACACTATTTAATTTTCAGCACCCTCCCCCGCTCCCAGCCATGCCTCCCAAATCTCAACAACACTCACTATTTTCATGCTATGTTAGAAAACGGAGTTAGTTGATGGCTGAAACTAAATTCAAGTTCAAAATTAAGTTCAGAAATTTTGAATATTTTGAATTCAGTGAAG
The DNA here is from genome assembly GCA_025618425.1 of Heliocidaris tuberculata. Lineage (NCBI taxonomy): Eukaryota > Metazoa > Echinodermata > Echinoidea > Camarodonta > Echinometridae > Heliocidaris > Heliocidaris tuberculata. Next base: position 33,947,835 of record CM046845.1, on the reverse strand, counting down.
TGAAAGTTTGACGGGATATTTAACGCATATGATTAAACGGATGATTGATGGGGGGGGGGGGGGCGGTGATGAGCATAATTTACAATGTAAAGGGATTAGAAGCCAGAGGAAGGAGCCAGGCGCGGAAACTATTTATTTATTTATTTATTTTGTTTTATTTATTTTATACTGCAGGGTTGGCCTGTTCAGTTTTATAAAACTGCTTTACAAAGGCGCCATGCAGTTTAACAAACATCATTCTACATGAAGATGCAAAATACATAACAATTAGGTAACATTATAAACTACTAACAACAAATATTGAGAGTGGATAAATGGTAATCTAAAAGATAGATACATGGATAGCACTATTACAATTCTATTGCATCAAGATGTAAGGCTTTGCATAGTTTTTTAAATGTAAACAGGGATGTACAAGTCTGAATATTTACAGAGAGTCCGTTAAACAAACTGGCCCCGACATATGCAAAGGATTTTCTTTTACATTCTGTCCTAGCGTGGGGAAGTTGGAGGGGGCATTTTAAAGAATAACGTGTCCTATAATTTACGGTTCGTTTACATATCAATGATTCTAGATAAGTCGGTATTAGATTATTTAGTATTTTAAAAACAAGAACACAATATTGATATTTCATACGCTGTTCAACTGATTGCCATTTCAGTGTGTGTAACAAGGAACGTTGCGATGTATAATAATCTTTATTCAAAATCATTCTGGCATATTTATTTTGGAGTTTTTGTATCTTATCCATATGGATTTTTGCACAGCTTCCCCAAGATGTACCACAGTAATCAATATAAGGTAGAATCATAGCAAAATACAGATTCTTCGTAATTTTAAATGACAGTAAATGCTTAATCCTCCGTATTATACAACCTATTGCCCGAGATATTTTACAAACAATAGTAGAAACATGTTCACACCAAGTCAAACCGGAGTCGAGCATAACACCCAAGTATTTGATCTTCTTTACATTTTCTAAAGGTAAGTTTCTGAATTTTATTGACAAAACATCATCTCCCAGTTTTTTCTTATATGACCAAATGCCATGACCATCGTCTTTCGTGGGTGTAAATGCATATTATTCAAGTCTAACCATCTGCATATTGTATCGAAATCATCTTGCAAGTATTTCTGTACATCCTTTATTGTTTCACTATGATTAAAAATGGCTGTATCATCAGCATAAAGAGACATTTTAGAATTGAAATGCAAATTTACATTACACATGTCATTAATAAAAAGACAAAATATCAGCGGCCCTAATATAGATCCCTGCGGGACACCTGATTTTATCTTCAAACATTCACTAGAGCAATTATTAACTGTAACAAATTGTCTCCTGTCTGTTAAATATGATTCCATCCAGTCGTATTCTTTCCCTTTAATACCATAGAACTTAAGCTTTGCAAGAATAAAATTGTGTGGAATAACATCAAAAGCTTTGCGTAGATCTAAGAAAATACCTCCAATAACATGTTTTTGGTCCAGTTTATCACACAAATAATCAGTAATTTCAGTTAAACATGTAGCAGTATAGAATAAGATGGTCTGAACCCTGATTGACAATTGGCAAGGAGTTTATTAACGTTTAAGTATATGTATACAGTTGATCATGTATTGCTCTCTCCAATATTTTGGACAAGGCAGGGAGCACAGAAATCGGTCTAAAATTATCAATATCTGTATATGTATTGGAGTAATTCGTGCTGTTTTAAAATCTTTTGGAATAATACAAGTTTGTAAAGTCGCATTAAATAAATGGGTCAAAGGACCAGCTATATACTCTGCAGCCAGTTTAAGAAGCTTAGGGTGAATACCATCTACTCCCACTGCTTTCGAACAGTCAATATGTAACAGTTCTTTAACAACATATTCCTTCTTGATTGAACAAAATTCAAATTCACATGCAGGAATAAACAGAGTCTGCAAACTATTTAATAAATCTTCCGAGGAATTACCCGAGGGAGTTTGCAACCTTGAGCCAACTTCATTAAAGGCTTTGTTTAGAACGTGAGCTATTTCCTCGTTAGGTATCTGATCATTACCAATTGTGAGTTTAATATCATGATTCACATTTTTATTTTTCTTTGGTATAAGTTTCGATAAAACGTTCCAATTCTTCTTGATGTCATTTCCACAATCCTGAAATTTATCCTGATAATACTTCTTTTTCAAAATTTTATTCAAGTTATTAGCCCTATTACGGATATACTGGAATTTATTCCACCAAATTATCAATTTTGTTTTTCTAAATTGCTTTCGATAATAATCCCTTTGGCGTGCTAATGCTAAATAATCATCATTTATCCAAGGTACCCCTCTTTGTTTTTGACGCACTGATATCATGGGGGCATGCCTATCACAAATATTCAGCAGGGTGCTTTTAAAGCAGTACCACAATTTTTCAACATCAAAACCATAGGAATAAAATTCATGCCAATCAACTTTACTTACATCCTCTTTAAAGTTATCACTATCAAAGTATTTGAAGGAACGAAATTTGGTTATTTTTGGAGAAAGGGGTAGATATTTCCCTTTAAATGCAGTATATATCACAGAGTTATCACTAAGACCAGCAGTTTGGACTCCTGATTTAATGATATTGTCAACAAGTGGATCAGAAATACAAACCAAGTCAATTAGAGACTGACTATGTGGTGTGATTCTAGTGGGTTGAGATATAACCTGTGTCATCTGCATTGTAGTACATAGAGTTAGAACTTTTCTAGAAAGATTATTGTCAGTCAGCATATTGCAATTAAAATCACCAAGTAGAATAACATTGTTTGTAACTGTATATAATTTCTCAAGATTATGTTCTAAATTATCGAAAAAATCAGACTGATTATCTGGTTTTCTATACAATATACCAATGAACAATGAGCTACTATTAGTACGTTGAAATTCCACCCACATTATTTCTAATGCGTCAGATTCAAGATCCAATCTTCTCACATAGGAAGAATTTTCTGATATAAAACATCCCACTCCTCCTCCATGGGTGCGTCTATCTCTCCTTTCAAACTTACATCCTTTGATAGAAAACAAACTATCAGAATGATCTTCTGTCAACCACGTTTCTGACAGGCCTAACAAGTCATAAGGGTTATTACTGAGCCAAATTTGCAGATCAGCAACTTTATTGACTAAACTTCTCACGTTCAGGTGAGCTAATTTTATACCCTTTATGTCGTTTAATGCAAAATCATTAATATCAGCTGACCTATCTTCATTTACACCGACCACCATATCATTACAATCAGTGTTGTTAACCATAACCATGAAGTTTTATAACAGCTTTATCATCCAATGCAAAGTTTTGTCAGTTATGGTCAAATTTCTTTGTGTTGGAAAGTGTCCGATAGAACTACAACAAACACTTCTTTTGAATCCTGAAGGGGATGGGGGGAGGGGGGTTAGCGCCCCTCTCCTATTTTAAACTTTCTGCCCCCTGCCTAATTTTGTACATGCATATAAAGTGCCATGTCGATACATATTTTTTTAAAAACGAAAAAATTGATATCGAAAACCGAAAGATTTTATGTCTGCAGATGATGCCAAATGTATAACTATTATTTTATTATTATTATGGTTATTATTATTATTATTTGTATCATTAATATTATCAATATTGTTATCATCATCTTCATCATCATCATCATAATTAGGCCTGTTATAATCTTTAAAAAATTATTTTGACCCTGGATTTTACAGAAGTTTTTTTTTTTTTATAATCAACGCCGAATAAAGGCATATAGGCGTGTCCAGAGAGGGGGGGGGGTCAAAGTTTTCAAATTAACACATTCCCCCCCCCCCCCATTTTTTTTCTTCTTATTGTTGTTGTTGTTTAATTGTCAAAGATTTTGTAAATAAATCAACAACCCCAAATTTGAAACGGTACTAGTACTAGCTTGAAAGAAGTGCAATACGGAAATGCATGCCATTGTTTTCGTAGTTTGTGCTTCAATGTTTGTTGTTGCTTTTTTCTTCATACGGTATATACGCTACAGCTGCAACTCGAGCTGCCGGTGCACGTGATATGTAGCTACGAAGTCGAAGATCAACCAATCAAATCTCACCGTTACGCGTCTAAATAGAGCGCCCGATATGACATCGAAGATGGCAGCCTTCACTGAGTCTGTGGAGTAAAGAACATTTTCTCTAAAATGTTTAATTTTATCACGATTAGTTATGAGTAGTCAGTAAAAATAAGCTTAGTAACTTGAATTTCTTCTGGTTGTTTTGATTAAACCAAAATGGCGGAAACTGGACGCGGTAGATTGCGAGCAGGGGTTGTTTCATCATCGTCTGCAAGATACGGCCAAATTAGCAGCGTACCACAGTCTCAGCGGAGTGACACTGGAACGAGACGCCCAGTCACAGGGGAGGACAACACTTCGTTGTCCCGCTTGTCAACCGACAGTATGTTGAGAATGCAGTCTGGTTCGAGGAACTCTGTTAGAAGCTTGAGTATGGCGAATGAGAGTATGCAAAGCCTGTTGTCTGATATAAAAGATGTTTATACAGAGCGACTTCAGAAGGTGGAATTGTCAGCAGTGTCAGGAGAGGACACAAGCCGAGTAAGAAGATATTCAATTTCAAAATTTAAAATTTTCAGTCACTCTCTGACTGACTGCTGCCTGTGCTGGTCAAATAAATTGTTATTTTATTGGTAATCGTAGAGTCTATCTATCAATCATAACCTCACATAGATCTGTGTGTGACTCACTGTCAGTGGCCCAAGTCATTTTTATCAATTTAATGACTTTCATTTTGTATGAATGTGCGGCCAGGCCCAGCATGCCTGGCCGCTTGCCAAAAATAATGAGCAATTTCCCTTTATTTTGTTATCTCCAGTAACCTTGCATAACTTAGTGTGAGTGAGCATGCCCAGGGGTCCTAACCCTGCAAATACGCGCAGTGTGATGCATTCAAGGCGCTAAATTTCTGATGTGACTAAGCAACGAGAATATCATTTACATTTGCCAAAAATAATGAGCAATTTCCCTTTATTTTGTGATAATTATCACTATTTGGAAATTGGGGTCAAATTTACACCAGTCAGCTTCAAAATTAAGTCAAGATTTGCATTCAGTTATTAGATCTACATCATTTACATGTGCATAGATTTAACGTTAGGACCCTTTAATTTTATCAAACTAAATTTGACACAGGCTGCTTCGACTTCAACTTGAAAATGAATGTTATTGTCATTCGTCCATCGTAATTTTCCCAGCGATTTAACTTCAGAATATTTAGAAGCAAGACAACGTCTATTTAAAAATTCGCATAAACCCCTGAATAAAATTACTTTTTAGGGGCTGAAAACAAAGTGCATAGCTTTAGGTCCCCCATCATAAAAATATTTTATATTCACATAGATTACTCACATTGATGATTGTTGCATCGACACTTCAAATATTTATTCTTTCTCTCTAAGTCTAACTTAGAATCTCTGTTCCTCTGTCTTCATCTCTTTAATTTTTCTTTCACTCTCAATTTCTCTTTTCTCTAGATATCTGTCCAACTCATTTTGTCTTTCTAATTCAATCTCTCCCTTTGCAAATTGCAGTCTCTGTTTTTTTTCTAAAGACATGTGCATCATGTATAGATCTACCTACATGTATGCTCTTCTAAATCTTAGTTCTATCCACTCACACTTACATGTATGCGAGGTTATTGGAGATAACCAAGTTCTATCTTATGTCTGACTGTGTTTACTGTCGTTATATTTACAAACATTGTGAAAAGGAAAATGAAGCTAGACTTTCACTTCAATGTAGATCTATATAATGAGGTAACCAAAGTTTGCCCACATTTTAAGAATTGTTATGAATGTGATATTCAATCCATAATTTGTCATATTCTTCAATGATTTATTTGGATTGATTTGGATTGATTGACTAGAACATCTCTTCACCTCAAAGGAGCTGTACACTGCCATTTCCTCCCTAAAGCTTGGCAAAGCAAGTGGACCAGACAACATCTCTCCAGAACATCTTTTGTACACTGGCTACACTACCAGGATTCTCATCCTTATCCTGATGAACTGGATGGTCCATTTGAAACACATTCCATCTAGCCTTAAGGATGGTCTTGTGATCCCTCTTCACAAAGGCGGTGACAAGGATCCATCAGTACCAGGAAACTACAGGGGCATCACGCTGACCCCCGTCCTGGGAGTGGGAGAGCTGCTTGAACTGCTGGTCAAACCCAAACTCACCCAACACCTACAAGAGCACCAAATTCCAGACCCACTTCAATTTGGATTCCAGCAAGGAAGATCGTGCACACTTACAGGAAAAGCTCTGGACCTGGTTATAGAAATGTACAAATGCATAAACCAGCCGCTCTACATCGCCATGCTAGATGCCCAGAAATCCTTTGACAGGGTTTGGCAGGAAGGTCTCCTGTCAAAGATAGCATTGACACACCCGTCCCCAACACTGCTACATATCATTGCTGAATTTTACAACAGCTGCACAAGCAAGGTGTTATGGGACCAATCTGTGGGTCCCTCCTTTCGTGTCTTGCAAGGAGTAAGGCAAGGAGGTGTATTATCTCCCATGCTCTACACTCTCTACATAGACGACCTCATCAAGCTCCTGAGAGAACGCCATCTAGGTTGCACAATCAAGAACCTCTACGTGGGCGTCTTAGCATTTGCTGATGATATTGCTCTTCTAAGCAATAATTCTGCAGAGCTCCAACAGATGCTGGATGTCACATTTCAGTATACATTAACATGGAGGTACAAGATCAACCCCGCGAAGAGTGCTATCATCGTGATCAGCCAACGTCGTATAACCAACGGCCATTCCTGGCATATCGATGGTGAGCCAATCGATGAGGTCTCCTCCCACAAGCATCTTGGCATTACTAGGACATGTGACCCTCGGCACGATTACGCAGCAGATGCAATCTCTAAGGGATACAGAGCTTTTTATGCCCTAGTCGGAACCTCTCCATTCAGCTCAAGGGTTGTGCCCCACATCGCGGCAAAGCTCTGGTCAACATTCTGTGTGCCACGGATGCTATATGGCTGCTCCAGCATACCGTTCACAAAAGCAATGCTGAATCGCCTCGACAAAGCACAGATCCACCTATTCAAACGGATATTGGGGCTTCCAACAACATCAGCTGATGAAGCTGTCTATCTGCTCACCGATATCCTTCCGATAAGTCACCTGGTCATGCAAGAAAAGCTCCTACTCCTTGGGCAGATCTTGAACATCGACTCAGAAAGGATTGAGTACAGGCTGCTCCTTCATGGTATCTGTGCCAATACCTCCTCCATCCAGCTATGGCGTTCGGCTCTCAAACAGTTCAGCCTTCTCTAGACGAGCTTGTAAGAAGACCCCTCAACTACAAGCTATGGAAGCGCATGGTGCAGTCAGCTGTGGCCAAACTGTCTGAGTCCAGACAGTGCGATGCCCTCACCAACAGGACTTCATTATCGCTGTGGACCAGAAGACCTAAACCCAAGGCCAAGGACCTCTATCCTGGGCATATAGCCAACCCGAGCTTGAGGCCGGCCATCACCATCCGAGCCCAGCTCTCCTGTAACGTCTACCTGACCCAAGCCAGGCTTGTCAGGATTGGGAAGGCAGTTGATGACTGCTGTCGACTCTGTCTCATAGAGCGAGAAGATGTTGTACACCTTGTTGCAACCTGCCCAGCTCTTACATCTGTGCGACAAGACTTCATTAATCGTACTAAGGCCAACAGCAACACTAGGCAGTTTGCGCAGTACTTTGAATCTGCCCCTGAGCTGTTCTTGCCCCTGAGCTGTTCTTGGAGGTGGTCCTCTTTCTCCCTCCTGGACACATGAACAATAGTGCCAAAGCTCAGATGCATACACTTATCCTCTATTTCATACGTAACCTTCACACAACTCGTCAAAATCTTCTCAACAACAGTTAAATGCTCCAATGACCCACAGAACGCCACTCAATGAATTTCGGCAGACTCAAGTGCCGACGATCTCTGACCTTAGCGGAGGAAGGATACAAGAGAGAGAGAGAGAGAGATTTATAATGCCGGACAGAATTGTAGAGGCTTTTTACTTGCACACTGTAGTAGTACACTCAGGACTTGACAAGCACAAGGTACGATAATACGCCAGCAGTGGACTGTACCAGACCGGAAGAAGGAGAGGAAGGAGAAGATGAAATTTTGGACTCCAAATGGGTCCAACAAGGAAATTGATTGACAAAGAATTTCATAGATATATATTGCAATCTAAAAATTTGATGTGGATTGTAATGCACTGCAACTGAAAACAGTGGACATCACAAAATCAATGGCCGGAATTCACAAAGGTGGTTTCAATTCAGACCATGGTTTATGCAGATTTTGTGGCATAAATACGCTTGATTTAGCGCGTACACTTAAAAAGATCCAATAATGAACGCGCGCCGGTTGCGCGTTTTTGGCAAAAGCACTAAATTCACGCTTGTTGCCATGGTTCAAACCATGGTTTATGTAAATTAATTTAAATAAACCATGGTCTGAATTTACATAAACCATGGTCTGAACCATGGCAACAAGCGTGAATTTAGCACTTTTGCCAACCACGCGTGACTGACGCACGTTCATTATTGGATCTTTTTAAGTATACGCGCTAAATCAAGCGTATTTATACCACGAATCTGCATAAACCATGGTCTCAATTGAAACCACCTTTGTGAATTCCGGCCATTGAGTCCAAGTTTCATGCTTGTGAGTTTACAGCTAATTTACCCGAAGTAGCAATCCATCAAATGTATAATAACTGCATTATTTGCAAGGCAAAATATCATACAATCATTTGATATTACCTTTTACTTACAAATGTGATGACATCTTCTCTGAAAATGAATATTTCTAGACCCTTGTAAGTAACTTCATATTTTTTTTTCAAAATGGATGCAAAATGAAGCAAAATTTGCCAATCTTTTGTCAATATCTTCATAATTTGTCACCAAATTTCAAAGAAGTTATTGTACCTAGGTAATTTTAAGTTCCTCAATCCATTGATGTTATCAGATTTTTGAAATCTTTTCCGGTTTTTAAGATATTGTCCTGTGGGCGAAATAAGGTCATACAGCTATAATATGACATACATTTAAGATACCAAACATGTATGATGTGGGGACCGAAAGCGACGCCCTTTGTTTCCAGTGGCTAAAAAGTCCTTTATTCAGTGGTTTATGCGAATTGCTTTTAGATATCTTGATTCTATATATTCCGAAGTTATATCGATGATGACGGACGAATGTCATTAACATGTACATTATCGAGTCAATGTCGATGCCGGTGTCAAATTTTGTTCAACAAAGGGTCCTGAAGCTACATGTACCCATACGTAATAAATGAATGCAAATCTTGATTTTGAAGCTGACTGATGTGAATTGCACCCTGATTACAAAATAATGATATAATGGATCATTGAAGTTATAGTCGACTCAGAAGTAACAAAGTTAACATCGCTTGTGGTATAGAGCATGGGATTTTTTTTTTTTTTAAACCCCTTTCTTATTATTCAATCCGTAAGAGAGAAAATACACATTGTTTAGTGAACTGATCTTCATAATTACTCATTTTCTTGTTTTTCAATAAACAGTAATCTGTCCTCAATAAAGTACATTTGTTTTATGTGATTTCTTTACAACTAGTTGAATAATTATGCCAAAAATCCCAAAATATCTTATCTGAATAATCAACTGCTAATATAGCTACATGCATATGTGCAAAAGTTCTTCAATACTTTCATCATTCTTGCTTGGAATAATTAGTTTGCTATGAGTTCTCCAGATTTACTGTATTAAACATGTATGCACTGTTCTGATGACACATATCAATCATCTGTAAGAATCTAACATTAAAGCTTCCTTTGGTTCACTTGTCACCTCATATATCAGAAAACTAAATAAGTTGACAATTAATGTCACAAAGAAAGACCTAACAAATTTGTTTGTAATAAACAGTCACTGCTTATCTTATTAAATTCAGACCTCAACTAAATCTTACATTGATATCACTCAATACTCAATGGTTTCTCATGAATACATATTTTCATCTACACTGTAGTACTGAACTCAAATACATGTATTGCTTTTGTGCTATTTTAAGCTACAAATCATTGATCGTTATTCAATACAACATGCTTCCTAAAGCACAACTTGGATCTGATATCCCTTTAAATGTCTGCAAATTTACAATTACTTCATCTTATAAATATGTCTGTTTTCCTTTTTCTGAATCACCAAATTAAATGCCTTGATTGCTACATCAATTTTGATGGCTCTAAAACATACAAATTACCACTAATTCAATCAGGTACATACTATGAACTTTGACCTATGTTATGAGTGAAGTAAACCCGATATACATGTACAGCTTGAAAAGCCAAATTGTCTTTTACCTGAAAAAACTCTCTAAAGTTTAAGGTTCTTCATCGATAACCTTTCTTGCAGTTTCATAACTGACAAAACATAAATTCACTTTCTAATACACCTTGTACCAAATTATCTTATAAAACTCATATTTATAGCACCAAAATTTCTATACTTTCATTATAATCTCACGTAACCAAATAGACAGTTGAGTTTACATGTAAGTATTCATTTATGAAATTAAAACTTATCACTAAATCTCACATGGAGTGTAGCGAATACATTCATAACCACTGTGTAATAAATCTTTTCAACATCAAACTTTAATATCGAAACATCTAAAGTAAGATTTATCAAAAATTCTTCTTTTTCAACTATACAGTGTTCATGGAATTCAGATTTCTAATTTCATATTACTTACTCTTTGGGCGATGTTAAATTGCAACAACAGACAAATTTGGGAAGTTTTGATCCCAACAAATTTCACCAAGTTATCTTGTCAGAAAAATCGTAGCTGCAAAGAATCTTGGGAAATTCATGGTGTCCTTGAAGACAAATCTAAGGTGTTTTTAAATTCACTGAAAACAAAATCCTGTTTCAACGAAACAGATAACATCACAAAAATAAAAGGAAATTACTCATTTTCTTTAGCAAACCTCGATGATTGATATTCTTGTTGCTCAGTCATAGCAAAAGTCTGGCGCATTGAACATGTTGCATTGCGCATATTTGCGGGTTGCGTAGCTGTAGGACCCGCGTAGCTTTAGGACAACAATAGTTCTACTCCTCGTGAATAACGTTATTCGTCACTTGCCTTGGGCCACCTGTGATGCATGATGGAGGTTGCACGACCGACGACACAGCCATCATACAAGAGGTGCACACGGAAAGCAGCCGTTCCTTTGGCATGCCCATCCTCCCAAATCCCCCAAATCACGTTTATAGACATTGACGGCGATGATGGGGGTTGGCATGGCACCCGGAATATGGGAGTTGGAATGGCACCTGGAATATGGGAGACACATGCTTTAGAATTATGAACCTTACCCCACGCAACAGCGAGGGCGGACATGGTGGGGGAAAAGAGTTTTTGCGACAAACAGCCTGTGACGGTTTTGAGTATTAATATACATGTAAGATTACTGTTGTAGTCGCCAAGTGAACTGAATATACATGTATACCGGCAGTATTGGCGATTCATGTATGAATGGAGCAATGCTCCAGTATTAGGCAAAGTGAAATTGATTCCTAGCATCTCATCAACACCCACTCTCTTTTATTTGTTACTTGATACTTTTTTTCATGTCATGAAATTAAAAAGAATCCAGAAAATGAGGTAAAAAATATACAACATTAAATGAGATTCACATGGATGTGGTGATCTCATCTCATTTTTCAAACATTCATAACTTCATTCTTTGTCCAAATCATTTCAAACTCCTGTTTCTCTTATTTTTCTGCTTTCACTCAAATCAGCTTTTTACAAATGTTGGATTGCCCTTTAAGTCAGCAGTATTGCAGTATTTACCAATATGAACAAGGTGAGAGAGAGAGATAGAGAGAAAGAGAGAGAGAGAGATAGAGAGAAAGAGAGAGAGAGAGATAGAGAGAAAGAGAGAGAGATTGAAAGATATGTCCATGGGCATGATGTGTGCCTAAAATGACAAATGTACACTATACATGTACATGGAGGAAGGGCAATAAACAAACAAACCAAATGAATGCATCCCACTGGTCGGAGAAGCTAAGAAGCAAATGTCAAATGTAAATCTTGTGTGATGAAATTCACAAGGTTGATGGAGTGAATGGCATTTTGGTATCATACTTGAGGCTCATTCAGACGTGAGAGGGTAAACCACTCACCTGAAGAAAGCCTCTGTGGCAAAATGCTGTCAGCTTCAGTAAACCTGCTTTTAGTCATGACCAAAAGCCAACTTCTCGAACCACTTCTTGAGCAGGGTTAAGTCCTGACTAAGCCCTGACTGGAAATGTGTTGACTGGTAAATTCCTTAATATGAAAGCTATCTACACTAATTGATGCAGACCAGCATAAGGAAAGATAGAAAGAGAAGAAGATAGAAGGATAAAAACAAAGACTAACATAATGACAGATAGAAAGAGAAGAAGATAGAATGAAAAACAAAGAATAACATGAGGAATGATAGAAAGAGAAGAAGAAAGAAGGAAACAGAAAGAAAAGAAAGGGGAAAAACAAAGAATAACATACAAGGAATTAAGAGAAGATAGAAGGAAAGACAAAGAATAACGTAAGGAAAATAGAAGGAGAAGATGGTAGAAAAAAAAGAATAACATAAGATAAAGGAAAAGAAGATTATGAATGATAAAAGCAAAGAATAACGTAAAGAAAGATAGAAACAAATGCGTGTAGCAGATGCGATGCAGTCTTGCTGCTGTAATATGAAAGCTATCAGGTCTTATAGAAGCAGATCTATTGACCCTGACTGAGCCCCGACAAAACCCGCTTTGGCAGTGAATATGAAAACAGTACTAGAGAGCTTTGTGTATCTGTAATTCTGTATAGAGCTATTACCCAGACCAATGAGTATACATACGGGCTATTATTACGCACATTTTTTTTACCCCTTCAACATTGCCACTTGTCATTCATTTGCATGGGAAATAGCTTTTACTTTGCAGCAGTAGTTTTTATCAAGCGTTTTCCAATGTCTTGTGTGAATTGGTCTTTAGTGGGTGTGTCTGTACATATCTGCAGATAACGAGTATATTGTCTGGTCTGGGTAAAGTTCATATCTGATGATCAGATCCAGCAGCATAAATGATTTTGGAGAAAGTTGCTCTTGCTTCAAGCTAGACAATATTGTATATGCTTGCAAAATACATTTTAGGTACTGGTAAGTGATTTGATGCCTGCAGTGTGTGAGTGTGGAAAGTGGTTTTTTGCCTCCATCATTGTAGGTGGTGCTGGAAGCATGTTGTTTGGGGTTTTATGAATCTCCAATTTCTTCAAACAAAATATTTTCCTATACCTGTGCTGTAGATATATTATCCATATACATGATTTTACACCTCCGCCTTGTAAAATAAAATAATAAATCTATTCAGAAAATGAATATTTTTCAAAATTTTCAGTACAAAAAAGATTTTTGTCAAACTTTATTACCGGTATTTGTTCTCATTTTCTGTTTATATTATAACCACCTTGATAGTTAATGTTGGACTGCCGCCTTGAAAGATGATGCATGTATTCAGTCAGTTGTGGTGTGTAGGCAAAATGATATAGATACATGTATGGTGTTTTGTTAATCACTTTGCTCTTCTCTTGTTGCCTCCTTGTCACAGAAAAAAGTTCGCATTCTCCAATCTTACGTGAGTGATCTGTCAGAGCAGAATGATATCTTGGTGAAGACAGTAGAAGAACTGGAAAAGGAAGCCAATGACAGAGTCATCATTTTGGAAACAAGACTACTTCAAAGCCAAAAGGTACAACCACTCATGTACTTGTACATTGAAGAAGATATTTTTTTCTGAAGTTCAAAGAAATAACATAATGAAAACAGTTAACAAGTGTAGAGTATTGAATTGAATAAAATTTCTGAAAAGTTTATCAAGATGAACATAGAAAGCCCAGTAAAAAATTGAAAAAATTAAAATGGATGGGAATAGTCAGTGTTGTACCTCTGAAAACTCTAAAAGAAGAACTAAAAGACTTCATTTATAAAATGAAATTATCATTAGAAGACTAGGGCCCTCTTCAAAAAATTAAACACAACTTGATTTTTAACTAATCACGATCACTTATTTTGGACTTGAGTTTAATTTTTTGAGTTGCGATTAAATGCAACTTTTTATGCAAGAGGGCCTAGAAGTGCAGAGGGTTTTGTAGGACTAGGTCCAAGTACATGTATAGATCTGTTTTACCGACATTTATTTGCAGACTGAGGGACTGGTAGTTGTCACTGGTCTTTTTGTTGTGTATTTAGCATAATTTAACCAGTTATGAATGATTGTTGGGTAATTGTTTTGAGTGCTTTTGAAATTTGCAGTGTTTATTAGACCCTCATTGATATGAAAATTGAGTTTGCATGCATGATAGTCTCTCATGGGTGTCGTTGAACCTAGTGTATAATGAGACCTTTTACCTGCTGTCCTTTTTTTTTAATAGTATACTGCCTTCTCTATAGAATAGATTTTATTTCATGATAATGATAATTAGTGATTCCCCCATGTCTGTATGATCTGTGCATGCTTTTAAAATGTGTTGTAGGCCTGCAATTTTTGCCATTTTATGAATATTTGATTTGATTTGATTTATTTTCTTCTGCATTCATATAAGTACAACATTTTTCGGTAACATATATAAAATAAAATACAAAAGTACTTTTTGACAATGAATCATAAATAGTAAGTATATATATGTAACAATCATTTTTAAAAAACAAACACGAAATGAATAAATTGTCAAATTATTGTAACAGATTATGTGTGACAGATAGACTTGTCCTTTTCATTCACCAATTGCTTGACCACAGGAAAGGTATATGGTGGTCAATGTATATCAAAATTTTGAGCATAAATCAAACATTCTAAATATATATTATGATTATATGCTACTGTAGAAATTTTCAGAGAATATTGCAGATTGTTAAAAAGATATTACCTTATTTCAACATTGAACAATATTAAACAAAAGAGAAACCCAAAAATAATGGACAAAAAGAAACTCAATTGTAATTTTTAATAATTCTTATGCATAAAGTTGGGTAAAGTAATAATGTTTGGTATCATAAGAATAAATAATGAATTTCCTACAAGTTTTGTACACAATATTTTGTGAAATAATAGATGGTTAATGAATTGCAGACATTTGAAAAGTAAGCATTGATCACATTTTGGTAAAATTTTGAAGAGAGTTAAACCCCTTGGCACAGCAAGAGTTAATGAAATGCTCTACATACATACATGTACATGTACTTAATTAACAGTGTATTGAAACATATTGTGAAGTACATATATATCTAGATACACTAAACAAACTTCCTTGTTCATGGCTCTACTCATTATTAGTTAATCATTGAATTCATTACACAGCCAAACTCTAATTTAATAGACTTGACCGTTTGACTAAATTTCAATCATTTATTAACATGCTATATATACAAACATGTTTTATAGTACACTGTAACTGCAGTTTTAAACACATTGTTAGGAAGTACATGTACATGACTGCATACACACTGTACATGTAGATATTGAGTGAAATCCTGACAGTGTATACTTTATCAAATATTTATTGATTATTGTAAATGTACATGTACAAGTTAGCTCAGCATTGCAAATTTGGGCTCAACTGTCCAGTCATTCAATTATATGGAGTCTGGATAATTTATTTCCAGACTCCATATAATTGAATGACTGGACAGTTGAGCCCAAAACTGTACAAACTGTACATGACATTTATTTGGTGAAATGTAAATCATGATTTCTTTTCTTGAACATGTTATTGCTATGAACAATTAATGTTTCAAAAATTTACCTACAGTCTTATAGCAATATGTTTATTTACCTGTATATCTACATTATGAAGTATACATACTGTGTTTCCTTTACCTTTTAGCCTTACTTTCACCTGTTTATAGAATTCAAAACACTATTAATTGCAATGGATGAATCATTCATATTTATTAATAACAAATTTGGACTAGACTTTGGAAATGTGATGCAAAATATTTCTCTTAGCGTTAATTTAAGCTCTAATGAAAATTTCAACTTATCCTTTCAGCCCAATGTTAGTAACATGCACTTACTGAAAATAGATTCTCAGTCATTAACAGTATTTAAATAGATGGTATTCTACATTGTATGTATCCCTAATTTCTGCTGATATGTTATAACAGTTGATATTAAAATGTACATGTATGTTCATTTATCTAAACTGAGCAGATGGCTATTATTCTCTTTTTTCTAAAATGGACATATGCTGTAGTTTCAGTCTTTTCGTAGCTGCGGGGAAGTGAAGCCACTTTACATGATGTACATGCTACATCAATATACCGTCTGTGTTTACAGACTACACCAGTACAGTACATGTACCTTTCTGTTCAAATGAATAGCCAAGGAATAAGTTTGAAGGGAGACAAAAGGATCCTTACTTAGATAATTATGTCCAGTCTCTTTCATCCCTTCCTCTCTCTCTCTCTGTCTCTCACTCTTATCCATTCCTGTCCCCTCTCACTCACTCTCTATTGTGCCTTGCAATTATATCTTGTTTCCTAGGAAACTGCTTCAAGGCAGAGAAGCATGGAGCATGAAGTTAAAGCCCTTGCTCTCGAGAAATCCTCAGCTTGCCAAACCTTGGATGTAAGTTCAGATTAAAAACTGCTGAATGCCATTTTCTCTTAGTGTATGAATCTCAAATTACGCTAAAAGTTGTAATTGTATTTAAGGTTTAAAGCTACATGTATGTGTGTATAAAAAGTGTTGTACATCTTCAGAATTTATTTTTACATTTTAGGGTATGTGTCAGGGTCTGAAATGTTTAGTCTTTAATCTGAGAACTATATTACAGACTATCTGCCCTTTGGACACTGCATCACAGTATTAAATGTGCATTTGTAATCTATGTAAGATATGAACATAGCAGATTTAGTCACAATTATCTTCTTATAAGAAGATATATGTTTCCAAACATTAATATAATTGAATTATTATTTCCTCCTCTTTGTGTTCAATTATTTACATTACCAAACAATAGTAAATTTCATATTATTCTATTTCATCAGTAGGATGGGAGGGACATATTTTCATCCTCTATACATTAATGATGAATTTGTTATGTTATACTACAGTAAGTAAAAAAAAAAATTATTGGCATTGAATAAATATGATAGAAAGAACTAAGGATTAGAATTTGTCCTTCGATATTGTGTGTTTGAAGGATTTACGTCATCGCTATGACCGTATATCAGAAGATGCAGCAGGTTTGAAAGATGAGAACAATGACCTTCGACATGACCTCAACATTCTCATTGGGGTCATTACCCAGGCTAGAGCTACAGGAAAATGGGAGGCAAGTCAAACATTTTTGGGGAGTATTATTTTGGCACCTTTTGTGTTGGATCTAAGTAAAAAAAAGATTTCTTGGCATTGAATGAATATGATAGATATAGATATAAAAACTGATTGTCTAACGACATCATGTACATGGACAAGTATTACGCATTGTTCTTGGTGAGGCTGAAATTTGACACACAAGAGTTTAGGCCATGATATCTATTTTGTCAAAATTTTATCTACAGGTGTCAAAATGTTGAAAGAGCAGATTGTGAAGTGAAATGAAACAAAAAGACCACCCCAAAATATTAAATTTGAAGAATGTTATTATTTTGGATGAGTCTGTGCCAAAGAAAATGTCTGCAATGACATGAGATGAGATTATCTGGTTTCGCTTTTGAATAAATTATTAGAAATACAGTATTTCAAATTGAAAGATTTTATTATCGTTCCATACATATTGCTGAAAATGCAAAATGTGATAAGTTGAGCAAACAGTTCTTTTGTCCATTTGGAACTTAAAAACAAGTGTGAATCAAGTCTGTAGACTTCCGTATGCTTGCATAGCCTGCTTCAATCTTGTCTGGTTCTGTCCTTTGCAGTTTTCTTCACTAGACCTGAGAGTAGT
The DNA here is from genome assembly GCA_025618425.1 of Heliocidaris tuberculata. Taxonomy (NCBI): domain Eukaryota; kingdom Metazoa; phylum Echinodermata; class Echinoidea; order Camarodonta; family Echinometridae; genus Heliocidaris; species Heliocidaris tuberculata. Next base: position 33,929,795 of record CM046845.1, on the reverse strand, counting down.
TCAAGAAGACCAGGTCCTGGGTCCTGTATCTCTGCGAGACAGTATCAAGTCTTCAGAGCAGATCCTTCAGGGTCATATTGGAGACCTGAAGACACAGCTTGCTAAACGTGATGTGATGATTAGTGAGCTTCAGGCACAGCTGGAACACATGCGAGAGGAGCAGAAGTCTGCCACTGATGAGGTACATGTATGTGTGTCTATCTATCAGGTTGAAAACAAATCTTATTACCACTGAATCTACGTCAAACCCACATGTGATTTTCTGCAGTAGCCATGCATCAATATAAATCTTTTATAGTCTTTTTCTTTTCTTTTCTTTTCTTTTAAAACAGGTACTTTTTAAAGAATTTAAAGGGCAATCCACCCTCAACTCCTGCCTAATTTTTCACTGCATCTACAATGTATCATCAAGTATCATAAGATCATCTTCCAATTCTTTATGTACTTATCAATCTCTCTCTCTTCAATTAATTGATTGTTTAAGAAATGCTTGAAATCCTCATGTTTAAAAAAAAAGAAAAGTTATAGATAGACCCACTGGTAATGTGTTAATAAATTGCTGTTTGGCAGGTCTTATGGTAATTAGATATGCTATGCATGTTGATAAATGTGTCACTATCAATTTTCAGTTGTCTAAGCATTCTGATTGTTACTCTCCATTAGTTTCCTTCAAAAAGCAAATAAGCATTAGCAATAGCTCACAGACATGTAGTGTAGTGAAATATTACTTCATCTCTTTCCTCTACTAGTTGGCAAGACGAGATGTAGTGCTTGGATCCACTCAGTCCAGTCTGGCCACCATGCATGACCGTGAGCAACAGCGGATGGTCAGTGAGACCGATAAGGATATCACTATCATGAAATTAAAGACAGAGCTAAGGCAGTCTGAGCAGAGCCTTGCTGATGAGGTGGAAATGGTAAGTCTTGATGAGATTGACCTTTTCTTTCTGTGAATGAAGAGTTGACTTTATTGGTTGCTAGGATTGCTCTAATGGTCTTCGTTTTTTTAATGAGGAAGATGGCTTTGTAACCTACATTTGCTGTGAGTATAGTGCAAATAACAGTCTGTCAGCTCAAGTGTAATGTGTTTCCTTAATTAAAGCTTTAGAGATTTTTTTTTACACTAGCTGTTTAGGTACTATCTTATCATTGATTGTATCTATCAGCAATATAAAAGAGAATTATCTCTAAAAATAGAGTTTGTGATGGAAGGGAGAGAAAGGAATTTTAGGCAGACTTTAATATTTTATTTACATTTTCATTGTTCAAATTATTGTTTAATTTGATACTATTTCGGTAAAGGGTATTTAGCAAATTCATAATCTGATATTTGATATGTAAAATGGAGCTTTCACATGAAAGTTTTGTTTATGAGCAAAATGCCACAAATTATCCGTTACGTGTATTTTGGAAGTTTAAATTGTAATACGAACTTATACCCTTTCTTTTGTTCAGCAATTATAAACAAAGCATGTTTAAGCAGTTAGATATTAAGAAAAGCTTTCATTGATGCCATGTGTTCATAATCATGACTAGGTTATGTTGTGTGCATGTGTTTTGATTTTCTACATTTTCTTGTGTTACGTATTCTTTCTGTTCAATTGTTCATGCACAAAATAGTGGGAGTGTTTGTTGACTACAATGGCATTTTATTCATTTTCATCATTTCCTCCTTTTTTCTGTACAGAGGAAGGACCATGAGAAGTCCAATGAACAGCTTCAAGTAACAATCCAAGAACTGGAGAGAGAATTGAGCCTGCTGGAATCAGAAGTAAGAATGTACTCATTTAGATTGTTGATATCATTTGTTCACACTTGCAGCACTTCTTAAGTGGTATTGATATTTTTCAAATGATCAATATTTTTAAAGTGTGATGATTATGTTATTGATTTTAAAGTTCTTTAAAGTGCTGTATGACTAAAAAGAAGATTCAAATGAAAAAAAAAAAAGATTCCCTTTAGCTCCACTATAACTTAATTTGTTCTTGTTGAACATACAACTGTATGGGGAGAGTTTGTTACACCAATCAGACAAGGCTTCAAAGCAATTGACGTTAGGCAGGAATTTCTCTTTATTTCTTGTTCTCTCCTTTTTTAACTTTCTTCCCTCCAGCAGTGATATGTGGAAAGAAACCAATGTTATCTTGTACAAAGTGTTATTTTAGGTTCTTAGTCTATTATGTTTGAATCATTCATGAAAGATGCAGAGAGTGATACATAAATGTCATGTTTCAAGAAACTTTTTCATTTTTTGTTGAGTGAGATAATCTAAAGAAGGGCATTGCACTGTCTTTCACTTAAGGATGTTTAATAGTGCCATTAATAAGAAAGAAAGAAAATAAAGTTGTCAATAGTGACTGAATATGGATTGAAATTACAAATCAGTTGACGTCATGCATTACATGTACATGATGTTGTTGGAGTTTCTTTAATAAAAACTTTTGAAAGCAGTAATATAGAATATATAATATAGAACTTCAAAATGAGATGGATTTTATATTCTACATTTTGTTTGAATACATCGTCTGTGAATCATGCATGGAGATTTAGGTTTATTCATGATGTTTAAAAAAAAATCTCTTTTTGCTATGCAGCATGTAAAAACTACTTACTGCTAATCTGTCCATCTCAGAGTCATTCTGGGGAGCGTTTCATGAAAGGAAATTGTCGGATATTTTATCCGACAACTGTTATAAGCTACTGAAATCCTTGCATCTGATTGGCTGAGAGCAAATTTGTCGGATAAAATATCTGACAAGTCCTTTCATGAAACGCCCCCCAGGTGTAATGAAGGATGAAAACAATTTCCTCCCTTTTTTGTTGTGTGTGAGTAAAATTGTTACTATCTGGCATCCGGTGTATCTCTGTAAAGTGAAGCATCATTTAAGAATACTTATTTGTGCAATTTTCAAAAAGGTGGTATTATGTTTTAGCAAGGGTGAAAAGATGTTACAAGTGTCAGTTTCTTACCAGATGTATCTTGAGGATTGGTGTCCCCTTATTTTATTCAGAGCTATTTGGACAGAATTTTCAATTTCTGATGTGGAAGACATAAAATAAAGAAAAAGAGTTAACATTAGAGAGTGAGTTTTTCGTTGATGGAACAAACACTTGTTTTACAAACATTTGTAGGCTTTCTAGTTTTAATTAGAGCTTCAAACCATTGTGCAGTATATCCTTCTTTGAAAATATAAAACAAATTTTGACTGATTTTTAAAAAATTGTTTGATAGATAATATGATTTCTTAAATTTGAATAAACAGTACTTTTTTTTGGATAAGGTAGTGTATTAAGCAAGTAAGAGCATTCATTTTTTGATATCTTTGTCAAAATTTCACACTGAATATTTCCAAGGAAACTCTTCTTCGCCAATTTGTCTTAACCCCATCTGAAAAAAAAAAGAAATTTGATGAAATAAATATGTAGAACTCTTGCTACATGTACCAGTACATGTATGAAGTCATTGGATCATTGTACCTCCTGAAACAACACCTTCTTTCCTTCCTCCCCATTTTAATATTATTCACTGGCTTCCTTCCTCTGCTTTATCCATGCTACATGTACATGTAGACGCATTGAAGAGGACAAACCTGTACAACATGTTTACATTAGATCAGTCAACCTCTATGAATAACGAAATAAACGAGGCATGTCCAATTAATGATCAGTCATGAATGATGAAAATTCAATATCTCAATTTACAAAAAGATTCATCAACCTAAATCGACTGTACCAACACTGCTGCTCATCGGAGAATAGTCAATATTTGTCCATCAGGCATTTGATTTCATCTCATTTCTTATGAACAGGTGTTAAAGGGCAATCCAACCTTGATAAAAAGATGATTTGTGTGAAAGCAGAAAAATAAGAAAAACAGGATGGTGAAAGTTTGAAAGAAATCGGACAAGGACTAAGAAAGTTATGGATGTTTGAAAAATGAGATCACTACATCTATGCGAATCTCAAATTGGCAATTTGGTGAGTCAATTGTGACATTTTTGTGGACAACTCTCCCATTTGTTGTACACAAAAATATCATTAATTTGCGGTTTTCTTCGAGGCGCTTTTACCCTCGGGACAGTACTCAAAATATATTGGAGATAGCATATTGTTCTAGGTCCTCATGAACGAAAAGATCCTACTGAGTGATGCATTTTGAAAAAAAGTGACATTTTAGTCATTTTGTGTGTTAGAGCGAATGGGGGAGTTGTCAAAAGCTACATCACAGTGACATTACCTATTTGGCCAATTTGAAATTCCCATATGCATAGTGATTACAACTTTCAAAAATTCATAACTTTCTTATTGCTTGTCCAATTTCGTTCAAACTTTCACCAATCTGCTTCTCTGATTTTTCCTCTTTCTTTCAAAGCAACTTGCTATAAAGGTTGGATTTCCCTTTAAGTTTTGTTGATATAGTCTGTAAGGATGGTAATATAATTATGTAAATGTATTCTTGGTACACATCCTTTCTGTAAAACAGCCCCTGACTAATTGTAAGCTCTGTGATTAATACGTGTCACTGGCACTCCAGAAGAAGGGATTGTGATTGAAAATGAAGAAGATTCCATGTTGAAAACTTCCTAATTCTTGCTTTGATTGGAATCATGAATTATGCTGTTTCCTTACATTTTATCATTCGATGTAATCAGGGGATTCATGCATAAAAATTTGCATCTCAATGCGAGTCCTAGATATGTGATTCGGATTGGTTGAAATTCATGCTGTGTTTAATATTTTTTCCTTGAGTTTAAATGCAATTCTTTATTCAAGGGCCACCAGCCTATTACATGCTGTAGTTCACACAATGATCTTTGCCTGATTTATTGGAATACGCTTGGTATTTAGTAGAGTTTGCTGAATAGTGAACAAGGTATTATCTGTAACAAGAGTGATATTGTCCATGTTTACACTTACATGTACATGTATATACTCTAGGATTTGTTAATTGTTACAATTTAACCCTTTCAAGACAATGGACCACATTTTGCGGTTTGGCTCAATAACTTTTGATTCAGAACTAAAAAATAAATAAATAAATACCAGATGCATGAGAAGAAAGAGCAAAAATTTCTGCACACTATGTCCAGTTTTGATGCCAGGAACTTTAAAAATGAAAATAAGCTTTAAAATTCTTAAATTGGCAACACATTGAGAGGTTCAAAATCATTGTTTTTCATCAAAATTGGCAATTTTTTTCAACTTTTTCAACAAAATTCCTTACAATATATATTGTTTTCAAAGATATTACACCTTATTAGAACCATGTAGCACTAAAATAAAAATATTATTGTTGCCAATTTGAAGAACAAAATGTGATCAATTTAGCCCTTAAAATAATTCCTGTCCTGAAAGGGTTAATGCAGTATTGTATAATCTAGTTAATTAATCTTTCTCTCTTTCTATTTTTATAGAAATCTAACCACGTACAGACGATCACAATGTTAAATACCAAGCAAAGGGAATCCACTATGGAGGTGAGTGTTTCACATGTTTAACTTGCATGGATAAATTATGTGATGATGTGACTCCAGGGGCCTGTAACATAAAGAGATAAATCAATCTTACGATTGATATCAATCATAAGTCTATGGCAAACCATGTACTGAAGAGTTACAATTGATTGTAAGATTGATTGTATCTCTTTATGTTACAGGCCCCAGTAGACGGAAATTAGTTGTGGTCATTCTAGCAAGTATTTGTAATGGGATCGTTTTACACTACCAATCAACAGAATACAAATGTAACTACTATATGAACAATTTCTTCGAAATTCTTTGCAATTAAAGAAACCAGATTTTACGTGATGATAGTTTGATTGATTCAGTCTAGAATTGATATTGTACCCTTTTATAGTCATAGATGATTGAAACTGCCCAAATTTTGATATTTTTATCAGATATGTTTGATAGAGAAAATGATGATTTTCTTCTTAAAACTCGAAGTGGATTCATGAATTGTAAGGTTACGTATCATGGGATAATGTTTGTGTGTAGATAAGCAATGAAGTGAGGCATCATGATTGAAAACTTGCCTTATGTCTCTACTCTTGATGGCATTGTAAGTGTTCAAGATTTAAAAATATATATATACTTAAAATGCTAACTGGCAAATATGAGAAGTAAATTGAGTTGCGATAAAGTCAAGGGCTTGGAGAAGAGTGGAGCATGGCTTGATGTGGTATTCAAGAGCATAATGTGAGAAAAAAAGATATAAATTTGCACTTAAATTGAAAGATAAAGTGGTAAGGCTATTTGGTAGTAAATTCTCTTCTGACTTTATGAGCATTTTTTGCAAGTATTTTGAGTAATGTTTGATTTTGCATTCTAATTTCTGCAATATAACAATCTGCAATTCAGAACACTAGAGGTAGAATGCAAATGTTGTAGAGTGGCTGCAATAGTATTCTGAAAACATAATGTTAGACTTCAAAAGCCCTTCCTGAATAGTTATCGTAGATTTCTTTTTTCCCCCTATTTTTTTTCATTTTCCCTGGGATTATTTGACAATATTGATATAAGATTTGGAAATAAAAATTAAATTGAAAGAACTGCACTTCTGTGTGCTAGAGGAATTTGATTGCAACAAAGTTTTTAGGAAATGAATGCAGTTTTTGCATGCTGTTCTATGAAATAATGAAAGATCAAAAATTTTCCTCTTACCTTTTGTTTTGATAGCAGATTGTTCTTGACACTAAACAAATCTGCAGCTAATCTGTGATGTGGGACAAGGATGGGATCCAAGTAAATTGTGATTTTCAGAGTTTCCAAGCAATTTTTAGAAGCCATTCTTTTCTTTTAGTGACTAGGACAAGTATTTTTTCTGTTCAAATGTATGTAAAGTTCCATGGCCTTTTCTCAACATATCAGGAAATTCCCTTCTACATGTGAATTAAAAAAAGAGAATTTTTTTTACATACTTATATGAAAATAGACTAGAATTATATTGTGTGTCCTGAACAAGATACATGTATGTAAAATTTTGTAATATAAATTATAAGTTTTAGTTTGGTTTAATCATAGTATGTTCGTACATACTGGATGATATCATGTTATTCCATCAAGTATTCTGTGTGGGTATTGTTTGAGGTAAACTAACGCATGCTCAATTTGGGAATGCTAACACTTTTTAACAGTCTTTTGATAATGTCGGGTTCATTAATTCTTTGCTGCCATTTGACATTCTGTCAAAAAATAAAATGAATATTATGTGCAATGCTTCCTTGGTAATTTTAGTAAAGTCCTCTTTGGAAACGATTTTTTGAAAGATATGCAGTGTAAAACTAGAATGAATAAATTTATCATTATCTCAGAGTGAATTATAAAAGATGTCTATGTTGTTAACACTTGCCATGATTTCATTTGCCTGGATGATTTCCAGTCTATCAGTATGGTCAAAAGAAGGACTGGAGTTATGGTTTTGTATTTTTTGTCTTCTTCTTTTTTTAAAAATAGCAATTACATGTAGGATACTTTTAAATGTGAATTCATGAAAATGTTGTTCCTCCCCCGCATTGCTTTAATTAGGCACGATATAAAAAAACTTTATTACACACCATTTTGTTTTTATCTAATACTGTGTTTATAATTTAATTAGTTTCATAACTTTCATTAGGTCAAACGAATACCGGTAAAAAAAAAAGCAATATTAATTGTGGTGTCAGACTTATTGATTTTGCTCATGATAATTAAAATTTCAAAGTAATTGAGTAGAAATTGTTGTGAAAGTTATTGACTTGCTTCTAACTAAACCATGCAGCTGGAACAAGTTAGAAGGGATCTGGAACAAAAGCAGTATACAACACAAGACAATCATCAGATTTTGAAGGCTGAGGTATAACCAGTTGAAAACCATACTAATCACCAGTGTTTATTGTTTATATCACATGCGTTTACCCCCCCCCCCCCCCACGTTATCCCTCGCCACCAACCAAGTTACATGCATAAAACACTATTTATCTAGTTTAGTCCAGCACCTCTTTCCATCTTTCCAATCTCCTCTTATTTATTTCCTTTATGATTTTTAAACATTTTTGAAAATCATATTTCAAACAGAGTTTTATCAGAAAGCACATTTTCACATGTATTTGTGATGTTGTTTTTTCTTTCACTCTGTACATGTAGATTCAAGATCAAATTGAACTGAACTGACAGCACCATATTTCATTTTCTTTGTGACTTCACAATGTTTTGCAGGCAACTTTGTATTCTGAATCTGAATAGATGTCTGATCATTTGTCATTTCAGCTTATATTAGAAAGGAAGTTAGGATGGCTCATTTTAAAAATGCCACAAAGAAAAATGATGCGGACAGCTGAATTAATTACCTTCATCTTGCAGATGCAATATAGTGTGTGTATGCTGTAGGTATTGCACATTCACTGAATGTACCCCCAAAATATGCTCCAATTAAAAAAAAAGGCATTTTCTTAGTAAGGCCCACAATCATAGATAATGGTGTTCTGCAAAAGTATGTATCCATTGCAGTTAAACAGAGCAAGAATAACAGAATATAGAGATTGTGTCAACTCTTTTCAGAATTTAGAAATCATCTATATTTTTATCATTGTTTCATTTTTCCCCATTCAATTTGAAATATTTCTTCATTGGAAACTATCAGGTATGAAGCAAAACTTGTTAAAGAAAAAAAAATATCAGTGTTGTCGCAATTCCATTTTCGAAGAATTCCATGCATGAATTTATTCAAAGCATTATATGGTTCATCTTTAAGTGTTGAGTTTTGTTATTGTTTACATTTTGAGGTTTAATAAGCAAAGTTCATGCTTCTTCATGTTGTTTTGTTAGTCAAGAAATCTGGTTTTAAAAAAATGAGTGCTGTAGGATTTTACTTTTCATTCCCATTTCAACTATTAATGTAAATAATATGTATATCAAATAATGTTATGCTGTCATAGGCCCAGCATCATGAAAGGCTCTGAAAATGTAGGTATATGTATAATTTTACAATGACCTTTCAAAGTGGGAAGACCTCTATTTTCTGGGTTAGGTACTGGTAGGATATTTACTTTGATACAGCCAGTGGTACTCTTTCAGAACAGTTTTAATCAATAATATACTTGATTCTGTGAAATTCAGGTCTCGTCAAATTAAAATAAATCAAGCATACAGTGTACAGTTACATGTCATGATTCACAATTCAGTACTCTTATTTTATTGAGCATTTAGTCAATCACTAAATTTAGGGAGTTTTAATAGTGCTTGCCCACAGGTTTTATATATAGAGTTAAATGTTGCTTTTAGCTGTTACTTAATCAGCTATTTTGAAATTGAATGACATTTATAGAGCTTAATGATCCATGTTAATGCAAGGTGTTTTCATGAAAGTGAGAGTGAGCACTATATTACACCCACACCATCAGCTGTGAAATACATGAGTAGAAGCTTGCCTTTATAAATTGCTTTTTTAATTTGCAATGCTTGTAGTTTACTTGCACAATCTATATAATTTCTTGTGTGACAGAGTCACTTTTCCCCAGCACTTGCAGTAAGTTACTAAGTTCACCATCTTGCACACTTATATGTATATGATTATTTAACCAATTGTATTCCAAGTTCAATGTTGCTGTACCTGCTAAGCACAAAGTATATCTAGAAGTCAAATTCTCTTGACTACCACTAAATGAATTGTTACATCCAGTTTGGAATGGTGGATTACCAATGAAAATAGTGCAATTTTAGTGTGTATTTTAGCAAATACAAATATTACTTCCTGGGTATATTTGCTTTAGGGAAAAGAATGAGTTTCCCTTTCAAATAATAAAACAAAAAAGAATTGTATTGCTCTATGATTTTATTTTAGAACAATGAGATATACACTTTCCATTTGATGTAATTTATTTAAATGAAAATTTTTTTTCCACCGATTTCAGAGTGGATGGAGTCAATTTTCTCTTTTGAGTAGTTTATAAGTTCTTGCAAGTGCTTCTTACTCTATTTCCTGTTTGTATTTGCACTCAATTTCAAAAAAGTATATTGCATGATTGCTTTGCATATTTATCTATTTGCATGTTTCTTTTGATTTTCAAAAGGATATCCAGAAATCTTTGTAAAAGAAACTGATCAGAAGTCCAAAATGATGTTCATGATATGGATCTAAAAGTGAAACCATTCTACTTTTACAAAATGAACACCACACCGTTTCACCTGTCTCATAGGAACAAGAATTACTTTCTCTTTCATATAAACCTTTATAGCAAAAATGAAGAAATGAATTGCACTTTGCCCTTCTGTATATTTAATTTCTTTTGTATCAAGAACTACATGGATATTCACTTTATTTATAAACAGTCTGTATCACAGAATTCAAAAGTTTATATGCAAATTTCATTTTTGTATTCCTTATAGTTGTATCCAATATTTTGTGCTGACATGTTTACTTTAAATGAAACACATAAACAAAACACTTAATGAAATTTTAACAGTTAATAACTGGAAAATGAAAAATTACAAACCTGTTTCCAAAGTGACCAACTGTTGCATGGTGCATTAAAATATTCACTTATATCTATGATTATGCATGAAAAATACTGGAATAATAACTATAATTATGCATGATACATACAGGAATAATAAATATATTATATGACACATTTGAAAATATACAAATATCTTTCATATTGTAGTGGTCAGTGAGTATATGATATTTGATGTAAGGAAAGTACATCATTTTTGTGCATGCATTTTTTTCCTATTTGTTCTTCTCTTCCTATTGCATTTGAGCATAAAGAGTGGCTGATTATACTATATATCATGTACTATGTCTTATATTCTGTATTACTTTTTCAAAGAAGATTTTATTTTATGATAATTGATAATTGTAAAGACTGTAAAAATTATGTTTAGATATAATTTTCTTGAAATGAACAGGGTAAGTATTCTTTAGTTTGATTATTAAAGTCTTATAACAACCTCACAGTTGATGTTGACTTTAGCTGCATGCAACTTTTCTCTTTGGACTTTTCTCTGCATGCCTTTCACTTGTGCCAAACTTTAATTGTAGGTGATTAGGAGAGATGATACGATTCAGAAACTCCGCTCTGATGTGCTGAAGCTGCAAGAAAGATATGAAAACTCTATTGCTGAGGTATGTGCAATGTGACAGCTGCAGCTCCTTTCAAGCAGAACTAGCATTGCATGAGCATTACAAAAGAATAATTGATATTATGTTATTGGGGGAGACATGCATAGGGCATCAAAGAATATGTAGTTGCACTTCTGTCCTTCTGCAGGAAGAGGTATTGCCTCATCAAAGAAGCATTCATTTTTGCAATGTCCTTTTTTGTATTCTCTTTTTTTTTGGGTACATTTCATCATTTTGCCCTTTTCCTCAAGTCATGTGAACTTAGAAAGGGTTGCAATATAGTTTATTTTTGATGCATGCATGAAAATTCTGCTATAGCTCTGTGAACTCACTAATTGTTTCTTCTATTCTGTAATGGACTGTGACTTTGCATTTTATGCATGTATGGTGATGGAGGTAGTGAATGAATAAATGTTAATTGATCAAATTCTGGTCAAGACTTAGGTAACCTGCGATATTGAGTCAATGTAAATGGTGTATTTGTTCCATGTATAATGTTGATCTATGTGATGTGGTTTTTAAGGAAAGCAATACATGTCCTGGGATGTAATTATAAAATCATTTTTGTTTTGTAAGCATTGTTTATTCATTGAATATTATGTATGGTATAAATTATAGTACAGATATATTCATCCAACTTCATTTGTTTTCATTGTCATAAATCAACTCATGAGTTAAAGATCATTTCCCAATAAATTATCCCTGTCAACATATCTTTTGACATTGTTCACATATACTGGTATGTTAATGTATAGACCATATTAACATTATACACATGTATACATGGTGGATATCATACATTTCTGTGATATACATGTTACAGATTTATTTAAAAACTAAAGGAAATCAATAATAAATTCACAGTGCATCAATTCATTATATATTAATGTAATATACATACATATAATTAATATTGATTTTTGATCGATATACATGTATATCAGGTGAGGTTTTACTGAAGAAAGCTTGAATTTATTTTCTTTTTACAGTGATTAACATTGGGTGTACTTATAATGGGTTTGGAATATTGGTGAAAGACAGGTGTAATCCCTAACTGGAGTTGAGAAAAAAAATGTCTTACTTACAATTGTACACTTAGTCTTACTTATTCCTTATTTTGAGGTATATTGGTGATTTATGAGAGATAAGTTCCAGGTGTGCTATTTTTAACAAAGGTTTAACCAATGGTACACTTACATGTATCATTTCTTCATTGAATGTAGAGATTTATAACTCTAAAAGCTAAAATTGCAAATTCAATATTCAAAATGCTCATTGATATATACGAAATGAAAAAATAATCGGATAACCTGAGCGAATTATTGAAGATCCTTATTAATAACTCTGCCATATTTAATGTAACCAGTATAGATACCAGGAACATATTTTCCTATTTGTTTTGATTAGACCGAGAGACAAGAAAGGAAAGTCAGGAGATCGGAAGATCAATTGCAGCTAAAAACAGAAGAGGTGAGCGTTAAATACCAGAATAGAAGTATCAACCATTTGGAAATCATAATGATGTGTGTAATTAACCATTTATGATTTTATGTGTCCATGATGTATGATATAAATGCTTGAAGATGATAATGAACTGTGTGACCTATATGACAAAACTTTTTGGACAGACCCATCTCCAAAAATGATCCCCTACCACACTGAAAGTTAATATCAACAGAAATCATTCAAAGCAATAAAATGTTATATTCTATGTTTTGTTGAAGCAACATTTCAGCAAAATTTAGCTTATGACCACAGATCTGTTCTCTAGCAAGAGATTTAAACATAGATACAAGTATGTAAAATGAGCTGATCATTGTAAATATTTGACAATTTTGATATTTTCTATCGTAGTTAAAACAGCGAGACAGCAAGATAGAGCTTCTGACAACAGACCTAACATCAAGCAGGCAAGAGATCAACCAGCTAGGAATGTCCATCAAGGACCTAGAGAACGAGCTCCAGCTCAGTCGCCAGAAGTACACCAATCTCGGAGCAGAGACAGAGAACCTGAAGACAGCCCTGGAGATGTCCAGATCCTCCTCCAAAGATGCCAAGGACGCGCTCTCCGCTGAGGTAGGTTAATGTCTTCAAGGGACAGTCAATATAAGGATAGAGGAAGAGTTCCTCATTGATATTAATACATGTACATGTACATACACACCTGTGTATAAAGACCTCTCAAAGGAAGGAAGAAAGGGAGTGTTCCTTTTTCCATACAGACTTTCTTTAGTACTGTAAAACAGTGAATAGGAAATAGCATTGAAAAAGTTTTTTGACATGATTTGTCCCCCCCCCCCACCTCTGAATGATGCAGATCCTTTTCATTTGTATCAGTCATGATGAATAAAAAGAAATAGAAATGGTCTGCATCATTCAAGGGAAAAATTATGTCACGATGCTTTTCTTTTTAAAATTCCTGTTCTCCTTGTTTAACTGTAGAGTTTCCAATGAGAATTGCTATTCAGGAGAAACTAAATGGTTAGTATTTTAATAATTCAGTAATACCTATGTCTGCCCTCCCCAAATAAACTGTAAACTTGTCTTTTACTACCAGAGAAAAGAAAATTACAATGTAGATTTTTTTTCAATTTTTCATTTTTTTTTTTACACAGGTTGCAGAAAGGCATGATGCCATTCTCAAACTGAAAAGTGACCTGGCCGAGCTGGAGGTCACACACAGGGATAGCATGATCCAAATGCAGCATAGGGGTGAAGTCATCACACAACTGAGGGATGAGGTGGAGCGATTAAAGTCCCTGGTATGAATATGAGTGTTGTTGAAATCTAATTTAGTTTATTAATTATTGTTAACAAAAGAAGACTGGTGATTTCACATGACATATTCATGGGTAACACCATGCATGCATGAAGTACAGTAAGCTTTTTTTTTCGGTAGCATTTAATTTATTCAAATTTCTATTTCAATACTTACAAGTAACTCATTACCATAGAAATAGAGCATCAAGCCAGTTGTCCACCGTTAACACTTCTTTATGAATGTTTTCTCCATAGTATGTAATGGTAATGCCAATAGAGATCAGTGTTGTGGTTTGTATTCTAAGACCATTTAGATTTAGAACCAATCGCTATATCCATATCAATACACCACAGTTATTCTGCTCTTGATGATTTATATGGCTGTCATACCTACACAAAGTTTCCGTATTGAATTTAATTTGCAGTTGGATGAGAGTCGACATAAGGTGAAGAGAGCAAATGAGAAAATTAAAGCTCTAGAACAGCAGAGAGCCTCTCTCCAAGAAATGGTAAGATTAGAATTACTAGATGAGAAATATTTTTGTGTCATCAATTTTGATTATATTGATAATCAAGCTTTTTTAGAAGTAGAATATATGTGAATGTATGAAAGGAACACTACTTGCCATATATTTTCTTTCTACAGGTGAACAGACTAAATGAAGAACGTGAGTCGGAGCATGGTGAGGTTATACGTAGCCAGGCAGATCTCTCTGAACATCAACAAAGGCTGAATGGATTGCAAATGGAATTGAGCACACTCAGAGACAAACTCTCAGAGAGTCAATCCCAGGTACTAATCCATTTGCTACATTATATCATAATCATCACCATCATCATCATAATCATCATCATTTTCATCATCACCATCACCATTATTATTATCATTATATCATCATCATCATCATCACCATTATTATATCATCCCCATCATCATCACCATCATCATCATCAATATATCAGCATCATCATGATGAAAATCATCACAATTATCACCATCATCATCATCATCACCACCACCACCATTACCATCATCACCATCATCATTGTCATCAGTATCATCATCATAATCCTTGGGTTTTTGTTGTTGTTGTTGTTTTTTTGGTTATTTGTTTGTTTTTATGATTCTATCATCTCCTAATTTCACAGTATGCATTATTTTCTCCCAACTTAACTTATATCATGTTTTAACATGCATATTTTTATATTTCACCTGTCTACTTCTCAACAAAATAGAAGATATGGATGACATTGCATGCACATAGTTTTGATACGATTGCAGTTCTAGTTTTATTTGTTGATGTGAAAAGTGTAGGATTTCTCATTATTACAAAGACTTAAGAGTATGTAAAAGTGCCATTCATTTGGCAATATGACTCATTCAGAGCATATTCCTTCTGGGTTCATTGTAACCATCAATGGAGTTATCTAACTTGGTTCTACATATTTTGAAGTTTAATCGTTGAGAAAATTGGGGTGAACAAATGTCAATAACAAACATTGTCATGTCCATATCGATGTCCGTGTCAAATTTTGTTCTAAAAAATGAGATTCCTAAAGCTATGCACACGTAATAAATAATAATGATAAGAATGGTTTATTTATTCAAACTGTGCATCGCAGCCCTGGCCCCGTCTTATAAATAGTTGCGATTGATTTAAATCAATCGCAACTTGAAATCAATCACAACTTCTATCTCTTAAATACACAGTTGCGATTAATTTTAAGTTGCGATCGATTCGAATAAATCGCAACTCTTTATAAGATGGGGCCCTGGAAGGCTGCCTTGTACAAAATTTTTAGAAAAGAATTTACATCATAAACATAACAATACTTTAAATAGTACAATAATGATGTAAGGAAACATTTATTTATATAAAATTATGCAATTGTAGTTTCACATAAACATACCAATTCATACATGCCATTAAGTATTCAAATGTTGCAATATTTCAATTTACTCAAATGAATGCAAATCTTGATTTTGAAGCTGACTGATGTGAATTTCACCTTGATATCCAAACAATGATAATATCACAAAAATAAAGGAAAAATTACTAATTATTTTTGGCAAACCTCAATGATATTTTCGATGCTCAGTCGCAGTAAAAATTTGGAGTATTGAACACATTGCATTGCGCGTATTTGCAGGGGTGTGTTGCTTTAGGATCCATGTAGCTTTAGGACTCCTGGCCATAAATGTACTCCAAATCTTTTATTCTGGGAGTGATCAATGCCAATATTCACATTTATCAATGATATGTTACTGATAGTTGCTTTTGTTTTGTTGAAATCCCAGGTGTCTAATAGAGAAGAAACTATTGACAGATTACAGAAACAGCATAGAGAAGCCTCAGATATGATGACAAAGAAAGAGGCTGCACTGCAGAAACTTGAGGTGCAGCTTTTAACTGCTAGAGAAGAGAAGAGGAGATCCCAAGAAGAGGTAGGAAATGAGAAGAGAGAGAAAGTTTAAATAAAGAGGAGGAAAAAATAGTATGTTAATAAGATACTATTCCAAGTACATGAATTGAAATTATTATGTATACATGCAAACTTTGCAATAGTCGGATGATTGAACCACATGTAAGAGTCATGTTTTTTTTTTTTCTTTATAATATTTAGATGTGTTGAAACTTGTTATTTCATAAATAAGCCAAATATTATGTATCTGAAATTAATTGAATCCGAATTTGTTTACTGCCCAGAGAGTTGCAATTTACATTTCATTGTGCAGACATCCATTGTCTTAAAGCTCATATACAGTATTGGTAGCAAAAAGGAAATTGGAAATAAACATGTTAAGTATAGTCTCATGTTGTTCTCCTTGTATCAAATGAAGTTTGTAAGAGATCATTGGTATTACATCTATGATTTTAGGTGAATTTGAGTGTAAATATCTGTAAGGAAACCTCCTAGATCACTGACATATGCTAGGACGTTTCCACCCAAATAGCTCCCCGAACAACCATTTTGGGGCTTGGAATAGACATAGCATGTATGTCGCTGTGTGTAGTATCCTCATTGGTTTTGCACGTGTGTGTAAAGTGGATTCTGCCGTTGTTGAGAGTTTACTTGCCTGGCCTGATATATAAATCATTTTTTGCATCTCATTTGTTTAATATTAAACTTTAGGATTCAAAATCTTTACAGTATCTTGCTATTTATCAACAAAAATCCAAGAAATCTGACAAAAAGTTATTGAGGGCTCACCAAAACTGTACATTATCTTCAACCATTCCCTTTTGTCCTAGTTTTGTACACACATGAGGCTGACTAGAGACACTCATTTGATTAAGTGTTTATTTCAGAGTTTTTTAGTGACATAGGTTCACTAAAATTGCAATTTTAGGAAAAGTAGTGGGGGGTTAAACTAAAACGTTAAACTATTTGTAGCCTAGAACCTACTCTACCCCTACACTGAAAATGAGGTCAAAGGTCAAAGGTTAAAGGTTTCAAAATCCAGTGTAAAGTCAAGAAAGGTACATAAATGTACTTTTCGGGGTACTTGGAGGTCCTTTTTGAAAACCCCAGAATTTTTTGGAAAAATGGTCATAATTTTTTATTTCATCGTTATTTTGGGCTGAATTTTGAATAGTATGTAGGTAACACCCTAATCTAGTATGTTTTGGCAACTTTCCCCACTTTTTTCCTGAAACGAAAAAGATATCTGCAAAATAAACACTTCGGGGTGCGCGCAGGTCCTTTTTCTAGTTACCATGGTTACTGACTTAAATTGAGATGCTGCTATGTGCTAGATGAAACCTGTTCAAAACAGCATTCTAACTCCGTATGGCTGACCTCTAACCCCTTCAAGAAATTTGTTAAAAATCAAACTTGGCCAAAAAATGAAGTTGTCTCATACTAGGGTTTCAAGACAATTCTTAGTTCCCAGCTTCAGAATGACGTTATGAAATATTCATGGAATTAAAAAAAAAAAATTTTGGCAGAAAGCTGATACCATTTGATATATCAACAACGTTTATTTGGTCTCTGTATATTCTCTCGTTGCAATCAAAAACATGCGGAGAAAAAAAAATTGCTTTCTTGGCATATCCCATACAAAATTAAAATACCACCTACTCTGACTTATTTCAGTATCATGATATTATCGGGCTGTAAGGAGTAACACAAGATAAACCGGTCTGCAGAATACCGTTTTACAAATTGTAAGCGTATTTTTGCCAGGAAAGTTACTTGCCCTGGTTATGGGGATTGTGGGAACAAAGAAATTGAGATGAAATGCAAGTTAAAACAAAGGATAATACAAAAGTTATAACAAGGTCGATTTACATTTGCTTGCCTGAAATCACGAACTTAGAAAAACCGCGGACTGGGGGGGGTTCTAAGCAAGTTGTTAGGCAACTTCCCACGTGCTGTTAAAACCTCGCCAGAAAAACTTCGAGCAGGAGTGGAGATTTTCCCTATTAAAGTCCGCAGACTTATAAGAGAAATTTGCCAGTGGAAATGCTAGTTCGCAGTTTTTGCCAAGTGACCTGGTGGTTGCCTATTCAAGGAGTGACGAGAGTATTTAAATGTATTATGCATTTTGTGAGTATACAAAAACCACATAGTTTCAGTAAGCGATTTTTTTTCAGGGGTAAGTGTAAATGGTGTGCTGAAAAATCGCGAAATTAAAAATCGTGGTGTTAGCAAGTATAAATGACTGATATCAAAAGGTTTTCAGAATACCTTAATAGACTTAAAACAAAAGATTCAATTAATGAGATAGAATTAAATGGCATGCAGGCCTGGCTGTGTTCATCCATGTTTGTTTACAAAATTAAACAATTCAAGCACTTATTCCATCCAGTTCTGGACCAAGAGTGTTTGGTAAAGACTATATTCTCAGTCATGATATAGCTACCACGAAATCATATTTGCTTTTTTTCCTGCAATCTAAAAAGAAAATATGAAAATGAAAATAGGCTTATTGAAATGTATAACCACAGACAAAAAAAAGGCTGCTTAACTTTACGGAAAAAACAGTGAGTATACAAATCGAAGCTGTGACATAAACATGGGTGTAATATCATAATCAAACTTGCAATATGGAGCATTGTTTCAGTCAATTCAAAGTCTGACATTTTCGAAAACCCATTATCATCTAATTGGTTACAATTCTTGATCCCAAACACAAAGGAATGTAGGCATACATTAAGGTTGCGTTCAAGCGACCATTTTTTACCCTAGAAACACAGTTTTCAAAAACGTTTAGTTTGCGCAGGGCCTGTTTAGTATTAATATATTTTATCAAATTTCTTATCTTATCAGTGATTTGTTTTGGCTTGCGAGATAATAGAACTTGCTTCAGGAATGGATTCTCCGCCAAAACGTCTCTTACAAAAGCTGCTTTTGGTCTGATTTTACTCTTAATCATTGGCCCAAACATCACCTCCAGCGCTTCCATCTCTTCTTCTGTGCATCTTTTGTAGTTTCTGATGGTTGAATGGGTGCTATCTGATCCAAAGTCTGCGCAGGGCCTGTTTAGTATTAATTTATTTTATCAAATTTCTTATCTTATCAATGATTTGTTTTGGCGTGTGAGATGATAGAACTTGTTTCAGGGATGGATTCTCCGCCAAAATGTCTCTTACAAAAGCTGCTTTCGGTCTGATTTTACTCTTAATCAATGGCCCAAACATCAACTCCAGCGCTTCCATCTCTTCTTCTGTGCATCTTTTGTAGTTTCTGATGGTTGAATGGGTGCTATCTGATCCAAAGTCTGCGCAGGGCCTGTTTAGTATTAATTTATTTTATCAAATTTCTTATCTTATCAATGATTTGTTTTGGCGTGTGAGATGATAGAACTTGTTTCAGGGATGGATTCTCCGCCAAAACGTCTCTTACAAAAGCTGCTTTCAGTCTGATTTTACTGTTAATCATTGGCCCAAACATCACCTCCAGTGCTTCCATCTCTTCTTCTGTGCATCTTTTGTGGTTTCTGATGGTTGAATGGGTGCTATCTGATCCAAAGTCTGCGCAGGGCCTGTTTAGTATTAATTTATTTTATCAAATTTCTTATCTTATCAATGATTTGTTTTGGTGTGCGAGATGATAGAACTTGCTTCAGGGATGGATTCTCCGCCAAAACGTCTCTTACAAAAGCTGCTTTCGGTCTGATTTTACTGTTAATCAATGGCCCAAACATCACCTCCAGGGCTTCCATCTCTTCTTCTGTGAATCTTTTGTGGTTTCTGATGGTTGAATGGGTGCTATCTGATCCAAAGTCTGCGCAGGGCCTGTTTAGTATTAATTTATTTTATCAAATTTCTTATCTTATCAATGATTTGTTTTGGTGTGCGAGATGATAGAACTTGCTTCAGGGATGGATTCTCCGCCAAAACGTCTCTTACAAAAGCTGCTTTCGGTCTGATTTTACTCTCAATCAATGGCCCAAACATCACCTCCAGCGCTTCCATCTCTTCTTCTGTGAATCTTTTGCAGTTTCTGATGGTTGAATGGGTGCTATCTGATCCAAACTATATGAGAGAAAGAATAAATGGGATTTAAGAAGAAGAGAGTCATGTGTTACCTTTACAATAATTAAAGTGAAAATGACGAAACTTCCCTTTCAGATGAGAGGTACATTGTATGACAGTATAGCCTACAAATAAAGCACATTACCAGTTGAAAAGTATGCTTAATTTCTTTCATTAAACATCAAATTGTTTCAGGTGCAGCATATTTAACTATTATTCTAATCATTTCAAAGCCTCTATATTTAACAAATACCTTTATTTGAAAATAAACATGAATAATCTTCATGTACTCACCATGATCACTGACAGTCCTATGGTGGAACACTGAATTTGGGTTGTTTACCTCTTGTACGCAGGAAATAAACATAATTTTCTCCATGGATGACACCCCCAAATATGCATAATCATTGCAGAAACACCTGACTGAATATTAAAAAGAATACATTAATTGGTTATTAATTTCTCAAGGAAAATATAACAGCAAACAAAGGGGTAGGGGACTTGTTCTGCCGTCTTGTCGAACGACACTGAATTTCGATCGTTTTTTCCTGGTGTGAGAGGAAAACATGTACGTTCTTCATGGACGAAGTGTCAAAAATGAGTGGGATCATTGTCCGACTAGCCTGTGAAAATTTCAAAATGAGAGGAATCAATGTAGCAATACCTATATAAAACGTCAGTGAAATACATCGAACAGTTCTTTTTAATTATAGTCCAACATAAGTTCAGCTGGGAAAATAAGTGGTAGACTATGCTGCCATTGCCACAGAGCTGGATTTCAGCCCCAGCGTTCTGGGGACGATGAGGGTTAACGTGTCGTTAGACTAGAGATAGGTCTAGATTTCTAGCCCTGATTATAGTTTAATTTTTCCTCCAATCATGAAATCTCTTCTCGCAGTTTATAAGTCTATGCATCTGTAACATACACAGCTTAAATTCAAAATAAATATGACGTGCATATTTGACAGTAACACATAAATCAAAATTTAATAAATAATATTTACCTTGTCTGTGTTAGCTTGCTCAAATTCACGATGTTATTCTTAGGGTTAGAGGGCGCTACATAACGCTAGAATGCAGCGCCGTGAACGCGATGTCATTAAACACCCTCGTTTTGGTGTGATTATTTTTTTATCTTTGAAAACGACGACGAGGTCGAAAAAATATCGTTATTTTGTCAATAATCAATTTTATAGGATGCCCCAAACGTATGAAGGAGAGTACTAATTTCTGGACGTACTCGTTATAACCAGTTTTTCGGTTGCTTATGCATTATCCTGCAATTACTGATTAAAGATGACTTTTAAACACGAAAATTCAAACAAGAGTGATTTTTTTTTTCTTTCTTATATTTTCATTATTAAACAACGATAATTTAAATCCTTTCATACAGTAATTTCTGATATATCTGTCATCATATTCCATTAGTAATTTTTTTAAATACACATCTCTGTTTTAAAAAATAAACAAAACTTTGAAAAGGTACAACAAAGGGAAATTTAAGGTACATTGTCTATTTTGGGGTACTAAAAGGTCTTTTTTGTGGTACACGAAAGTCCCATGTACCCCGAAAAGGACTGCACTTCAAAATAGACTTATGGTACCCAAATTAGACTTGTACCTCAAAAAAGACTTCATAGTACCACAAAATTGACTAATGTACCTCAAAAAGGACACAATGCACCTCAAAACAGACCTAACTGTACCCTCAAAAGGACCTCTGTAACCCCGAGAAAAGACCTTCATGTACCCGAATTTAGACACATGTACCCCAAAAAGGACCTTTATGTACCCCAAAATGGACATTTACCCCAAAATGGCCAGGTACATAAATGTCTTTTTTGGGGTACAGTCTTTTTTGGGGTACAAAGAGGTCTTTTTTGAGGGTTACGGAGGTCCTTTTCCTGAAATGAATATAGCCCTAACCCTAACCCTAACCCTAACCCTAACCCTAACCCTAACCCTAACCCTAACCCTAATCCTAATCTTCACATTAAAAACAAATCATGACCTTAACCTTTGACCTTTCGAGATATGGATGGCGGAGCAAATGTTGCAAGAGCAAATGTTGTGTCACCTTTGAAATAAGTTACATGTATCTTTGTTTGTAGCTCACAAGGAAAGAGGCCTCCATATCTCAGCTTGAATTAGATCTGAATGCAACCAGACAGCAGTACAAAGATGCAGTAGAGGAGAATGGAAGATTGGCTGCTCGCATCCAGGCCATGAGTATCACATCACAGAGTGAACGGGATGTCCTCTCTAACGAGGTAGAATATGAAGTAATTCAGTATATGTATGTATGTTGTTGTAAAGGAGAGACATGTAGGTCTAAAGCAACAAGGGTACATCGAGCTATAAGTCCTATCCTAGGGAATTGATAATTGAATTATTTGCATATCAACCCAGAGAGTGCACCTTGTGTCCTCTCTGGTAAGATTAGAGAAGTTTTAGCTCAATTTGTGTAAAAGGTATGAACTACTTTCACACCAGAACATTTTGAGACCAAGAGACATTCCCAAACTTTAGAGTTTTACAAAAGTTTTATTCGTGAAATGAATGAATGGCAACGCTGAGTGCAGAGCTGCCAAGTCTCCCTGATTGTCAGGGAGACTCCCTGAAAATTAGCTGATTTTAGAGTGAAAAACGCCAGATTTTCAACAATCTCCCTGATTCATACATTGATTTCTTCCATTGAATTGTGTGTAATAGAGAAAGATCTCCCTGATTTCTCTGTAAATTCTTCCTGAAAGGTGGATATTAAGTTGGCAGCTCTGTGAGTGATTGTCATTAACATTTAGCTTAAGATTCATGTCACAAAAGCATTGGTTTTACATCAATATTTAAAATAAAAGAATTTTGTTTTTCATCTCTATAACACCTGTGTCTCTTTTATTCATGTAGACCTATGTTGCCTCAAAATACAGATTACAAGAGAATAGATATACTATGTATTTGTTGACAGGTATCCAAGAAAGATGAAGAAATCCAAAGATCAAAGGCTGAACAAACTGCTCTTCATGAACAGCTACATAGGACTGAAGAGAGACTGTCATCTCAGGTAAGATACTACTTATGTAGAATGTATAAGCAACAGTTATGAGTCTTTTTATTTGTATCACTATTTGAAAAAGAAGTAACAGAACTCTGTCAATTGCACAAAATGTCATTCCTCATATCCAAGGGAATTTGACTGCACATATAACTTTTATTATGAAGTAATTTAGTAATGTTATGATGAGAATACTATAATCCATCTATCTGTTAGGTGAAATTATCATATTATGACGTTTAGATCAAAGCAAACAGATGATGCAGACTTTTTAAAAAGTGGTGTAACATTTTTTATTCATTTATATATTTATTGTGGTATAAAAAACATTGTACATGGTAGCTTTGTGGCTGAATTGAATACAATTTACATTAATATTTACAATTTACATGTAATATGTGAATATGTTAATAAAAGCCATATTTGACCCTAACAGGAGCTCTCCCTAGAGCAGATCAGACACAAGCTACAGACCAATACATCAGAATTAAAGATGAAAGATGAGACCATTGACAGTCTAGAAAGAGAACTTCAAGATGCCAAGTCAATGCATAGTACAGTCAGGGAAGAGGTGAGCTATTAAAGCAATACTTGAGAACATTTGTGTTATGTATGGACTTTTAACTTTAACCAGGCATAGGGGTATAAACCAGGCAATTAATCAAATCTGCCTGTCACAGTGAGCATATAAATGAAGCTACTTCCTGTCTACTGGTTATTTTTAGTTTGAAAAAGCACACTGTGGTAATTAAAGAGGCATTTAGAGCCGCTTGTATGATTCCACGTATCACCCATCTGAGTAGCAACAAAACATAAAATATTGACGCTAGCAATTAGGGATAAGCAGAGTATATCTTTGTTGGCTTGTTTAATTTTGGAAGTAATACACATCCAATGTTTTTGTTGCACCTGGCAACAAAATCAGTAAGAATTCTAGTAATTGTCATACTTGCTAAATGCTCCTCAGGCAATTTGAACGACTAATGAAATTTGATATTAGTACTTGTCAATCTGTGAGGGTTTTATTCCCCCTCTAGTATATGGAGGAGGATGATTTTTTAATGATATCCTAGTCTGCAGCAGACTGTTATTCTGATATATAGAATCTATAATGACACTGCCAAAGCCTGTAGTTGGTACTGGCTGTGTTTTTCTTCTTGGATTAGTTTTAATGGCATTTGCCATTCAGTTTAATATTTACACCATGAAGTGATCTGGGTCACTTCATTTAGTCTCTTGTCCAGACCTTACATAATAACTTAATATTATATGTACATGCAAGCTTGTAATACAGGCATCTCAGTTGTTCTATTTATGTGTATTGCAGTCTGAAATTGTTTATTGATTATGCATCTTTCTTTTTCCCCTATAGGTTGACAGGCTAGAGAATACTTTGCATGAAATCAACTGTGATTACCAGTCTCTTCAGAATAAAGAAGAATCTCTGACACAAACTGTAAGTAATTTTTTTGCATTCTCTTTGATAAAACTATGAATTCATCTGTAATAATTACAGGTGTCAAAACTCCTAATAAAAGATGTAGAGATTATCGATATCTAAATTTTATTCTTTCAAACGCCTTTAAATAGAGTTACTCAGACAGCTGCACACATCACAGTTTAAGTTGTTGGATTTTTTAGCCTTTTGTAATGCTCATATCCTCCATGTACTTACCATTAGTAATAAGGGTGCTTCAGTGTTAACCTGGCATTATCTGTGCTTTCACTTCAGCACTCATAGCATTCAAAGAATTTCTCCTGCCAGTATCCTCAGATACTGGCCTTGAGAGAGGCAAACGCAAATATAATTCATACTCTGTAAAAGGCCATAAATGTGATTGCAATGAATCCATAAACTTGTCATTTCAAGTGAGGATAAACCTTGTCACTAATCAATCACATACTTTGTAATAGAAAATCCAATAATATAGTAACTATAAACAGTGATGCCCATGCCAGATTCTCCAATTTATATGATTAATGCATTATGTCATGTAATCAATGTTTGTTTTTATAGATAAGGCTGAAGGATGATCTGATATCTGAACTCAAGAATGACACTGAGACCATGCATCAACAACATAGGGATCTCTTATCAAAGGTGAGTCATTTGAAATATGTTACCTTTTATAGATTTATATTTGTAGATGATCTGATTGTTGACAAATAGACACAAAATATTAAATTTTTAAAAGTCTTTAGATTTGTTGTGATAAATAGGTTGCATTTTAGCCTGATGAATATGATTGGAAATGAACAATACCTGGGGAATTTTTAATGATTTGAATGATTTTAATAACAAATTTGCTGTTCTAATTACTTTGAATTTGAAATACTCTTCAGAAGAGTGTTATCCAACATTTAGTGGTTTAGTTGTCCTGACACAAACAAAAGAATCTCCTTGATGATAATCATAATTTTCCATTATTTTTCCCAGTGTTGTAGATTAAATTAATATTTATTGCAACTGAGATGAACATTTTCAATACTGTTTATTTATAGTAAATAGAATATGTACATATATTCTAGTCCCTAAATAAGGACACTACCAATGCATCAGAAGTGCAGAAGTACTATTTTAAGTACAAATTAATAGTCCATTATTATCCCCCTTTGAACTGGCCAGTATTATGTATTTTACCACACTAGCTTATTTATAACTCACTGATCTCATTTTTTTCCAATTCCAAACCCCAATCATTCAGATGTCAGAACGAGACAACGCCATCCAGAGACTGAATACAGAGAACACCAAATTTAAATCCAAGCATCAGAGTAAGACATCTGAGGTGAGAATCATGGAAAAGAGTTTTGTTTGCCTTGTTTGATGAAATAGATCCACTGATACCATAGTCGTGCAATAAAACATCATCTTAGTATAGCATATCATAGAAAAGAGTTTTGTTTGCCTTGTTTGATGAAATAGATCCACTGATACCATAGTCGTGCAATAAAACATCATCTTAGTATAGCATATCATAGAAAAGAGTTTTGTTTGCCTTGTTTGATGAAATAGATCCACTGATACCATAGTCGTGCAATAAAACATCATCTTAGTATAGCATATCATAGAAAAGAGTTTTGTTTGCCTTGTTTGATGAAATAGATCCACTGATACCATAGTCGTGCAATAAAACATCATCTTAGTATAGCATATCATAGAAAAGAGTTTTGTTTGCCTTGTTTGATGAAATAGATCCACTGATACCATAGTCGTGCAATAAAACATCATCTTAGTATAGCATATCATAGAAAAGAGTTTTGTTTGTGTTGTTTGATGAAATAGATCCACTGATACCATAGTCATGCAATAAAACATCATCTTAGTATAGTATATCATAGAAAAGAGTTTTGTTTGCCTTGTTTGATGAAATAGATCCACTGATACCATAGTCGTGCAATAAAACATCATCTTAGTATAGCATATCATAGAAAAGAGTTTTGTTTGTGTTGTTTGATGAAATAGATCCACTGATACCATAGTCATGCAATAAAACATCATCTTAGTATAGTATATCATAGAAAAGAGTTTTGTTTGTGTTGTAGATCCAGCGCCAGTCTGAAATGATGAAAAAGCTTGAAGACTCTCTCACCAAATCTCAGTTAGACATGGAAAACTTGAGAAGGAAACATCAGGAGGAGGTGAGTAATATCTCTCATTCTGACTAAAAACATTTTCTGTTGTGTTATCTTACATAATTTCTTTTCATGATTGAATTTATTTATGTTGTTTCTTTATTTTGACCTTGTCAGTAAGTGAGCAATGTGTACGACGGTAAGATTGGCAGTGTGTGGTGGTGCTGTAAGTGTCTATATCATAGGCACATTGTAGACCCAAACCAAACCTCATCTCTTTGTCCTACCCATGACCTCATTCAAATAATAAACCCTACTATAACCCTAAAGTTAATTTCAACTGAAAATTCTATCTAAGGTGAACAGAGAACATTAACAGTGCAGACCTTCTCTTATATATATTATTGTGTTTTAGTTAATAGGCATAGAGTATGCATCTATGCAAGCACATGTACCCTTCATTCTTTTACCTTTTCAATTATGCAGTTATATTTTAATCATATATTTGTTTGTGTTTACTTGCATCTTGTCATATAATTTTAATGACTAGCTTTTCTTCTCTCTTCACTTTCCCTATGCTGTCATTTGGATGCTGTATCTGCTTACTTCAACAAATGTTATTGTAATTTTGTTGTTTCTCTCAAATCCACTCAATGAACACTATTGTGATATGTTGCATACACTCTATGTTTTCTGGATTGGATTACCTATGGCCACTTTCTCACCTATTTGTATTCCTGATACAAATTGTAATGATGTTATGAATGGATGCCTCTATGTTTGGTTGTCATCCTTGTATAAAAATTGTTGCTTTTTATGTCCCGTTTTCTTCATATGTTCATATTATTGAAATACCCTAATCCCTTGTTTTGCATCTTTGTTTTGGGGAATGAATGGTTGAAAAATCATTGTTTTTATTGGTCGTACATTTTTGGTTTAAATGTCCTCACCGTGCTGTCGATGGCTTTTGCATTCTTGATGCATGTGAATGGTGTAGTTCATCCATGGTTTGTTGGTGGTCCGTTGTCGTGTTGTCCTGGTAACCAGTCTTCTCCGTCTTCTTATAGAGGAGCTTGATTCCACACTCTCTACTCCTTGCAGTACTGAAACCAGACAACTTGTATCTAGATAGAGGAATGGAATTAAGCATTGAAACCAGACAACTTGTATCTAGATAGAGGAATGGAATTAAGCATTGAAACCAGACAACTTGTATCTAGATAGAGGAATGGAATTAAGCATTGAAACCAGACAACTTGTATCTAGATAGAGGAATGGAGTTAAGCATTGAAACCAGACAACTTGTATCTAGATAGAGGAATGGAGTTAAGCATTGAAACCAGACAACTTGTATCTAGATAGAGGAATGGAGTTAAGCATTGAAACCAGACAACTTGTATCTAGATAGAGGAATGGAGTTAAGCATTGCAGTTCTAGATGTTTTAATTGTGTATCTATATGGGATGCAACTCTGAGACATTGTGAAAGAGCTAAAAGTCAAAGAATAATAAGGGAAGGAGAAGAATAAGAAGTGAAAGGAACAGGGTTAATGATTTTTTTTTCATTGAAAGGAAGTGCAATTTTGGATTACTGATTTGAATTAATGAAGAATCGATTTGAGGCACTTATTCTTATAAAGAAAATGATTTATTGTTTATTTTCTTCCAACCCTGTAAATGGAAATAAGAAACTATGGAGAAAAAGAATAAGAAGAAAGAGAAGTAGAAAGGAAAGATCAATAGGTTGCAATAAAGAACTAGATATATGTTAAGGAGACTTGCTAACTTCATGTAAATTTGCATGGAATGAATGGGCCATAGCACATTTAAAGGTACATGTGTACTTCATCCCTTTTGTAGACTGACACAAAACTCTGCAAAACTTTGCACAGGTTTAGTAAACATCCTGTATATACTGCCTATGAAATTTCAAGGTCACAAGTTCCAACTCTTTGTAAGAAATGAAAATCTTGTTTTTGTCACAGAGGGAGCTATTCAGAAACCAAGGCAAGTAACATGTATGCATAAGTCAAAAAATAATTTTGGAAAATCACACATTTTTTTTAGTCAAAAAAAATAAAGTGTTACCAAATTGTTGTTATCACTTACTTAAAAGCAAATTATAATCCTTTTTACATCCGCAAAAGTTTTCCAATTATAGTTTTTTGGTATTTATCGCATACTCACATAACTTCAAAATTTAGAGCTGCAAAAGGGATGAAGAGCATGAAAATCTTGGCCTTTAAATAATAACAAAACTCTTTGTTTGTACTCTGGTATTTAATACTAATTGTCCTATATTTACTTGTTTGAAATAGGGTATGCATCAGAGAGTATGCTCTTAGCCGGAATGCTATAACATGACAATACATGTTGGTGGACAGATGTGCAATATGTCAACCCTCTTTTTGCGTGATAGATCGCTTGTAAAAGATTTATCATATTAGGCATCGTGCCTACCTGGATGTACCTGTTCTTTGTATTGTCTTAGCTGGACACATTGAACTCAGGAGGCAACCTTGTGTAGTCTAGAGTGATGGCTTGAGAAAAAGCAAGGAATGAGGTCACAAATACCCTCAATTTGATATAAGAAATACTACATGAATATTGTATTTCTCTATTAGATAAACCTTCAAACTAAGAATTTACCTGGTGCATTTCAACCTTGGTCTGCTGCCTTGATGAAGTATGAAAGCACTCCGGTAAACTATGAATATGTCAGTGCAAAATGCAGTATACTGTATTTGTATATTCTGTACACAACACTGTGCATGATGTGGACATCCTTTATCTTAAGATAATTGGTGCATACTTACATCCCAGCACTGGATTTGTATGTGCCAGTTTAACACATATGGTGTGATTTAGCCTTTAATCAAGGTGCTGTGGCTGCCCTTATTGAATGCTGCACAGTTCTCTGAATGTAAGATCTCCATGATCACATACAACATGCATTGAGTGCTATACTATCCTATTAGCACTGCATAATTTTTATTTATTTCATAATTTTTTCTTCCTAAAGGTTGAAATTTGTTGTCAGTTTTGTTTGAAAATATTGTGACTCTGTTTTGTCATGATTATTTAGCTGCAAGTTGTGAAAATTCACCAATCAAGAATAGGGCGAGATACTTGATGAGTTCATGGTTGTGAGTTGTATTGCCGTATACATGTGTCGTATGAGTATTAAACGATTTAAGTGCTCTCACTCGCCTTATGGAATAAGAATATTGATTATGTTTTCAAAGGGTAAACCAATGAAATAGTGAGATGTTGAACACAGTATTGTATACCTACAGGCTGTCCTGAAAGATAGATGGAGAGAGAGAGAGAGAGAGAGAGAGAGAGAGGGAGAGAGAGAGAGAGAGAGAGAGAGAGAGAGAGGAAGATGAGGAGGGAGGGGAAAAGAAAGAGAATGGCTAGAGTCTGTCAACTCTAGTTTGTTCATATGATGTAAGAAATGATTTATTATACATGGTCTGATTTCATGACATTACATGCACTTGGGCTGTTTGTCTATTATAAAGTAGTAAGGCTGTTATGGTTGATGACAATTTGTTTACATTTACTTTTCTGGAGGCTTGTTGTTCATTTGGTCCAAATGTGTTCTTTTTGGTGTTAAGTAAAAGATGGGTTTGTCTTTGAATTTTGGTGTTGTGTCATTATATTGTATGGGCACTCTACTCTTCTTAGGTCATGGTTTTATGTCTAGCAAGAAAAATTCTGTTTTACCCCCTTAATAGACCTTTTTCCTTTGGGAATTACTTTTTTTAAAAGTATTTATCCACTTATACTGAACTTTCCCTGTAAATTTGAGGTTCAGAAACAATTTCATCCATGAGATATTCAAAATTAAGCTCATCAGTCAGAACACAAGTTGTTTATTAGCTATGGATGAATCCTTAGATAAGCCACACTAAACATGTGATTTTAGCATAACAACAGAATTTCATAGTAACCTTTTTAGGTGTTTCATTCTATCCTTACAAGTTTATCTAAACATGGAAAAATTAGTGAAATCTGTATTTTGACCCCTTCAGTTTTTACCAATAATGTGCATTACTTTTAACTTAAATGTGTCTTTATTGCTTATTTTCTAGAAACATTTGCCTATCAACATGTTTTATATATTTCTATGAAAAATATAAAAAAGAAAATTGTTTTATATTCATTGATTGTCAATAATGATGTAATAAATTGACCAACTGGATAACAAATTCCATGGTTGTGGTGTCTTTTTTCTGATTGTCTACAAATAATTTGACAGACATGAAGAGTGTTGCTTTTGTTAATAATCAGAAAACTTTTGACTGCCGTAACAAGACCAGACCCAACCCACTCATTCAGTGAAAGTTACATTCATATGGCTGCTGCATCTTGTGTTTGCATGGAGTCTGCATTGAGTCTGCATTCATCCACTGCTCATTGTCCAGTAAATGGGGTGGATTAAACACTTCAAGCAGCTAGGAAGACTATTCTTCAGTCTGACTACCAAGGAAAAGTCATAAACTTCGATTTGGACATGAAATCTTTAGAAAAGTACTGGTTGGTTGATCCTGAGTTAAGCTGTAGCATATTGCTTGATACCAGGTTGCTGAACAAAAATTGTTTTTGGTATGCACCATTACTCTTTGATATCTTTGTTTGATCTGGGCCCTCTTGCATAAAAAGTTGCGATTAAACGCAACTCAAAAAATTAAAGGCAAGTCCCAAATACGCGATCCTGATTGGTTGAAAATGGAGTTGCGTTTAATTTTTTGAGTTGCGTTTAATCGCAACTTTTTATGCAAGAGGGGCCCAGAGAGCATAGAAGGATGCCATCATTGTCAGTTCTCATAGAAATGTTCATTGTGCATGCTGCAATGCTGTTTGTGCAGAGACCTAAATCTAGTGTGTAGATCAGGTTTGAGATCTATGTTCTGTATAGTTTTTGCACCCAAGGTAGTAGCACTCATTGATATAATTTAAACAAAGGACTTGGTTGGCAGTTTCATTGTTTTATTATGCATGCTATAGGAGCAGAGACCTAGTTTAAAGTATACCAGGTTTGAGATCTGCCATAGAATTGAAGTTCTGGTAGCACTCAATATTACAATGTGAAAGGGACTGTTGGCATTCTGTACATCTCTATTTAATGTTAAGAGAGCTTTTGCTCTAAGTCTGTGATAGATGCATGTACATCAGTGCTTGCTGCACCTCTTAAAGGGGGTACCCAATGCTGAAACAATGTTACTTCATTTAAAAGATCATGATTTTATTAGAAGAAAATCATCTGCCTTAAATTTTTTTTAAATTCGTGTTGCCAGAAAATCCCCGAAATATGGTAAGATTTCAGGATATTTTGGCCCCTCAGCTGTGTCCCAATTTCAGCTAGGTAACCACAATGACGTCAATGTGGTTACCTTGTCGCGCAATTATAGCAAAATGCGCGCAAGGTGTAATGCATTTTGTACAGTCTAGCGCGCAACACATCTGCAATACGCGAACCTGGGTAACCACTTTGACGTCATTGTGGTTACCTAGCTGAATCGGGACACAGCTGAGGGGCAAAAATATCCTGAAGTCTTACCATATTTGGGGGATTTTTCTGGCAACACGAATTTTTAAAAAACTTAAGGCAGATGATTTTCTGCTAATAAAATCATGATCTTTTAAATGAACTAACATTGTTTCAGCATTGGGTACCCCCTTTAAATCTCTAAGCTCATTATGGTAATATACTGATGTTGGTTTGTGATAGTGTTCACTGGTTAAGTAAAAAGTTATATTAACATAGCCATGCATGTTGTAGGAATTCTCTTGGCTAGTGTCTTATGGAACAAGAAAAGCTCATTGTGAAAACAAGTCTGATTGAAGCCCCGATCAAAAAGTCCTGTTCCAAAACTTAGAAGAAAGAGTTAGGAAATGTTACAGTCCTATTTGTTTCTTTGCTCTTCCCAATTGTGCTATGTAAAAAAAAATTTCAGTTGAAATAGGAAATTTGAATTGACATCAAGCCCAATTCTAATCATTATCAATGACCTCTTTCAGAGTTCCGCTCCAAGTAATGAACCTATCCGAATAGAGAACAATCATGTTTCAAAATTCAGATTGGAAAGAGGCTTTTGAAAGAACAAATATGTATTTGTAGGAAAACCCTCATACAGGGCCTTGTAAGGAGTTGGGATGTCTCTTTCAGGGTATTTCATTGTGAAGGGATACCTCTGGACATAAACGGCGCTTTTCACGTAGATGAATATAATAGGACCTTGTGGAAGTAGGAATCTATTCTTGATATTCATCTTCTTTTTTTTTTTAAAGCAAAGCTTTTCCAGGAATAAACATTGAGGGCTAAAAGGGAGAACCACAGAGGAAAACACTATTTACTGGTAAATGCATGAGGAATGCATAACAAGATTATCAACATTTCTAACATTTCTAACATTGAATATTGATTATGGCATCATGCTTCTAGCATAGATGCTTTTTGATATGCATAGTAGTATTTTACTCTTTTTATAATTTGATGTGTCTTGTTACGATGTACATTAGTTGTTATAACTATAATAGTTCAATTGCTTGTTCTGTGTACAGTTCACATAACACCATCAAAACGCTTGCACTCTTGCATGCCAGTGCATGTATCTATATACCCTTGTCCAAAGATTTTTGTCCATGCATGCTGTTTGATGTTCTCTTCCCCACCAGGCAACAAGACAGGAAGAAGAGATAGCTCATCTTCAGTCAGAACTAACTGAAGCTCAACAGCAGTATACCTCATGCTGTGAAGAGGTAAGAGGAATTGCACCCCCCCCCCCAAAAAAAAAAAAAAAAAAAAAAAAATGAAACTACTAGTGAATGTTCAAGTTTTAAAACTTATGTATGTTTGTTTTTGTGGGGTTTTTTTTGTACCTAAATGCTTTAGACCCCTAAAGGTTTGAGCTACATTTGATGTTTCTGCATCTGAATATTCAGATTACTATATTCTTACTGTCATTAGAATATGGTGAATAGAGGCTATTTTTGCCTACAAGAGGGATTTGTTATGCAGAATGCTTATTGCTGATTTCATGTCCAGAATGTGAGCCCATAATTATTTTATTCATAGTTTTAACATTTTAATTGGATAGTTAATGCTCAGAGCAGACTAATACCAGCCATACATTTGTGGCAACTTTCTGTAATTTTTGTTTTGTATCAGATTTAAAAAAAAGAAAATCATCCATATTTACCATTCTTGTAACATTGTACAATATGTAGTTAACAAGTTTCAACTTACTTATATTAATTATATACATATATCTTAGTACTTTCTCATGTGATGAAAATACAACCGTAATCTCAAGATAGATACATAACTCTATATTCCATTTGATTAAAAATTGCAAGACCATCTCTAACACTTGTACCTAATTGTTTTGTCCCATAGCTGATGAAAGTTGAAAACCAGCTGGAACTCACCAAGTCAGACACAGCCCGTCTGAGCATGCAGGCAAGGCATGATGCTGATGAGCTCTTGAAGCTTGCTGAGAGGGTACAACGACAGGAGCTGGATCTTTCTGTGACCCTGGAGAAACATAGGACCTGTCAGGCGGAGTTGGCCTCTAGGGATCAGAGTCTCCTGAGGCTACAGGCTGAGCTGGATACAGTGCAGCAGCAGTATCAAGGCAATGTAGAAGAGGTATGGAGTATGTAGGAAATCCTGTGCTGTTCATGATATGATGTTAAGGTTTTTAATTGATGAGGATACTGCTGGTGATTGGGGATGTATCGATGAAAGAAAGAGTGACAAAAAGATGTCGTTTTGCTGACTGTTCATACTTAAAGTGATTTGGTAACTTTGTAGAGGCTTAATGAAATCTGAGCTGCCTGGCCTTACATGCTATCAATGTATGTAATATGGTGTAAAAATGAAGCCCAGGAAAAAAAAGCAATTCAAAATCATCATGTGCTTCAGAAAAGTAAACATATGCAAGTGACCAGAAATGCCAGACTCATTTTCCCCCATAGACTCAGTATTAGACTAAAGCGTATGGCCATACGCTTTCGTGAATGTGAGTATTCAGTCATAGATATCTTAATAATAGCATTATATATTTGAAAACCTTTCTATGCCTGGGTATTTATTTATCCTTCTGAACATCATTATACAAGACAGATATCAAAATTCAACAATTCATTAAATCAAGCCTTCACAAAGTTACTGAATCCCTTTAAGATCATACATAAGATGATGACAATGATTATATCAAAATAATTATTATCAAATTAAAGATGATAGGTACATGTATATCTGTGTAAGTTTAAATTTGGTTGAAAGAAAGTATAATTATTTTAATTTTGATACTGATAATAATGATGAAAGTAAGTTTTATCATTTTCCATATGTGAAACTATATGAAACAATATTTTGGCTCTTTCAAAACTATGACAATTCATTTTGATTTATTTATCCATAGAACAAATCACTGCAAGAAGAAGTCCATCAGCTACAAACCAAGGTCAAAGATCTTCAGAAAGAATGCAGCAATCTCAAGGATCAGATCGAAGAGAAAGAGAGGAAGGTTAGATCAATTCATTGCTTCAAATGAAATGAGTTTACTCAATTTCATCCATGAAGTGATGGAAATCATATTTATGACTTTATGCAACTTATGCAACAGTTTTATGTTATGCAGGATAATACATGTGTATGGAAATTATATGGCCATGTATTTTTTCTTAACAGAGTCTCATGAAATTTTCTATCAGCTCTCTTTTCGTTTGTCTCCTAATTTTATTCTTTTCTCTTTTTATTTTACCAGCTGAATTCTGATGCCAAGCTCATTGTCCAACTGGAAGAAGAGAGAGATTTAGGCAGAAAAGAGGTAAGTAAATGTGTATTTTAAATTTCTTATATTTTATATGGATAGGTCATAGGCCTTGAAACAGTAACAGTTCCTTGGAGTTCAGTTGAAAATATTAGTTATGGAAAGTTATCTGTATGTAGGATATTTCATTCAGAGGGTGGGAAACTTGCTTTAATATTAAGTAGATTAGAAATGAGTTCTGTGACACATCCCAAAGTTGTTTACCTGTGACAGTTATTCAGGAATTGATATTAAGTAAATTTAAATGACGTTTCCTGCAGAAAGAATTAATTGCTACTCACCAGTCAGTTGGGATCCTCTTTTAACTGCAGTCCCTGTTAGATGAAGTAAACTGTTTGAAACACATTTTTAATCAATGGATGTTTCGTACACCTTGACGTGTTCAAAACAGCATACATTGCATCATATTGATCATTTTAAAGTCACCTTAAATTGTATATGTCAGTGGTTTCTATTCCAAAAATGTGATACACCACCAATTTCCATGTTGACCTTGACACTTAGAAGTACATTGTATGCTGTTCATTCTGCACTTGATTAAAACATAGCCATATAATATTTTTCCCCCTCTTCTAAAATGGCAGAGCTTATCACATCAATCCAAGGTCCAGGAACTAGAGTCTTCAATGAGACTGCAGCAGCAACAGTATGAGGAGGAGATCCGTAGCTCCAACACAGAGCTTGGACGTCTCAGAAGGGAGCTGGAGGAGACAGAAGGCAAAGCTGGAGAGGGAGACAGGCTTGTACTCCAGTACAAACATACTGTTGAAGGTCTGAAGGAGGATCTAGTTCGCACTCAACAGCTCCACAAGTCAGCCATGGATCAGGTAATTTGTAATGTAGTCTCTGGTCCTGCATGGAGCTACAGTACAAGATACTCACCTACGGCTATATATAGTTCAACCTGACATGCCCTTGGTGTCTTGTGCTTCTTGTTTCATTTTCAGGGGAGCTCTCTGTTAGAGGTACTCAAATCGTTTCAAGGTCTCGTGTATTTTGTTATGTAGGAAAGAATCTATTTTTCCTTAAGTGGTATAAAAAAAGACTTCCTAATGAAAAAAAAGAGACAGGCAAACAGATTTCTCATATGATGTCTCTTAAAAGACAGGCTGTCCTGGTTGCTTTGTCCTCTAGTGATACAGACATTTTGTAAAAGGCCTAAATGGACTTCCATTTTGTGTATGTTCGAAATTCGTCGGATGCACATATTCAAGAAAATTGTAGGTTAACATTTGAAAAGAATATGACATGTGATAAGTACTTTATGTAGATGAATTTTTCTGTATTTTCTTCAAGAGAAAGAGAACCAATATGGGAAGACCTAATACCCCTAAGATTGATCTTTATTTTCTTGATACGCCTTATACATGCAGATTTCCCAGTGTAACCGATCAGCAGAGAAGCAGGAAGAGATCCTAGCCAATGTGAGACAGGAGCTAGCTGGTCTCCAGGATCAGCTCCAGCAGACAGAGTACTCCAGGCAGGACCTCCAGGCAGAGCTAGCCAACTACAAGGAGAGGCACTCCAGTCTGGTAGCTCAGCTTCAGAAGGTGGAGAACAGCTCAGCGATGGCCTCACAGAAAATGGAGCAGCAGATCAGTGAGCTCAATTATAAGGTATGGTTTAGAATTTAGTGTAAGGATGAAGCTAATGACATGTTAAAGATTGTAATCATGATAAGATTATCTATGTGATGATAAAGTCTTAGCAATAGTGAAAATGTGTGAAAATGTCACCTTTACACTGGAGCAACTCTCTGGTGTAGGTTGTGTGTAAGAGAAGCAATTGGAGAGGATGGTTATGATGAGGATTTTTATCATGTGATTGTTAATGATTTCATCTTGATTCGTGTGGTCATAGTGTCATTCCAAAAGAATAGATAAAATCTTTAAGCCTAGTATATAAGATAGAAAGCAGACATTGATTACATCAATTCAGTGTTCAAACACAAAAATGCTGTAAAATAATTACTTGCTACTAATATAACCTTACTAACATTCTGTGATTGTTCTCATTGTCTTCAGTTGAAGGAACGAGAAGAGGGCAGTGAGAAACTAAAGAAGGACATCTCAAACCTGGAGCAACAGCTTAGAGAGACCCAGACTGAGAAGCACAACAGTGAGATGGTGATTGATTCACTGACGGAAGAGCTGAAGAGAGTCCAGGCAGATTTCAGGAGCACCAAGGAGAAACTAGGAATGACTGAAGATGGGTTGGAGAGCATCAAGGCTAGACTGAATGAAAAGCAACAAGAGGTATCATGTAGTATCACTATAATAAACTCATTCTTGAGAAATTTTGCATACAAGACCAAATACGATGAAAATTTTTGTCAAAGGGCATATGTATTGTAATTGAAGTGTAGAGGTATAATTTTTGAATCACTGGCTCTATGTACAATGTATGTTTAATTTTCCTTTGTTTGATGCTTTACAGCTGAAGAGATATGAGGAGCATGCAAAGAGGTTAGAAGGTGAATTCCAGGCATACCAGGATACACATAGACACACTGTACAGCAAGTAAGTGTAACTTCAAAATGGGCTATTCCCTGAGTGAAGTTAGAAAGTTATATTGTACCAGTTTGAAGTAGGTCACATTTCTATATACAGCAGTATTTCTTGGATGCTATGAAGGACTGCAAAGCTTCTATTACACATCTATTAACAGCTGAAGATGAACTAATTGCCTACATATCATCAAACAAACAGTTGTGTGTACTTACTTGTATTTCTCATTCCCTATGATTAGATGTATTTTACCCAATTTAATTTTGATTCGTTGATTGATTGATTGCCATGTTTTGATACTTTCTGCATCACAACGTACACAACGTCACAACTTGAGGAACATTTCCTGTGTATCCACTTACCTTTATAAAATTCTCCAAGAAATCATCCCTCACATTGTTTCTCATGTATTATGGTAGGTCCTAGAGATTGATGAGAACTCTAAACATCTAGAACGCAAACTCCAACAGTCTGAAGACCGCATCTTCTCTAAGGAAGATGAGGTCAGCGATCTCCAGGGTAAGGTCGATGACCTGGTTTCTGAGCTAGGCATGGTGAAGGAACAGAGGAATGGATTGGAGAAAGAGTATGAGAACCTGCAGCAGAGCCTCAGACAGACCCAGACTTCTCTGGTAGATGCCACCCAGAAACATCAACAAGATGTGAGTAACCTAATCATTTACTTCAGTTCAACTGTAAGTCCAAACATCTTAAACTCCTTTAGGTCAGCACAACAGTATAAATAGTAAGTTTGTAAATTTGAGAGGTAAAATTTTTGAAAAGCTGACCTTACATGTGACCAGGAATAAGGTATAGGCTAGCAAAATTGGAGAGAGATCATGTATTTCCTTTTCATTCACAACTATCAATTTATGCCATATTTTTCTTTGCTGCCTGTTTCAGAGGTCAAATTTTGATGAGAAATTTTTACATTTTTAGGTACATTTTTATACTGTTTGGTGTTTATAACTGTACAGAACTTTCATTGAGGATGAACCTATTGTTGGATTAGACATTAAACAAATGGGGAAAATGTCAAAACATGAGTCTGAGTCCTTAATAATGTAGGTGTTTTGATTCAAGATTGTGACAGTGTTGATGCTTGTTTCCATTCTCCAGGAGT
This sequence comes from Heliocidaris tuberculata, assembly GCA_025618425.1. Classification (NCBI taxonomy): domain Eukaryota; kingdom Metazoa; phylum Echinodermata; class Echinoidea; order Camarodonta; family Echinometridae; genus Heliocidaris; species Heliocidaris tuberculata. Next base: position 33,890,349 of record CM046845.1, on the reverse strand, counting down.
CCAAACTTGAGGAGTTCTCCCACAAGCTGGAGCTGGAGCTGAAGGAGGCTAAGAAAGCCATCAAGATGCTCCAGGAGGATCTTAGGAGAAAGAAGGAGACTGTAAAGAAGACAGAGAATGAGTTATCCTCCAGCAGGGAGACTGTCAAGAGAAGGAATCAGGAGGTCAGTGGGAACAAATTAGAAAGAACTGAATCATAAGAATTTGATATTTTCTGTTTAAGTCACTTGCGTGTTTCTTTCTGTCCTACTTATTTGTAATATTATTTTTAACTTGCATTAATTTTACCTATGGGAAGATTATCCATGGATTAATCAAATCAAGTTTTATTACACAGTGGCAGCCAGCATAAAGCAAAGGCATTTGTTAAGAGGCCTTGTGTGAAGACATAGTCATTGAGCTGGGATTCAAATGCGCAACCTTGTGTTTAAGAGTCAAGAGGATAACCCCTTGTCCGCATCATTACCATCTTCATCAGACATCATTGCAGATGTCCCTTCTGGTAAACCATTCTGTTTCGGGCTTGTTTACACTAAGTTGTGCATTACTTAACATTACACCTCACAATATATTCATATAGCGGCTAAAATCAAGTTCGCAAATCTGTATTCCTTTCATCACATTTATTTATTCTTTCCAGTTGGATGAGCTGCAGAAGAGACTGCGTATTCTTGGAGAGGAGATTAAGAAGCTTGAAGCAAGCAACATGAGACTTGAGAAGGAGAGGGGCCAGCTGTTAGGTGAACATAACTCACTCAAGGATGAACTAGCAGATACAAGAGAGAACTACAAGGACTGTGCTCAGGAGGTATACCCATTGTGGCCAATAGATCACTCTTAATCAAGTTTGAAGTTGCTTGCCATTCAGACCTTCAGAATTTGTCTAATCTTTATCACTCTTAAAACTGATAAAAGAACAACTCATTTTTGCTTCAGTTTCCTTTTGCTTTTAAGGGAACTCACTTTACAAGTTCTAAAGATAGTTGTCACCAGTTGAATGTATTTTATAATTTGCATCTATGAATGATATATCATTCTGAAGGAATATTGTTTACATACAGTGTAGATTGCCTGTTTACTTAGATTCATCTTCCTACAGTAGTGTCTGATAAAGTTATATTTGATTATGTGCATGTCCATTGAAATTGTGAATTTTATTGCTGTTTTACATTGTCAATGATGTGCATTATTGCTCAGCATTTAGAACTTACTTCCTTTTTTTTTTTTTTTAAAGACAACAGCATGCAATAAACTTACAGGAAGCACTCTTCATATTTTGACTGTACAACTCCTTTTTCCATCCTTGAATCAATGTTGCCTTTCTAGTTGGCCCACCATGAAGAGAAGTTAATGATCATGGAGGGCAGTCTCCAGTCAACCCAGGAGCAGCTGAGTGGGCGGGTCACTGAGGTGGTACGCTATGAGCAACTTACCAGACGTCTTCAGTCTGAACTGAGATCTGTTCAGGATCGGTGTGGGATGATGGAGGATGAGGCAGTGGAACAGAGGACAATGGCTGACAGGTAGGAGATGTTCATAACTTTTTTCAGCTAAGGAGGTATGTTTTTTTTTTTTTTTAGGCCATGATGCAAAATAATAAGTCCAGAGTGTTCTGAATAGCAAGGTATGTGTAGCAAAGAATTTGAATGAAATTTACAAGAAAAAGAAAGAAATATTGTCAGCTGAAAACCAAAAGAGCATTTACTCATATCACCCCTATTTTTATTAAACAATAAAAGTTTCCTCCCAATATCCAAATGGACATGAAATAAGATGGTCACACTCCTGAAAATATTACAAAATAAGAGGAATGAAATCTATATTTCTTTGGTGAGAAAGATTCATACAATTAGTAATTTGTTTTTTGTTTTATTGTTATTTTGCTCTCCCTGACTTTGCCTCTGACTTTGCCTCTCCCTGACTTTCTCTCTGTCTTTGTCTATCTGTCTGTCTCTCTCTCTCTCTCTCCTTTCCTCTCTACTCCTTCTATACACTTAAAACAGATTGAGGAAAGAATTGAACCAAGCAATGGAAGAGATAGAAGACATCCAGAGAGATCTCATGAAACAAACAGGATCTAACCAACAATTTGAATCTCAGCTCATGGATTCTAATGAAAACAATAAACGTCTTCAAACAGAGGTAAGCAATGACTATAAAAGTACATTATTTGTTTTATATGTACTCAGACCATTCATTTTATTCTTGAAATAACTAACATTGCTTGAATAAGATAATTTAAAAATTAGAAATAAAATACAGGTGATGTGTTAAAAGCCTGTGCTACTGAAACCTATTTTGTGATCGCAAGTCTAGAAATATGTGCAATAAATGATCCTACATGAGGCTCTTTATTGTGTGTGGATCCTTTGTACAGCCCTGAATTCAATTTACAACTGGTCAATATACTTCATAGTATTGTTCTTACCTTGGTCAATGGAAGCATAACAAGGATTTGCAAGATATGCACCATTTCCACACAATCACGTTGGTCATTACTATTATTAGGTATACCATACATATATGCAAGAGTAAGGCAGAGGCAAATTAGGCATTAGCATACTCTTCTAATTCCCAATTTCTTTAACAAACTGTGTAGTGAGCTATAAAGCAGTTTTTCATTTGAAATGAAGCAGGACCATTTGATGATAGTCAAGTGACACATCCACCAAGTCCACTCCATCTTTAATCTCTTTTCAGTCTTTATAGAAGTCTCATTTCTTTCCCTTTCTTCATATTTCTTTGATAGTTGATCCAGAAGGAGAACTTACTGAGGAGCAAACAAGAGGAGCTAGAGGTGGAGCGGCAGCGTTATGATGATAGTTCCAGGCAGCTCCAGGAGACCAGGATCAGCTTAAATCAGATGGAGGAGGAGCTTGGAGAGATAAAGAGGAGACACAAGGAGATGGAAACAGTGGTAAGAAACGTAACTCTTCTTTTCAAATCCTGTGTCCTCTATTTTTTGTCTCTTTGTGTCTGATTGTCACATACCTGTATGTGTGTATTGAATTTTGTTGTTCATATATATATATATATATATATATATATATATATATGTATATACACCCAAAACTGGTGTAATAGGGAGACACTCTTTGTATTTTTTCTTTGTGTGTGTATGTGTGAAACAAATAAAAAGACACACCCTGCTTCACATCGCAATCTCTACTATATGCTCGTGTGTGTGCAGATTCTTCAGCTGAATGATTTTTGTCCATTTGAGGCGCAGTGCAATTTGCTTGCTCATTATAACGGGAATGATTACCAATCTTTTTCTTTGTTTTAGAGGCACAAGATTTAGCTCGTTATAGTCGATATCTCGTTATAGCCGACCTCGCTATAAAGGTTCGTGTCGCCATAGAATCACATGCAAGTAGATTTGGGACCGTGACAATGTTCTTGTTATAGCCGTTACCTCATTATAGCCGACCTCGTTATGTCAAGTTTCCCCTCTATACATTTTACTCACACTCTCTTCTCGGCACTTTCTCTATCTTATTTTATCTCCTAAACATTTTTCTGTCTGTCTGTCTGTCTCTTTCTCAATACACATCTTTGTATCCCTCTCTATCTCTGTCTTTCTCTTCCATCAACACATACAGACCAGTGAGAAGGATCAGCACATTCTAAACTTAGAGGGTGAGATCAGTTCACTACAATCCAAGTATCATACAGCCAAGGATCAGCTAGCTAATCAGGAGAGTCAGCTCAGAGTCTGTCAGGCTAACCTTGAGATGGCTGAGAAACAGAACAGACACTATGCAGGAGAGGTAGCTCGCTATGAGGAGACCATCGCTCAGCTTCAGACGGACCTGGACCAGGCCAAGGACCAGGTCCAAACTTATCAAGAAGAGGTGAGTGAATTAAAATCTGTTTAAGCAAGAAGAGTTTGATTTTAAGGGATAGTTCAATTTGAAGATCTCTTGAGATCTCTGTGTTTTCTTCATTGTTTACAGATACAAAGTCTTGCTCTGTCTGTGTATCTCTGTGTCTCTGTTGCTCCCTTTTAGACAAAGACGTATCGCAAGAAAATCTCCCTTCTGCTCTTGTACCAATATATTAACATTGGATACCATGTGACTGCACTCATTATAGATCCTGTATTTCTTAATTTTGATGATTCTGTGCTAGAATCTTGCTTGATATTGTGACAGTAATTTCCATCCTAATTTCATCGCAAGTATACTTTGGCTGAATCATGAATGACCAATGTTGTGAAATAGGAAGGAGTTTATGATTAGCAATTGACATGTTTGAAAAATAACATTTGTGCCTTCGAAGGAATGAGACTTGCAATATTACAACAGCTGAAAACAATTACATGATGAAGACTTACCTTGCTTTCTCTGACTTCTCTTTTAGTTGACATTGAGTCATGGTCAGTTGCAGGATGTCAGGCATCAGCTCATGGATGTCAAAGGTCAACATCAAGAAGCTATGGATCAGCTTGGTGAGAGGGCTACGCTGGCTGCCAAGCTACAATCGGAACTTACCAAGGCAGATCAACAGAATCATGGATTCTCTAAGGATGTAGGCAGATACATTTTTTTTAATAAAGGAAAAATAAGTAAGGGGGAGGATAAATATAATTTATACTTTAATCCCCTGTAGACCACTCAGCAGAAGACTTAATTTTAAAATAATATTGATGGATATTAATCAAACATACCTTGCACTAAGAGGCTCCAGTTGAAATTAGGGATTCTCTGAGATGACTGGCATAGCACTATTTTCTGAGGGGCGCACCCCAAAAGAAAACAGTAACTATGCCAGTCACCGAAGAATCCATTATTTTCAACTGGTGCCTCAAAAAGAGTGCATGGTTTATTTGATTTATATCCTACAAGAGTAAGCCTAGATAAATAATAATAATTTAAAAAAACTAAATGTAGAATCTAAACATACATAGACTGAGAGGCTCATGCACAAACATTATCCCGATATGAAATTGATAGCTTCGAAATATCCAGAATAACAAAAAAGTGACGTCAAAATATCGGTATAGTGAAAAATATTTGGATGTCTGCCGTTACGCGATATCCATTTTTTTTCCTTAATGGTGAAAGTATTTCATGTTATGTGAGACATTCCTGGCCAATTCTTGCACGATAATTATATGATGGTAGGATATAATAACTTTTATGATGGCACTCTCTGGAATTTCCTTGAAGGGTTGGATTATCAACAGACATCCAAATACTGATGTTATCAATGAGCTTCATGAAAATTTTTTATTTTATTGAGAAACTGTAAAACATCTTGGAAATCCCTTCTCACTAGTTATTGTTTATTTATTTGCTTTCAGCTTGAGGTTTATGAGGACCGGATGCGCAAGCTACGTTCAGAGCTCCAGAAGGTACAGGAACTGAACCGACAGAGTGAAGAGGAGTTGCACAAGTATGAGAGCCGCTACCAGGAACTGAGTGCTAAGCTGAACCAGGCCAATGACAAGCATAGGGCAAGTCTGCAGGAGATTGCCATGAGAGAGGAACAGATCGTGGTGCTGAAGGTGGAGTTAGCTTCCATGCAGGAGAAGTTTAGACATCGCAAAGAAGAGGTTAGTCATCTAGACCAATACTTCTCTTTTGCTTTTCCTTTGTGATGATTATCATGATTGTCTGATACTTCTCTCTTTTCATTTTTTCTTTTTCACTTCCTTTTCCATTTCTCCTCTAGTTATTTACGTTTTTTAAGAGACTTATGATATATTCGAAGAAATTATGACTATAATAATAATAATAATGATAATAATAATAGTTTCTTATATTGGACATAATACTTTTTTTAAAAGTCTCTATGTGCTTAACATAGTATAACAAAACATTGATAAGTAACCGTACAAAACAACTAGAATTTTATATATAACTTATCCCTATCAAATAATAACAGCATAATAGCATACATAGCAAAGTAATTAGTAAAATATGAGGATACACAAGAACTTACAAAACATATAGACAGGTACAGCATATAACGAGAATGAATTTCATTTAAGCTGGTAAAAATAAAAGGTATCATGCTTTAACAATGTACAATTCACTACATAAAAAAAAAATAAGATGAATGTCACTATGTCTCCTATATGCCTAGAATATCTGTCAGAATTAAGTGATTTATCTTTACATCACTAAAGATATTTATTTGATGGATAGATACTGTTAACACAATTTATGCATCATCTCATATTTTGTAGTGAGCCCTTTCAAATCTTCATTGTTCTTGTTTTCATATACATGTCATTCATCACCATCATACTTGCTTTAACTTCAATACCTTGCATGTTTGATACAGATGGACAGAATTCAGCGAGGATTGTCAGATGCACAACACAAGTGCCAGGAAGCTAAGCTTGAGAATGAACAGCTGAGAACATCACTCCATGAGGCTAGGAAGAATGGAGATAGGCTTCATAAGGAGAGTGAACATGTGGTGTCTAATGTCAATACATGGGTACAAGAACAAAAGTAAGTTCATCTAATGTATAGACTTTCATATTAGAAGAAAAGACTGAAATACACAGACTATAGGAGATAAAACTAACAAATGGTATTAAAACACAGGTGCATGAACAAAAGTGAGCTTGTCTTGAGATGTGTGTTTTGTGTACATGAGGAAAAGACAAAGATGATAAGTGATAGATATACATGTTACTGTAGGCAAAGGACAAAAACACAGGCATATAAGGATAATGAACATGTGATCTCAGATGTCAATACATCAATACATGGACAAAAGTGTGTTAAACTTTAGTTGTGGGATTTGGTCTGCATGCTCTTGTTTGATTTTTTTTTAGGGGAAGGGAGGGGGCAAGAAAATATGAAAACATAAAAAGATCGGTATGATAAGATTTTGTTATATTATTGAGGTTATTCTTTCTTTTAAAAATTGTCACTTGTATTTTACAACAAATTCACTATTTTCTCTTCACAGACAAGCAAATGAAAAACTTGGAACGAAAATCAAGGAGCAGAACCAAACGATTAGAAACCTGTCATTAGAAAAAGAGTAAGTCTTAAACTGAAAAGCTGTTGAAAAAAATAAGAAGTTAGGCTGTAGATAATATCATGTGTGTCTTGTTTATATTGACACTGTACATAATAAATATATTTTTTTCATGGGGAATGTTGATGCTATTTTGTCATTTAAAAGTTTTTGGTGTTCCTGGAATGATGTAGAGATAGTCATACAAATTTCTTTACCTTGAGCATGTATACAATCATTTATATACTAAATATGAGACAAACTGTATTTGCACTTAAGTTACAATGCAAAACTTTATCTACTCATTGTATTTATTCAAGAGGGGTGTGTTCATTTTCATAATTTTGAACTTTGACCTTCAGACGCCTGACAGATAGCCTAGGCTCTGCACAGGAGATGGTGAATCGTCTCAGACTGGAGAATGAAGAGATGAAGATAGCTACAGAGAGGATGAAATCTTTACAGAGTCAGTCTGCTCATCAACAAGTCTTACTGCAGCAACTCAAAGCAAGGCTAGAGGATAATGAGTGAGTCAAACAAACATTGCATATTTTTTTTGAACATTCCATCTTGGTTCATGCATATTACTTGGGGTGGGGGGAGTGGTGTAAAGCCCAATGTGCATTAATTTTTTCAGGTTTGCTATGTCAGAGAATGTTGGTCTTTTGATTTTATATTTTTCCAAACTTCTATGCAGTTTCAATCTTTGAATTATACATAACTTTAATGCCCAGTGTGCACTACTTTTCAGGTTGCTATTTAACAGAATGAGGGCCTTTCGCTTTTGTATTTTTCCAAATTTCAGAACAGATTTTTGTCAGAAACTGTTCAGTTTCAATCTTCAAATTATGCAAATCACATTGCATACATCATTATTGACATTTGGAATATCAATTATCTTTGTTAGTAATTGTACAAGTTAATGTGCATGTATATAATTTGCATATTACTGATAAATGAGAGACATATGAACTGAATATGACATAAATATGTTATAAGTGTTAAATGGGTACCCGGTAGGATGCGTCATTTGTTCAGCATTGAGCGTCTGTAAAAAGGTGTGTGGCTGGAATGCTCCCCTGAGAGTGGAGAAGGTGTGCAGACATTATGTGCATGCAAGCAATGAATCCAATGACCGGGGTAATAGTATATCTATATTTTTTATTATTATTATTAATATCATAAGACAGCATTTGTTATTTGCCCCCTTCCTGGAGAAGATTATGTTGTGATGTAGTATCTGAACTTTCACTTTCACTTTCACATTTCACTTCTGGTGACATGTTCATTGTCCAATGATTCTAGTTTCTCCAATTATTACTATATAGTTTGTTCTTTCCCTCATGCAGAAATAATCAGGAAGAAGAGCTTGGTGATAAAATGTCAACCATCGAGGACCTTCATGGAAGGCTGAAAGCAAACATTGACTCTATCCAGCAATTGAACCAGCAGCTTAACACCCTTAATAGAGAGAATATCAGACAGAGAGCAGAGCTAGAGAGGGAGAGAGCTACCAGACAACGTCTTGAGATGAAGCTAGATGGAAGGGATCAGACCATTTCAAGTCTACATGCACAGGTTAGTGGAAGGATGAGAGAGAGGAGACAAGAGTGTGTGTGTGTGTGTGTTGTGAGAGAGAGAGAGAGAGAGGGTAAAAAAAAGTGGGGATGCATAGCAATGTGGAGAGATAAAGCTTGGTGTAGCTGGAGAGAAGAGAGAAATTTGTGTGAATGAGAGTCACAAACAAATGAGAAGAAAAAATTATTCGAGAGAGAGAGAATAGGACATTTATTTGGAAGTTTTGCTATTTCAAAGGCTATTTACTAGTACATCTTTTCCTGTAGTTATATATCCGATACCTCTTTATTACTGACATTATTTTGCATTTGATTCTGTATTGTGTAAACAATTGGCTAAAATAGAAACTAGCGATAGTGAAAATGTTCTGCTTTCTTTCTCTTGCCAGATGGAGTCATCTCATCTTCACTCCCAGTACCCACATGTATCACTGCCTAATGGTACTCCATCATCTCGTAGAATGACAGAGAGTCATTCAGAATCGACGGGTCTGTCGGATTCAGCGTATGCCTCTACTCTGCATGTAGATAGGGGTGGAAGTGGAGTATGATTGCCTTTCAATTGTGATGCTAGGTAAGGGAGTACTGTGATCAGTGTTTGTACCTAAAGGAGTTCCTTTACATTACATTTTTCTTTGATTAGATATGTAAGGATAACTGTGTGTTGAAGGTTCTATCTGAACAGAAATGAATTTCAGAAAATATGATTTGATTAGATTAATTTCACAGTTTTTTTTTTATTGCATTAATTAAAGGGAAGGGAAGAAATGGGGGGACAGAAAAGGGGTAAACTTCATCTTCGGAAGCACCAAAATGATATTAAATCGGTTTGTTTAGAAAAATGCTTGTGTACACAGTGGTATGCTAAAATAATTTGACTTTGACTGATCTTCACTGGTGTTTGACTATTCAATGAAACACTGATTGATTGATCTAAGTGTGTCTTCTCACTTACTCTCATTCTTACAGCTCTGCACTTTGACTGCTGATATTTATACCTCCCCCTTTTCAGACGGTGCCTTGAAGTAAAGCAGAGGCTGAATCAATCCATTATCTGTTTGCCTCTGGGAGAACCAGTTCAGCTGTTTCCTCTCTTCTCTTTCAATTGTGTTTTTATTGATGTTACAAATATTCTGATTGGCTCAATAATTTTGCAATGAATTAGGATGTTATAATCAGTAATTTCGCTTCTAAACTTGCCAGAATTTGAAGATATCCTTTAAGATCAGAACAACAGATTTTTCATCACATTCTATGTTGTATTTAATATGGAGTGAGATAAGTAAATTAAGGTTAGACATTGTTAAAATTCAGCCAGAAATCTGAATTGATGATAATCGTTTCCTGTAGCTATGAGACATGCTATTTGAGGTATTTAAATTAATTTCATAGTAAGATAACAGCAAGTGTTATGAAATTGTTAAATCAATGTTGTATCTTTACTATTGGAACTGATTTTGGAAAGGCTGCTACATGAAAGGTTTTGTAAATTTGTAAAGTTCTGGCCAAAATCAGAAATAGAAATGAATTATTGTACAGATTAAGTGCTTTTAAATACTTGCAGTTTAATAGTAGAACTTGGAAGGTAGACAGAAAAACCTGGGTTTATCTGTAGCACATAACATGTATATCATCATTTTCACAATTATCGTCATCAACGTCATCATCATCATCATCATCATCACCACACAAATGATTTTCATTGTGATGTATGTACATGAATGTGCTTCATGTTAAAACAGAGATATAAGTACTACATTGCCTTGGTTATTGGATATTTTTATTGATATTTGTTCACCTATGATAAAATATGTTGTATTGTGAATTCTCAGTAACATTCCACTTTAGAATGGGCACATTTCTATTGATTATTAATGAGTTTTATTATCCGCCCATCAATAAATTTCTAATTTGTCCGTCCATTCGGCAATTCATCTATAGTATAATATGAATAATATTAGTATTCACTCGATTGAAGAAAAAAACACTATCAAGAACTTTGTATGATAAATATGTATTTATGTATTGTATGTTTCTGTACCTTGAATGCATTAGAACATAACATGTAGTCACTGTTTCAACCATTTTAATTTCAAACTGCAGAGATGTTTAAATGCATAAGATGAATGACTGATTTGCTTCTTGGTTTATTCATGGTTTATTTCTGCTTAATTTACCAGATTTCATTTTGTAAGACTTGATGTTGTGATTTGGCTTATGTTTGGGTAGAGCCTGTCAAAATTTTTAAAAATAATTCTGTAATGTACAATGGAGACTTTTTCATGAATATTCAAATTATATGAGATAGCTTGAAGCGACTTGAATGATGCTCATTTTACAAGTGCATGTTTTTTAACCCTAGCCATTTATGTTCAATGCATTTTCCATATTATAAACAACTTTAGAATTTTTTAAGAAGTGACCAAATATTTAGTTGCCAAAATTTGTTTTATACATATTGTCCCATGCTGAATATGTGTATGTAATATAGAACTGCAATTGTCTTCAATAGAAAGGTTTAAATAAAAGCAAATTTTTTGTATTCATCACTGCTGTGCATGTGGTAGTCCTCTTCCAAAGTGAAAGACTCGGCCTTATTTTGAGCAGTAATTTCTTCTGTTATTAGGTGCTACAGACCTACTTACCCAGGTCAGTCAGAATATGCATGCAAGCAAATTACAAAGAACCTTGCTTAATTAAAGTCAAGAAGGTATTAATCCTTGATTTTTTAAAAATAATTTTGTTGTTGTTGATGATTGGAAAGTGCTTCATTAAGTGTTTATAGTACATGAATTGTTCATAAAAGCACCTTGTACTATTAAATGCACTAAATGTAATTTCAGTGTTAATATCCAATTTTTAATGTGCCTTAAAAATGAATGCAAAATCTTGGTAAGTACATGGGTTGATAATAAAATGAAAGGGTTTGCAGATGCTTTTCATTTTTGAATGATTTTATAACATTCCAACTGTTTTCCTTCCAATATTCCATTATACTTCCAGAGTATCAGTATTTCATCTTTACACCCATACCATCAATATCATCAGGTTATCAGTACATGCATATGAAGCTTATGTCAGGAAGGCAGAATGGGATATACATGTGTGGGTGGGAAAAAAAATGTTAACTTAAACTGTGCCTTTTATTTTACCTTGTTTTAATTCCATGTACATTCTTTAACCTAGAGTTGTATTCTTATTCCTTCAGATATCTATCTTTTCATATTTCCTTCTTTTTTTTTTTCTTCAATATGTATTAATGTATTTATACATGTACATGTATATGCTCTTCTTGTAATTAAGAAACCTTATTGTATAAAAGACGATGAATTTACACATTTCAAATTCATGATGGAGGGTGACAGACCAAGAATTAATTTGTTCAAAGAATCGTTTCCATAGATATGAAGTGTAAATGTGTATTTGCCAATATATCTCTGTAAATATTTATATGTGTTATTTAAATAAACTAGTCCTATACCATATGTTCATGGACAGTGTTCTTGTACAATAAAATTGCAATGAAGAATGAGACTGAAATCAATATCACTCTGTGTAAACTTTGTGTTATTTCTCTTCAAATAAATATAGGAACAACATACAGAAATAAAACAATTTTCCAGTGTTTACAGTGGAATGCAGAAAAGTACAATGCACTTATCAGTTAATAACCCAAGGAAGAACATGTATATTAATCAAATCATCAACAGGCAGACTTACAGAATAAACCAAGACACTGGTATAAATAGAGAAAAGATCAGGGTACATGTACATATAAATAATTGCATTGAATTCAAATTAATTACTGTAAAACCAGAAATGTTTGCAAAATGAAACTTTCACGAATTGTAAACAAAAGCCATTATCACAACATGAAATTTTTGCAATTTGCAAAAAATAAAACTTTTAGTGATCTATCAATACTGTCAATTATGATTCAATGGTTTCGCGGCATGAAACTTTCGTTAATCTGAACCACTTGCAAAATTGGCGTGCATTAAATGTTACAAAAATTTCTGGCTTTACAGTATAAGAAATTAAAGGAACTATGTAGAAAATATCAGCACCAAACCAACTTCCATCAAATATAATCAAGCACAGTTGGTCAAGAACTGAGAGACATGATACATTTTGCTATTTTAAGTGATTTGAAATCACTTCCTTTCTGGTAAATTTTTTTTTTTTAAATTTCTGGTAAAATTTAGTGTTTATGCCCCGATATGAAAACTCACCAGAATATTTGCGACCAGTTTGCTAAACACAACCAAGAAGTTACAAGAACATATATTTTTGTTTTGTGAATTATTTCAAAAGTTCTAGAGATTTCAAGCTTTCTAATCATATATAATACTTAAAGGCGGTCAGGCGGCGGTTTCAATGGAGAAAAATCTGTGTTTGCTGATGCTGCAAAATAGTTTGTGCACATACGAAACTAGGTCTAGTCGAAAGTATATTGAGGCTCAGCGAAATGTCCTTCTCCTCGGCAAAAATCTGCATAAATCGCCGTGATGTGTACGTGAGTTGATGTGTATGAATATGGAAATATCCGAACTCGCCTTCGCCTGGACTGCATAGAAACACACGGGCACCGCCGACTGACCGCCTTTAAAGGAGTACCCACTGTCATGTTAATCCATGTACTTCGAGCAGTCGGTAACATCTATTCTTAGAAATCACCTCTATCCCCAATTTGGTCTGATGTTGATTGCTGTCTGGTCACATTTTCATACAAGGTACATTCCATATAAGCTGAGAGTTCCAAATGTCATAATGACGTGAGGAATTTTGAAAGAGGTGATTCGTTATTGCTCTGCTGCTCCCTCTTGGCTGATTTCAACATCGTCTGGAGTTGTCTATATTTGTCTTTCTTGGCACTTCTATTGGATCTCCCCGATGGGCTGGGTTTGACATCACCACTGCTTGATCAAAAGAAACAAAATGAAAATGGACAGAAAAGAAGGAAGGAATGGAAAACAGAAGAAAAGGAAGAAAGATTGAATAAAACAGAAAATATAAAACACAGAAACAAAGAAAGGAAGGAATAATTAAAGAAATTTTTTAAAATGAAATAAACATTAATCAAAAAAAGAAAAATAGAAAAGGAAAGAATGAATGAAAAGATAAGTACAGTATACATTTCTTACACAATATTTCTTTGAGTGAATCTGCCATTCTATCAGATCTATCTACAAATAGTTGCTGATCTATGCACATGATTAAAAGATTTTCTCCAAAGTAAATGAATAATATTTGTAATACCAGCAAAATATGATTCTATCAAATACTTGTAGCATGGCCAAAATACATCTTAATATAATCTAACAATATTTTCAATTTTGATGAATTAATGACTTTAAAAAAACTCACCCATGAACTGTTCTTCTTGGAGTTGATGATGCAGAGAAATTGCTAGAGGAAGACTGCCTCTTCTGCTTTTTGGATGGTGGACTAGAAGTGAAATGAACAAAAAAAATCATAAACACTATTGATATAGTTTTCTTCTATTCACACCATCATACATGAAAATCATATTGACTTCGCCTAAGATTTGCAGCTAAAATGTTTGGAAGGGATGATAAAACAAGGTTATCACTTCCTTGAACATTGTATACTACATTTTAGATACACCACTATTAGGAAGAATAGACATTCCAGAATAGAGGGTACTTCATATTTACCAGCATAATACTACATAATCTAAGCAATATTAAAAATGTATGTTTTCACCATCCCTGTAATGTGTTACTCTACACTCACCTTACAAAATTCCCTGCAGTTGATGATGTTGCCAATTTAGAGAGTGGGTCATTGGATGTTGACTTTCTCTTACGTTTCCTGGACGTTGAACTAGTATAAGAAATGAATAATACATTTCCTTAAATTTCAATAATTCAAATACACCTATGAAGGCAGAAACTTAAAATAAAGTTTGCTCAGAAATGCCTGGATTTTCAAGCAATGAAATATCTGTTGTTGATATTTTAGAATATATCCATTACATTGTGTTACACTGATTTGCTCAATTATTTATGGCATTATTTCCCAACTTGCCATTTACGGATAAAGATTGATTCATGTTGCCAAACCTCGAATAACTAAAGGATTAGACTTAGATTAACAAGCTAAGGATTATACATTTATACTAATTGAAAATGATAAAGTCCATAAAGAAACATTACAAAGTGCCATATGAAGATAAAAAGCCTACATACTAATTTCATTACAATCAAAATGACATTAACTTACTCTTGAAATGATGTATTCTGTGAAGCAGAGCTTTCTAAACTTTGTTGCCTGTCAGACCTTTTGGCACATGGAATTCTATTGGTTTTCTTGCAAAAGCTGCAGCAAATAACCTGATTATTGGATTGAAATAGTCAAGGGGAAAGTATTGAAGGAAAGACATGAAATAAAATCAAATCTAACCCAGAATTTCTAAGATGAACAAAACAGATTATGTACCTGATAAAATCATTTTCAAAGCAAAATTCATCCACATGATGGAGATATATATATATTCATAGATCAATAGGATGGTTAGCAAGAATCATTAAAAGAATCACAGCGATTCTTCTGTAGCTTTACTGTCTGTGGCTATATCAAATCAGCCAATTGTGCACTTTGAGGTAACTTGGTATATTTGCCCCTTAACTCCTTAAACAGAACCAGCATACAACCTTTCATGAGAATACTAATTATCACTCAAATGTATGTCAGGTATGTTCCAGCATTGCCTGGAAATAAAGGTTTTGATGTGATACTGTTTGAAAACATGTGAGCAATTGTATCATAGGTGCAGAAGGGAGACATTTCAACTGGAAACAGTTTGTATATTAACTTTGATTTTCATAGCCATTGCAAAATTTGTCATGACATTGGTTCAGGTGTTCAGCAATAATTTAGATTTTGTCACTGTCTGTAGATGCTAGCTACCAGTATGCCATTGAAATGAAAATGAATATCAAGTTTTTGCTCAGAACTTGACATTCTTGCTTATACCTAATGAGAACTACTTCATTTGTCTTTCCTTTTTTTTTTGGGGGGGGGGGGGGGGGGAGGGCATAAACCATACTGATTTATATTGTACAATCTATTATTAACCCAACTATGTGAATAATGCAATATCATTCACTTGGAAAACACTCAGCCTTGCTGTTTTCCAATACTCATTGAATAATGGATTCTTGAATTCTCAGTAGGTTTACTCACTAGGACATTCTTACTATTCATCCATCTCTTGACTTTTTTCCTCTGAGCAGAAGTGAGTGAGCCCTCTCTTGGATTTGTAAGTCTTCTTTTCAGGCGCTCAATCTCTCTTGTTATACGAGGTCTTGGACTCAGTTTGACCCTACACAGGCCTGGCTGCAAGGGACTGTGGCAGTGTATGCAGTGTTGTCTTGCAGCTTGAAAGAAAATGCGTAAAAACATCAGCGAATGTACATCCAACATGACTACCAGTCACAATATGAAAAAAGTTACCAAACCATTTGTTTGATCATCCAGACACTAACAGATGTCAGGTGAAAAGGGGCAAAGGTCATACCACTCTGTTTTAAAACAACAATAAAACAATGCTTTGAAGAGGGCAGCATAATACTATTGTGATCAGATATCATTTCCAGATCAATGTCCCAATCTCTCATTTGTATATGTAGTTTTCAAAATTTCCGGGGGGGGGGGGGGGGCAATGGGACATGGGACTTGCAAAGGCTAGTCGCATTCCCCCTCCCCCCCAGCCATGACAAGAAATCAATATAATTGATGATCAAAGAGAAAGAGAGAATGTATGTGTAAGATGGTATAAAACAGACTGTACTGCCTACTCACCATCTTGTTTAGTTGTTGAGTCATGTAGCTTGGATCTGAAATCAATATTTTAACATAAAATTAAAAGCTTTTAGTAACTCTCATGCCAATTTTACAAAAAAAGGTAATATAGATAAATTCATTAAATTTCAAAACAAGGACATCTGCAAATCAAATGTGTCACCCTATTTGTTGTCAGTATACAGACTATTTTTGCTTATTATTTTGCGTTTCCAATCAGCAAGAAGATATTAATATTGCATGAAGACCTTCAACATGTTTAAGTGTTTAAATAGGTAAATCTTCTTCTTCTTCTTCTTCTTCTTTCTTCTTCTTCTTTTTTCTTTTTCTTTCTTCTTCTTCTTTCTTCTTCTTCTTCTTTCTTCTTCTTCTTTCTTCTTCTTCTCCTCCTCCTCGTCCATTATTTCATTAGATCCTTTTTTCTTTCTTTTTTTTTGGTTGTGTTTTTCTCACTTTTCTTCCACTTATTCCTTTTCCTCATTTTCTTCTTCTCATCCACATTCTTCTCTTCTTCTACAATTTTTCATTTTTTTCCTTCATAATCATTCTTTCTTCTTTTTCTTCTTCTCCTCCTCCTTCTTCTCTCCAATAACCTCGCATAAGTGTGAGTGCCTTCTTCTGACTTCTTCTGACTTCTCCTCCTCCTCCTCCTCCTCCTCCCCTTCTGGCTTCTTCTCCTTCTTCTTTTCTCCACATATTTGTATAAAGAATGTTTTAATTTAAAAGGCAATATAGGACTAAATAATAAGTAATATATCTCCAGTGCTATTTTTTAATGAGTTTTCACAATGCTACATGTATTTCAAATGCACAACATAAAATGCTACGTGTGGGACCGGGAAAAAATAAGTCTAATTTGAAACGACGTGTTATTTCCAATACTCACATTAAACTTCTAGCCAAGTTTGGACATGCTGATTCATACAACTGGGATGAGGCTTTTAAAAATGAAGTTTGAAGTTGTCTTGGAACAATGGTGTTGTGAAACGACATTTTTAGAAAATGTTTGAAAATGATTTCGTGGTTTTGTACTTTTAATACCGCGTTCCATACCACTGTGAGGCCAACATGAAGTATGACATGCCAGCCGTGTGACCAGCGCCATAAATCAAATAATGCCCCAAAATATAGCGTCGAAAATTAAACTAAATTACACGGTCATCGCCTATTTTTGGGAGTGTCTTTTTACTCCAAAATTCTCTGACAAGCACACAAAAAAAAAAAAAAAAAAGAAGAAGAAAAAAAAAAGATTAATTTCTTTCCTTCTTCAGTCTTTTTTTTTTCTTTTAAAATATCTTCCTCTTGGACAGAAGCTCCACCCGCTGTATGCGAGGAGAAAAATTAAAGAAATAAGCCAATGAAAGTTTGAGCAAAATCCGTCAAAAAATAAGAAAGTTATGAATTTTTGAAGTTGTAATCAATCAAACACAAATTGGCAACTCCGTAACATATGTTGCGTGTTACTCTCCCAAAGTTTGCCCTGCGATGATATATTTCCACTTTGTAAAGAAGAAAATATTAATCATACATGGAATTTATATAGTCACTGAACATGTTGTTTACACAAAACTTGTTTAAAGCAAATTTATTCCTTCATCAACAACTAAGAAAACTAAGAAAATGAAAAATTATGAAATTTTCTGTATAGACCAAGTGCACAGAGGAGCTCTCAAGATACGACACTAAATTGCCAATTTGTGTTTGATTCATTGATTACAACTTCAAAAATTCATAGCTTTCTTATTTCTTGTCGGATTTTGCTTAAAAACTTTCTCTGATCTGTTTCTCCCATTTTTCTGCTTTTATTCAAATCACTAAACATCAGGGTGGACTTTCCATGGCGGTGATGCTGGTCAGTACAGATCACTGAACTCTATGACATAGAGTTCAGTGGTACAGATGCGGCGATCTGGCGGACCGTCGGGCTCGGACAATGGAAGTGGGGGGGGGGGGGGGCGGGGGCATTGTCCGCCGCGACTGGGCAACATGCCCCCCCCCCTACTTCCATTGTCCGACTGGAGCCCAACGTTCCGCCGCCTCTGGGACAGTATTAGGCCTACTGTACTGGAGCACATCTCAAAGCCTAGTAGCTATCTATAGTTTTAGCCTCCAGTGGCGCAAATCTATTTTGAATTTTTTTGGGTTTTTTTTTTTTTTTTTGGGGGGGGGGGGGTACATTCACCTCCAAAATTCTCTGACAAGCAAAAAAAAAAAAAAAAAGGTTATTCAAAAAGGTGGGTGGACATTTGCCTGCAAAATTCTCTGACAAGCAAAAAAAAAAAAAAAAAAGTTATTCAAAAAGGTGTGCCCCTGTATACTGAATTAAGAGACTTAGAGAGAGAGGCCGGGGAAAGAAATAGAAGAGAGAAGAAGAAGAAGAAGAAGAAGAAGAAGAAGAAGAAGAAGAAGAAGAAGAAGAAGAAGAAGAAGAAGAAGAAGAAGAAGAAGAAGAAGAAGAAGAAGAAGAAGAAGAAGAAGAAGAAGAAGAAGAAGAAGAAGAAGAAGAAGAAGAAGAAGAAGAAGAAGACAATTAACTTCTACATGAGTATGCTGTTGTTTTCTGGCTAACTCATATAGTTGTTTATATAGATTTCCATTCAAAATATTAGTATTTGAATTATCATGATTTGACGCAATTTTGGAAAATTGGTTTTAAGAAAAAGGGAGAGCGGGGGGGGGGGGTCATGCTGGGATCGCTCGACTCTTTTCTCATATATTGAGAAGATCGGGCCTAGTATTGTGCATTCACTGGTCTCTCGTGACCAAATGTTCTTAGGGGAGAATGTACTGTCATGACAGAGAGGGGTAATACCGCTTTTTAATTAACCCATAAATATTTTCCCCTGGCCAATATGAGTTTGAAGGATCCAACCGAGCTTCAATTTTGTTCTCGATTTTTTCCCCCACTGATGGCCGGACTTGGCGGGCGGCCATTTCTTTCCAACCCTTCATGATCCGCCTATGCTGGTTGGCTTTCTGATCAAATCACCACCAGCCTGTAGCCCAGCTTCCCAAAAGCATTCAGTGAACACAGTTGTATATTTTTATAACATTGCATCTTCGAAAATGGACGGAAATTTACAAGTTATCAAACAGTCAAAATTCGTTTATGGCTATACGTTCCGGCCATAAAAAAATAAGTTTTTGTTAGAACCCCTAATTTAGCTAGCTATAAAGCATCGACAGCTTTCATGGGTTATCCTGTCAAAGAATACATTTAATCTTATGTTATTCAATTCCCATGCTTTAAATTTATTTACTTGACGAACAATAATAAATACAGTAAAATAGAATAAATGATAAAATCATATCAAGTCAAGTGTGGCTTGTTTGGCAGTTTAGAACGAAATCTTGAAAGACAAGTTTATGCTGGACGAGACTTTTTACGGTCTCGGTGTCCCAACCGCCGTGATAGCGAGTGCAGTGATGCGTACACACACTGCCTGCACTGGAATTACCGTAGACGTACGTATTATATTGGCGGTTTTATGTACAAAACATATTACGCGTACGAAGATATGACTTGATTGAAAGAAGAAGCAAGACAAAAATCAGTAGCAGCCTCATATATGCTTGCAAGCGGGATTACTATTTGATTATTCATGTGAGTTTTATTTCATCTTGTTTTAGATCTAGACTTTTACTAGACCGAAAAATTAATTCTGTCTCTCGTTCGTTAGCCTGTAATTAGTGTAAACGCTTAACTAAGTTTTGTTAGTCTTATTTTGGTAGGGTCGGCTCTTCACTAGAAGAGTGCCGACACTACCGAAATAAGATTAAGAGGCTATTAAACGAACGAGAGACAGAATTTTCGGTCTAGATTTTTACTAGTTAAAATTTAGGTGACATAGGCTTAACGTTAAACTTACAGTTGGAACTCTTGCCCAGTTGAAAGTTAAAATAAATTTTAACTTTTAATTTAAGAACATGAATGATGAAGAAGCTCTGTTGATCAGTTGATAGAATTAGAAATTTGAATTTGAAGAAGAAGTTGATTGCTGATAAAGGGGGGGGGGGAAGCAAAAGCTCTAACTTAACAGTTAACAACATAACAGAAATGTTCCTATGAACAGTGGTGAATAATAAAATAATTGCTTAATGTTGCCATTCTCATGACATCAGTATTCATACTCGTAGATCAGAGTTCAGACAGATTGTGGATAGAATCACACTAGTCGCTAGAGAATGCAGGCTATATGGCTAACTCAGCACTCGAGTGAAGTCGACCGTACCAGAAATTCGAGGCCTCGTTAGCCCAGAGTGGTTGAATCGATCATGAAATACCAATTCGTAAGGTTTCCTTTTCACTAGCTAAGAATACATTTTTAACCGTTCTTTTGATAGAATTGTATGAAATACCAGGCAGTAGAGGCGCACAGCCGATTTGGGAGACCCTCTCCCATTTGGGAGACAGTCTCTGATATTGGAGACTTTGCTAACAAGAGGACAATAGAAACAACACCAACAACAAGGCACTTTTTCTTTGCCAATTTTTTTTCCCCTCAGAAATCAGAAGCCCATTTGTTTTGTGTGTGGATCATAACAAAAAATGTTATGAAAACAAAAGCAGACGGTGGATTTTTAAAGTAGACGGTCAAAAGGGGTACTTTTTCATGAGGAATCTACTTATTTCATTTTCATTTTGAGCCAAGGTAATCCCTTTGCCGCAAATGTAAACAAAGAAAATTGGTCTCCTATATGGGAGACTGTCTCCCAAATAGGCCATCAAAAATGTTGACATTTAAGTCTCTGATAATAGAGATGGTCTCCCAAATAGGAAACAGTCTCCAATATCGGCCGTGTGCCTCTACTGCTTATCTTGAAGATAATCTTGCAATTTTCTTGAGCTAATATCATATCAAAGTGACATTTTAGGCAGTTTAATCACAATTCACAGCTCACATTCGCAATCGCCGTGCGTTGCACTCACTGACTCAATGACTGGGTTTGGTACTCAGACTCGTATCTGTACTCTGGAGATATATTTTGATGAATGAATTACTGCAAAATTCTGAAGATATTAATCATGTCTGAAACACTAGTAAACTGAAACTAACAACTGTTCATTTGATTACATTAATATTACGGCCATAAATTCTTGATGGATAACATTTTTTTACCGACTTTGCATGAGGTTTTGCAAAATGTGTGCCGACTCATTGCTCTGAGTCCATGCAAACACATTGCACGCAACGCACGGTGATGTGAATAAACTGTCTAAAATGTCACTTTTACATCATGTTACATCAAGAAAATTGCAAGGTTATCATCTAACTGAGTATTTCATACAATTCTATCAAAAAGAATGGTTAATAAACGTATTCTTAGCTAGTAATCACAACAAAACTTTACACATTGGTATTTCATGATTGATTTCCTGTAGTGCCGAGTTCGCCCTAGTGCCGAGTTAGCCCGACCCCCTCGCTAGAGTAGAGAGTAACTTAAGAGTCTAACGTTGGTCAGCTGGATCTATTTAGTATTGTGGTTTTGGGAAACCACTCATTCATTTGCATGCACACATTTGTGAAGACACCAATGAAGTTCTTGTTGTAGGTCCTTTTTACTGAGCAGTAGCCATGCTGAGACACTACAAATATCTGCCCAGCACCTTCAACAGTACGAGAATACACTAGACTAGACGGTGGCCTGTATCATGGCTAGAGTGCCCAAGTCTGTGCATACACGTAACTGCGCGATTCTGATAAAACAAAACACGCAATGAAGTAAATGAACACAAACTTTTCATCTTTCTCATAGCAATGGGTATTCATGTAGAAAATGAGTCAAAATATTGAAAAAGGGTTTTAATTCAGACATTTCATTCACCAGCCTCAAAATGTTGTCTTTCAAATCAAAACTCCCGAACTGCGTGTAAAATGAATGAGTGCGCAGACTGGGGCACCATCGTTTTTTCAAAGTTGAAATGACATGGCCGCCGTTTCTTGTAAAAATGGCATTGTTCTTGCTCTAATTGTGACAAGATTTTTTGCAAACTTACTCTTTAGAATATCAGGAATAATATAAAATTAAGCTTTAGAGGAATATTAAAGAAATTCTTGTTCATTTTCAGGTCAAAATCTTAGGTGCACAGACATAGGGCTCCCCATCATACTTAGACCTATAGCGAAGAAGAAGAAGAAGATGAAGTGCAAAGTGATCTGAAAATTTGATGTTGGACTGCACCACTCAGCATTTGGAAAAAGATGCAAAAAAGAAAGAGTTCAAAGTTTGCTCTTTGCTCACGGGAGTTTATAGATGATTTATCATAAATGAAATTTCATCAAAGCCCAAAGGCAAAATTAAAAAAGCAAAATATCATACAATGAGAAAATCTCAATCTTAACTTAAAATTTTGATGGCATCCCAATTAATTAAAATTTTTAGACCCTTATTGGTCAGGTTTTGATATGCACAGAAATTTGAGATCTTTTGACAATACCTGTACTTTAGTTTTGATGTAAGTCAGTAAAGTGACCATGCAAGTAGAGTATTCATTTGCACTCTCTCTCTATCTTTTCTAATTCCACAGATGCCTACTGTTGCTTTTGAAGGTGGATAAAGGATGAATAATAAGGAGAAAAAAGTGTTGCGTTTCCTTGACAATGATTCCTTCATTTCAGTGGATGATAGAAGCACAATCCCTTTTGAAGAGATTACCTTGAGATCATCTATAGGATCCCCTATTGCAGCTTCCTCTGTGGCTAGACCTCTATTGCCTCAAGGACACAGGTAAAGAACACAAATGTATCGAGCTTTAGGGTACTGAGCCTGATCGGTTAGTCACGGACGGACATTTGACAAATTTTGAAAGTTTGAAGGCCTGTAGAAAATAAGTTATGAGATGTGTTGAGCTGTTTTATGTTTCATTGTGAAGGGTACCACTGAAGGTGCTAAATGATGATAAAACTTGGTTGCCATGGTTACCTACTAAAAATAGAATCCATTAAATATTCATTGTCACGGACGGACAAGATAGAAATGGGTTTCTTGACTTATCGGTAATCTTTTGTCTTTTCTATCTAAACAAACTGTCACTGACAAATTTTTTTGACTGCAAATGTTAGTCAAGTTAATTGACTTCCCTGTCACATACATAGAATTTTAAAGCAAGCTGTAACTTTTGCTAGAGGTCCGAAAACTTTTTGTCACGGACGGACATTTGGGCGTCACGGACGGACATTTTGAGCGTCACGGACGGACATTAACTTAAAAACTGCATGTGTTCCTATCTAAAATTGCGCATATGTACTTCTTGCTTTCTGCTTTTTGTTTGAAATTGATTTTATTCCACTATTAAGCAAAACTTAGCATGAAAAACTTAGTTTTTAAGTGGAATCTAAGTCAAAAGTGGATGCCTGTATTGTAGTGTATACACAATGTACAAGTGCATGTACTCATGTATTGTGCAACTGTACATGTACAATATATGCTACAGACCAAAGTGAACATGTTGAGAAGAATGTGATGTAAGCTTTCAAAATATGACCTTTACATGACAGTCATGTAGGTGGACTGAAATCAAACATCAATATTTAGTATTTTAATTTACTTTACAGCTCAAAGTCATATATTTTGTTTCAAACATAGAGGTAATATAGAAATAGGATTATGTGTGATTGATCATTATCATATTATAGGAAGTAAAATTTCTCATCTGGTTTACAACATCACATACCAGTACTCTTTATAACATCTCATATTTTTTTATACTTCTGTTTAAGAGGGTGAAAACCAAATCATGAAATGCAGATCATTGTCTAACTCTAAATCTTTCTCATACATACCATAGTTTACTTTTTCAGTAATGTGTCTATCACTTTAAGAACAATGTAGGCTTTCTGGACAAAGGCCCTAATGGCAACAGTTGAGTGTATAAAGCCCATAGAGCCTAATTATGTCCTGTTAGTTGAGGGATTGCCCAACACGACTAGTTTAAGTCATATATTATAACTTTCTGACCCCCTTCCCCATAAAAAAAACTGTTTCAGGGTTGATGCAACCAATTCAATTATGAGCATTTAATATCATATAGTGTCTAAAAAGGTTTCTTCTTATGTTATTACATAATTTTTTTAAAATTGTTGGCTGTGTATGATTCTGAACTACAAAAAACCTCTATCTGTCTCAAACGTTACAACTAATTCAAAGCATTCTTACAAAATAGAGTCCAAACATGGCTCTTGCAGTCTGATACCACATCTGACCTCCAATGTTTATAATTTTCAAGCACAACTTGTAATTCAATTTGAATATTGATCAAGCTTCGGTATTAATGTTGAATCTAAAACTTTTGCACTTTGCTGATGACCAAAAATATCAGCTACAGTAATAGCAATAATAATATTAATAAATAAATAAGTAAGAAAATAAGTATTCATCTTCTGTAAACACCTGTAATGGATGTCTTTTGCAGACTGACAATGCAGGCTGGCTCCCATTAGAGCCATAGCAAAAATCATTAGGTTTTTATGACATTTATTAGCATGAAAAAGAAAAAAAAAATTTGCATTCATATTGGGATCACAATACCATATACAGTCCAACCTGTTTTAGCGACCACCTGTATAGAAAGACTACCTGTCTATAAAGACCACAATTTTTGTTTCCCTTTAAAACTGTTTCTCATTGAAACATGTATTAAAGGAACCTGTACTTAAAGACCACCTGCTCGTAAAGACAGTTTTCTTGTCTGTCTTGAGCGGTCTTTATAGACAGGTTTCACTGTACGTGATATTTTGGATGAAATATGTTCCATGAACCAGTAAACAATAAAACAATTCACTGAATTTGAAATCTCACAGCATTTACCATTTCAGTATATTGCATTGTCCGTCCGTGACAAAATTAGTGTCCGTCCGTGACAGTTTTCAAATTCATATTTAGTATATGTATATTTAATTGATCAAGGTTTTATTTATACATGGTATAGGTCTCTAGCTAGTGAGATAGCTCAGCATGGTTTTTGTTTTCACTTTTGCCCCACCAATGGAAAAAAAAACTTCAACAATTTTTTTCTGTCACGGACGGACAAATTTGCATCAAGATGTGAATGACCATGCAGCACGACCATTTCTGTACAAATATTTTCAAATATTTTTTTATTTTCAATGGAATGGTGTTTGATCTATAATTATTTGCTAACAAAACTTAAGAAAGTTTAGAGAGTATTAAACTAGGACCAACTCAGTCTTTCTAGAAAATGTCCGTCCGTGACATTAGTGTTCATTACCCCTGTTGAAAAATGGGCCAATCCAATGACTTTCCGGACCTTGTCAATTAAACAAACGTGAATTTTAGTAAATTTAGATATTAATGAAAAACCTGAAAGTGATTTCATCATAAAAATCTGAAAATTAAATTTTCACCCCAATGCTCACTCTTAACCGATCAGGCTCTACTGTAAACGCTGTTATTTTCGCGCTGAGCGACCCCAAAACACATTCGCGGGTTTCTAAATTCGCGCTGCACAATTACACGCTCGTATGTACATCTACACCCACTCCATTTATTAATTTACACACACGCAGTCCATTTAAATGCATACGGCATGCGCAACTACACACACACGCTCAAAAATGAATTGGACACACATACATTAATGTGCTGAAGCACGCAATTCAACCCGCATAGGAAATCAGGCTAATATTTTCGCAAGTTCTAGAATTCGCGCTTGCCGAAAATAGCTCGAAATCCGCGAAAATTAATGTATCGCGAATATTTCTGCATTTAACTTAGTATTACAAGCTAAATACATTTAAAGTGACAACTTTCATATCTGTACTTATATGTGTGTGTGGGTAGGGGAGGGAGAGGGGAGGGGAGGGAGCCATGAATATCAATATCATGCACTGTTAGAAACTTGCAATCTATGCATATTTTATAATGAACATAAATTCAGTATGGACAATTATTTCATTGTAGACACTAAGAAACATTAAAACAATGAATGAGTTCCTTATGTCATTTTTACCATTGAGAATATTGACAAATTATAGAGAACAAACAAAACAGGTGTATTTGCAGTAAAAAACTGTCCACATAAAATATATACCGTGTGGGTAAATTTCTGTTCAATTTAAGAAAAATCCATCTACAGGGATAACGAGCACTGGTATTTGGTATTTACTTTGAAACAAAATTAACATTAACATCAATATTTTGTTTTCCATTACAAAACATAAGTATTTTAAAGAATACTGACAATCATATGAAAATGAAATGAAAAAAAAAGTTGAAAAATATTGCAAATCATAATAGGACTACCCAGACTACTCAGATTTAACATGTGACAAATCATATAACATAATATATCAAATTTGATATCTTATTGAAGGATGAAAAGACAGAGCAGTAGCATTTTCTAGGGGGTCATTAGGTCAACTTAAAGCCATACATAAAATTGTATTTATACAGATTATCATTAGAATATTACATGATGTCTTGAAGCCTCAGGCATCGAGTATTGGGACTTACTTTCTTTTTCTCAAGCATGAAGGATGAAACTTGCAACACATTTGATATTTCAGTTTCATTACAAGAGTAGAATAATTAGCAGTCTGTATTGCTTAAAGTTTACTGTTATCTGGCTGAGATATATGCCAATCATTCCACCCACCACCTGCCATTTGGATGCATTTTGCTTTCATGTACACTATACGTCACATGATTCAATGTTACATTTCTTACAAATCTTACACTTCATATTTGCCCATACAGAGATGAGCAAGATCTTGAGGACTCGCATGCACAGCTCTTTCGCCAGATGGCAAACAATATGCAGGGAGCTGCTATACAAGAAGATGGGGACGCTGTACCTGATAGCGCTAGGTCAAGAGTAAGCTTTGCTCCCTCAGATATGACGGATACATCGTTAGGAATCCTGAACCTAGATGACCTGGGTAAGTCCTTCATCAGTGTAAAATAACGTTCAGCACTTCTGATTCTGAATTGTCAATCAAAATTATAAATATTGCTTCCTTGTTTTGACAGAAAGTTATAATGAAATAATGAATCCTTCCTGCATAGCACCAAACAAGCATTGTTGATAAGAAAGCACCATTTCATCTCAAATTAGTGATGAGAAATTTTGTTTATGTTGCTTAGATAACATCGTAAATTATGAGTTTTTCTTTTCTTCCCTTGTGTAATAATCACTTATATTCTCTAGAAGCCACCTATTTACTGATGTTAGCGAATTTTGATTTCATTGTAACCTGGGAGGTGATTCACTAACAGCTAAAATCAATTTTCTGATGATTTTATTGGTCTACAGCTTTCAAAAATTGATTTTAGCTGTTAGGTAATCACCCCCCCCCCCCCCGCACTGGCAAAAAAAAGCTAAAACATACCGGTACTTACTCTTGACAGAAGACATTGCTATGGGATTAACCATTAGTTCCTCTCACTAGCCATGAGCTAGGAACAATCCCTCTGTCTGGAGATGGTGCACACATTGTGAACCATTTTTGAGTCGTTTTGTATAAATTGCTATATCTCTTGAGGTTATTGTTATTGTTTTACTATCTAATGGCCTATAATTGTGAGGAATCAGCTACAAATATCATTTCAAGCACACACAATCCATGTCATTTGTAGCTTGCGAGAGAGATTTGAGGAAAAGCTCTCACAGTAATTTTTTTCTCTGCCGGAAATGAGCATTCTCTTTAACATTGAGGAAGTCACCAATTTATGTGTATTAACCATTACAGACTTTGTTTGGTACTATGTCTAGCATTAATTTAACATTGAGGAAGTCAGCAATGTAGATAAAATCAAAAAGGCTTTGCCAAGAATAAAATCTAGAAATAGAAGATATGGAAACTTACATTTATCAAGTTTTGTGTT
This sequence comes from Heliocidaris tuberculata, assembly GCA_025618425.1. Classification (NCBI taxonomy): domain Eukaryota; kingdom Metazoa; phylum Echinodermata; class Echinoidea; order Camarodonta; family Echinometridae; genus Heliocidaris; species Heliocidaris tuberculata. Next base: position 33,862,120 of record CM046845.1, on the reverse strand, counting down.
TACGTGCCATCTGTCACTAGTGGCAATTTGATTAACTGAGAAATGTTTTGAAAAGTTTTGCTGAAGAAAACTATATGAATGTTTCCTGAAGAAAAATATAGATATGAGTACATATAAATCACATGATCTTGCACACATTTTGTTGCCTTGTTTATGTGAGGCATTGTGTGAGGGGAACTTGACATGCAGTATTCAAGTGTAATGACTTTTATGGTTTTTAGTAATACTTATACATGATAGTTTTGATACTATTTGGTGACTGGTTAAGTGGATTTCTCTATTCACATTACTTTGGAATGAAGGATTTTAATATCTTTCCGTTAGTGGGAGTAATGACTAGACCACAGAGACCAGCAAAGATGTGGGCTTGTGGTGTACATGTACATGTAATGTAATTTTCAAGGAATCTGATTTCATTATTTATATGAAATTTCTTCTCTTTTTTTTTTTTACATATGCAAGCTTTGGTAGTTTTATGCTGTTTATGAGGTGAAACCTCACCCCCAATTTTCAAAATAAAATGGATTTTTATTACTTCAGATCTTATTTGATCAACTTTTTTTAAAAACCGTCTGATGATTTTATCTTATACAGCTTTAGGTCTTGAGCAGTTTGATAATATTTTGTGATGAGAAACCTCACACCCAATATTCAAAATAAAATAGATTTTTATTTCTTCAAATTGTACTTGATCAGCTTCTTATACTGTTTGATGATTTTACCTTAAACAGCTTCAGGTCTAGAGGAGTTGGATGATGATTTCATGGACCTCTCCCAGGATCTCAACTCTCCTCGGTCTGGTATTGGAGATGGGGAAGAAATGGCCACTCCTCAGCCAGCCCTCCCACCCCCAAGCCCCAGGGATGGTGGTAGGTCTCAAATGGTGGTATCACAGATGAGTGCACCTTCTATCATGTTCTTTGATAGCCAGGAAGAGGAGGAGGATAGAGGCATCGCTAGTGACTTCTCAGATACTAATGGACAACCAACTCCAGGTCAGAACTAATGGAATATTGTAAAACCAGAAACTTTTGCAAACATTAACTTTAAAGAATTTTTAAGGATGTCCTTTCTTGTAGCAAGAAACTTTTGAGAATTGCAAAAATTCAATGTCTTGATTAATCCATTTAGTTTCACAGCATTAAATGTAAATTCCAAATCTGAACCACTTGTGAGATTTCCGAAGTTTTTGTGTATATGAATATTTCTGGTTGCACAGTATTACTTTGAGTTATTTTGATAATTGACCATAAGTTGTTAGTCTTGCCACTTAGATATATTTCTTCTTATTATTTTGTAACTTCATCTTCAGAAACTTGTCTTAGGGTTAACCTTGGCAAACCTGTAACTACCAAAGCCTCTTTGTTAGATTCCATCAGAAACTTCATTGTTGTCCAAACTTGTACAGCTACCATTGTTCCAATGAAGTACATTTGTATGCCTCTCTTTTCTTGATTCAGTTCCAGCTCATGTTTTGAGATCAAGGACCCAAGGAAGTGAAGGCGCTAGGAGCAGTGAAATTGACACAGAAGACGAGCTTAATGCAGTCAGACAGGTTAGCATTGGAATCTTTGAGATGAGAGAACACTTAACTTTTCATGATCATCCTGCTACATCTAACCAAAATGAAAGTTGTATTTAGCTCTACCTGTACATCACATTTTGAAACAAATCTTGACTAGGTGCTATGAATATATGCTCCTGAAATCATTTCATCAAAGATAAAGGGTTAAGCTCGTTGATAATATCAGTGTTAATATTGTTTGATAGTACATTGAAGATGACAGAATAGGATAGTAACAGGAGTACTTTAGACAGCCATTATTTTACAGTGTTTGGAAGTAGAGTGGACTCTTATTGCAGCACAGCACAGGGAAGGGTATTGGAGGACCAAAACACATCTGAAGGTTGAGATTATTCAGAAAACTCATATATTATGCATGTTTGGGAAAAATTCCCCCGGTATTTTTCCTTTCTGGGGTCCCCAGTGTTATGATACATGATGATGAGGAGCCTTTCATTGTGTAGGTAACCCCAAACAATCATAACATTTTCCTGACTCATAGCTACATTGTAAGATGGTTACTCAACATATTGTAAATGTTTAAAAACCTTTATCATCCATCAGGAAATTGCCCAAACAAGGCCCTATGTACCTGATCCTGCAGACAGGCTCGGTGTAGGAGAGAGCCGAGATGATGATAGTGAGGATGACAATAAACATTTCAATGGTTCAAGGGACCCTTTACTGGACAATCAGGTACCTAGACTACAGCTTGATGGAGGTAGTTCAGAGGATGATAATCAAAGGGCTCCACTCACAGAACCTAGGCAGTCAGCAGAGGGGGAAGTGGTAAGTTAAAATCAGGTCATACTGCTGACTTTCATTGAATTATGTTTACATATCAAATTAAATAATCTAACATATGTTTTCATATTGATGAAGAAGTTACATTCTATTTCTTCAGTTTTTTATCCAGTGAAATGGTGCCTTTTCATCCAGCAATATGTATTACAGTGGGTATCAAAGAAATCTTCGGTGGAGAAATAAAGTGGCAATATGGCAAAATTCAAACACACAATGCATCAACTATTTTCATGTAATTTTAATCTGTTATAGCCTTATAGGAGACATTTTTTGTAGAGATAGAACTTAAATATTTATGATGATAAGCTCTCTCTAGTGATGTATGATTTCACTTAGACCTGCATTGGAATCACATAGACATTGGAATGCAAGAAGTGTGAAGTTAAGCTTGTTGGAATCTGTTTGTTGTTTGTAGGTCATCTTAGATCCTGGAGACGGAGGTGGTGGTGGTGATGGAATGAGTGATGGTGAGACCACCAGCTCTGGACTGCCCGATGCACCGGTCACCTTTGGTCAGTCCACCCTCATGGCATTCCAAGGACAGGGGGCAAACAGGAGTAGTAGAGAATGGACAATGACCACTTTGAGTGGCGGTATGGGCCGTCCAGTCCTGGCTAGGGATGCTGATGATGAAGACGCGGATGATGAGGATGATGATGATGATAATGGAGCCCCACACATGGAGGTCTTTTCAGTGAGTGTCAGCATTATATTCTGTATTATGAAACTCACTCTGAGATCATGATCAATTAGTTGGATGAGTCAACCATGATGAGTCAAACATGGATCATTTAGTGAGCCTTTCATATTTCTTTGTTTGATAAGCATACAGTAAAAGTATTTTATAGTACTATCCAATGATTTTACTTTTAATGGTTTTATCTCATTCTGGAGTTCCTGTTTATGGAAATGCTGTAATTATATTTTAACATTAGTCTGACTGCTCTGCATCCTTCTTATTTTGTTGCACTCATTCCTGCTTTACTATTAAAGAAAAAAACAAACAAACAAAAAACACATCTTTTTTCATTTATATTCCCCAAGGGACAGTCAAGAGTACAGCCCATTGGAGAGACAGACATCTGGCAACAAGGAGCAGGGTCATTGAACTTTAGTAATAATGTGTCCCTACCTCGTGAGAGTTTAACAAACTTTCATAAGGTAAGCAGCTTCAGAGTTATATCGGTATTGTAACTATTTATTTACAAAATCTTAAAATTATTTTAGCTCAGATGATGTAATACATATATTTGTACTGTGGATTCAAGTAGTAATGAATATGTTATGGCACCTGAGAAAAATACATGAGAGAGGGTTTTATTTCATACAATTTTCTTCCACTTATTCAATTTAAAAAGCTTTATCCTTTTTCATACTTTCTGATAAAGGTGATTTATTGTGCAATATTTGAAAAGTTTGAATGGAAAAAAAAAATACAGATACTGATGTAGGTTTCCTTTAATTCTTTAAATTTTGTTCACAGAGATTTGCTGAGGATTTTCAAGAAACTACAAACCTGAATGGAGCTGAAGGAAACAATTTTGGTAAGCTTGAAGACATATGATATCTATATTTGTACATGTCATTGTGGTTGTTTTCCAATTAGAAACTATTGTTGATTTAGTGCTCTTATATTTTCATCTTGATTGATTGATTGATAATGAAGATAATGTAGGCATTCAAACGTTTTAGAAGGAGGGGTTTTTGTTTCCTTGGCACTTTACTTGTGAAGATAAGTTGTCATTTCTCTTAAATCAGAAGTTGATTACTGTAAAACCAGAAATTTTGGAGTGCATGAAACTTTCGTGAATTTCGCGAGTGGTCGAGATTCACAAAAGTTTCATGCCGCAAAATTATCGAATCATAATTGACACAACCTTAAATTATTGTAATTCACGAAAGTTTCTTGCTGCAAAATTGGTTGTCATTAACAATTTGCGAAAGTTTCTGGTTTTTACAGTATATGTTTAATTGCATTCATGTTTTTCTGTTCTTGATTTATAGGAGATGGTGCACATAATCCTTTTGACAGTGGTCCACTTCCAGATCAGAACGGTCTTCCAATGACTGACATGGGATTTGGAAGTGGAGGTGAATTTGTTGCTACAGGTATGAATCAGTGAAACTTTTTTTTTTAACTCTTTAAAAAATTTAAATGTGTGAAATCAACATCTATCAGGTCTCCTAGTGATAATTTAATTGATTGCTTTTAACTATGACACAAAAAGAGACAAATTTTGTATGTGCAAGGTCTAGACTTTCCCTTGTTGTAATGTGGACTGAGTTTACTGCATATTTTTTTGAGCAGAAGAAAATTTGAATATATTGAGAAAGCCTGTGGTCGCACAGAGCATACAGGATATCTTGTAGAAATATTTAATGTGTGATCAACATTTTATCTGCTTACTCTTGGCTATATATCACAGTGGTATGGAAATTTCTGTTGTAAACAAACCCAGAAACTACTGAAACAACACCACCTTAAGACCTAAAAGTTGTTGATATCCTGTAGCAATTCTCATTTGCTTTCCCATCTCATAGTGTGTCTACTCATTCTCTTTAAATTCCTTCAACTGAAACTGATACAATACATTTTTTATGTACTCATGTTTATTACATAAACACTGTATTATTTTTTATCGTTATTAATTCTTGTTAACAAACCGACAATAATGTATTAACGCTGAAATGTGAAATGTGAATATGAAATAAAGCGAACTTGAACTTGAACTTGAACTTGAACCCTCTGAGACATAGACTTGATACTTCCATTTCAAAGCAATTTGAATTTGAAGCATTTACAAGCCATCTTGAGTAAATAAATTTACATGTATATTTTATACCCTATTCTTGGTTTTATGATTTCTTTTGCTATTTTAGACGATGCCATGGCAATGCTTGACAAAGATGAGGAGGAGTATGAAAGAGAGAATATCTTCAGACAGGTGAGTTTCTCTTAGCAATTTCCTTGTACCTTGATTTTGCTCCCTTAAGTCAACCTCTTTAATCGCACTAGGATTATAATCAATTTAATTGTATTTTGTTCTTTATCTTATGTTAATTTTCTTTGGTTCCTTAAGTTAATCTCTGATGTACGTGTATTTCATAAAGCTGTCGTATGTAGTAACAATAATTCAGATTTAGTATGTTATATTATGCTCTTCGTTTAAAGAAAAGTACTGTTGTATATATTGTTGTACTCTATTTGGTATATGTGTATTTTGTAAAGCGCCATGAGCATCATACGTGATGGACTTAAGCGCTTAATAAGAAGCCACCATTATTATTATTATCATTATTATTATTAGCCTACATGGAACTGTGTGGTTACTTTATTAATCATACGGAAATGAGAGAACTCAATAGTCAATGGTTAACTTTATTTGTATTAGTTACCCAGTGCCTTTCCCTTGCAGTTACAAAATACCCTACCATACTGTAAAACCAGAAACTTTCTTGACATAAAACTTCGGCGAATTGTTAATGACGGTCAATTTTGCGGCAAGAAACTTTCGTGAATTGCAATAATTTTATGTTGTTTCGATAGTGATTTGATTATTTCGCGGCATGAAACTTTCGCAAATCTTGACCACTTTCATGCACATGAACATTTCTGGTTTTGCAGTATGCTCCTCATAATTCTCAGTATAATTCCTCATAATATGGGTCACTTGTACAATAATAATCCACTTTAAAAAGACCAGAGGTGGTATTCTGAAAATTGTTGTAACTTTTATCTTAAGTATCTCGATGTTAATTGTCATAGCAAAATTAAGACAAGTCATTGGTTAATATCTGCGCACAGCTATCTGCGTTCGCGTAAAGTTGGAAGAGGCCTCTGTGCAGGCACCAATGATAAGTGTTTACTCCGCGCAATTTCAATTTGTTATGACAGTTAACATTGAAATACTTAAGATAAAAGTTACAACAATTTTCAGAATACCACCCCAGTTGAGCCAAGAAAACATGTAGCAATCCATATCTCATGACTTTGTGTGTGTACTCCATTGACCAGGAACATAACAAGCAGGGATTCGATTCGCTGAAGTGGACACACATATCTGAACAAGCCAAGTTATTTTATATGCAAATTTCAATGTTTTTTTTTATATACTGAGAACTTAAATGTTACTGATGTACTTCTTAATGCTTAGCTAAGTGTGGCTTTTTCGATGTTTTAAATTAAGGATTTGCAAAATGACACGTCAAACACATAATGCTTGAATTAGTTTCTAAACAGAACTTAGATATTCCTTTAATTATAAAAAAGTTATGTAAAAGGTAGTTGAAAATGGGATGATTTCTATGAGTATTTCATATCTGTTTAATCACTCTTTGGCAGTTTTAAGGTTGAATGCCAGCAGATTCTATTGAAATAACCCATATCATAGATGCACTTTTTATTTTCAAACAGTAAAATAGTAATTAGATCACTGAAAAAATGTATTGTCCATATGTTGCTCATGGCCAAAACCATGTGATAATATTAAAAATGCATACAGGTGTAGAAAAAATAGTGCCATGATTATTCTCATTATTCATAGGATGAGGACATGTCACGAGACATGGGAGATGATGTCCAATCAGGATGGGAGCTGCCTAATGGTGGTCACATGACCCTGCGTGAGTCCCTCTCTAGGTCGGCTGCCATCGCGTGGGATGATGAGAAGTCTTATAATCATTCTGCTGAGATGCTGTTTGCCATGAGGTCTGAGGCACTTGGTTCTCTGTCACGTGATAGTCAAATAGCCAAGGTAAGGAGGATTGATGATAATGATGACGATGACGATGACGATGATGTTTTTATTTAACCCGACTGCTAAGAAATCAAGTATATGCTAATTGTCAAACGGGAGCTAGGCATAAATTCCCATTTTCACTTGGATTTTCATTTTGTATTTGATTAGAATCTGATTTTCTATGGTCATATTTAATATTTGATTTCTGTGATGATATATTTCACCAAATTCAGATTCTGCTATATCATCTCTTTCTGAGTATTGTAATTGTTAATGCTGTTTTTTAAGTATTATGTTCTCATTTTTAGGTATTTCATATGTCAATCTTTGTATTTTTATAGGGAAATCCAACCTTAATAGCAAGTTGCTCTGAAAGAAAGAGGAAAAATCAGAGAAGCAGATTGGCGAAAGTTTGAACGAAATCGGACAAGCAATAAGAAAGTTATGAATTTTTGAAAGTTGTAATCATTATACATATGGGAATTTCAAATTGGCCGAATAGGTAATGTCACTGTGATGTATCTGTGGACAACTCCCCCATTCGCTCCAACACACAAAATGACTAAAATGTCACTTTTTTTCAAAATGTATTACTTATAGGATTTTTTTCTTTCATGAGGACCTATAACAATATGCTCTCTCTAATATATTTTGAGTACTGCCCCGAGGATAAAAGCGCCTTGAAGAAAACCGCAAATTAATGATATTTTTGTGTACGACGAATGGGAGAGTTGTTCACAAAAATGTCACAATCGAATCACCAAATTGCCAATTTGAGATTCCCATAGATGTAGTGATCTCATTTTTCAAACATCCATAACTTTCTTATTCCTTGTCCGATTTCTTTCAAACTTTCCCCATCCTGTTTTTCTTATTTTTCTCCTTTCACACAAATCATCTCATTTCCAAGGTTGGATTGCCCTTTAATATACAATATTTTCAACCATACTTTATTCCTATTGTACAAAATCCAACCTGCGGTTGCAATGAATGAAAGATTGATTAGAGTCATATTCCAGAGACATGTTTAATAATTGAGGACTAATACTTTACTAAAGGGTTCCAGTGCATTGACTTGGATCCTAACCCAGGACTGCCTGTTTATGAGACTGCTGCTGTACCACTGAACTAGCTTAGGTGGTGAATAGGAAGGAGAGGGTTCTTACATCGTAGGAGCATAGCCTAAAATACCATCTGGCAGCCTAAAATGCCAACTCAATTAAGGCAGTCTTACCTTGATGGGTTAAGTCTACTTGCATCATCTCAGATCCTCACATCAAATCATTCAGGAGGGGGAAAAAATTGCATAAACAAAGCAAAGATTTGAAATGTATATAACCTCTTATTTCTATATTATTTGCTTTTTTTTTTCTCATCCTTCCAGCCTCACTTTGGAGACGGCACCATCATCTCTCCTCCACCCCTCCCTCCACATCCCCTGATCAACAGGTCCATGATAGCCAGTAACCATGATGATGAAGATCAGGACATCTATCCAGCATCTCAGAGAGAAGCTGGTGTTGGACAAAATACTCATGGTGAGGCATTTTTTAGCAAGTGCAGTGGTTGAGTGATTATTAAGGAATTGTGATGATATTAAGAATGAAGGAAAGACAGGGTTGACATTTGCACCCAGAAGAAGTATATGAATTTTTTTTCTGATTTGAGTTTATTGTAGTATTGCTAGTAATGAGTGTATATGACAACACCAGCTTTCAAGAATAACCTACAACATGTTGGGTTTATATTTGAGAAAAGTATGTAACATCTTTTATTCATAAGTATGAAAACAAAATCAGTTATATTGTTTTACAGTATCTAAACTTTATCACGTGGCAAGTGTATCAACAGTTTTTATTCATTTGTTTATGTTACAGATACATCTAGATTTTCATTTCAAAATCTACCAAAGCCTGTTGGAGGAGTAGAATCATCCAGTGCAATTGAGAGCCAGAAGTCCAGTCAGTTATTTAGACAGGAGGACATACCAGAGAACAGATCTGGAGTGTATGTTCCATCCAGAACCTCACAATTTCCATTTGGTCAGAAGAATAAAATGGAGAATAGAACTGAGAAGATAAGGGAAGTAAATGAGAGTGCCTCAGACTCCCTTATGGATACTCCTGAAGGGTACCTGACGCCTCCAATGGACTTGAGCTTTCTGACTAAAGCCATTGCCCAGGCTTCCAGCACAGCAGACCCTCATCAGCTTGCTATGATGATCCTTTCTGCATCCAACCAAGTAGCAGCAGCTAAAGAAGAAGCAAAGCAGAAAGCTGCCAAAGAGGATGGAGTAAAGCCAAGGCGATCGCAGACTAGGAGGGTTGATCCTCTGGAGTCAAGACAAGGAGAAACAAAGACAATGGACCAGCCTGATACACACTCTCAATCAAGATACATTGCTGGTACGAAAGCATATAGTAGAAAACAAGAGGAACAAAAAACTTTAATTTCGCACATGAATGGAAGACCACAGTTATCAGTGGATCACAGGGTTTCACCAGGTATTGGACAACAGCTGAAGGAGCGGACATCTCTAGATGGCTCAGGTGGATCTGGACAGGAGAGCCGAAGTTCAAGCTCATCTAGAGGGTCACAGGGAATAGATGAGCAACAGCCAATAGATCGGAAGAGGGTTTTAAGGTCCTATGAAAAGTGCAATAGTGATAGATTAAATGAAGATTTCACAGAGAGGGAGAGCCAATTAGGTGATGATTACTTTGCTGAAATAACCAGGGACAGACTTCCCATCAGAGGGACAGACATATCAGATACTATTGACTTTCAAGATTTTGAAGATGATGATGAAATTTACAAGAGAAACCGGAGTCGCATGGATAATGCTCAAAGTATTAAAAGTTCCCAAGATAAATTCAAAGACGATAAAGATTTAGAGGGTCAAAGAAAAGTTGGCTCCTGTGACAATTCAAGGATACTACAGAAGGAAAAATTACATGATTGGAATTCTGGAAAATTTGAAAGATTGTCAAGAGATGCTGAGATATCAAAACAAGGTCAGGGTTATTCTAGTGAAAGACATACAGACTTGTATTCCAAAGTGGAGGACTCTACACAAGACACTGGGAAACTGCAGCAGAAAAGTAGAGATGAAATGTCTTATGTGCCAAATAGAACAAACCGTGCAATTAAAGAAAACATTGTTCCACAGAAGTCACAGAGTATTCCAGTTGTGACAAAGCATAGAAAATCCAGAGATGCGGTAGAGGTGTCCAAGTCCCTCAGTCGCCTTTCTCATCTTACTACAGCACCGGGAAACAGTTTCAAGAGTGAGAGCTTATCCAGAGGGTCAGCACACAGTGTCCCTAGAAGAAAAGGGAATGGACAGAATCTAGAGTCTGGTGAAATGGTAGAACCAAGAAGCCAGGCCATTCCAGATGGGGAACCAACAGAGGCAGAATCTGCCATGACTTCTAGAACACCATCAATCCCTGGGCATGATCTTGAGGATCAAGTTAAAACATTATCTTTGAATCAACAGAGGTCAAAGAGTTCCTCACCAAAACAGTTGGACAAGAAGACTCCACCGAAGGACAAAAATGCCAATGATTCGTCGATTCAAAGGAATTCCCTGGATGGAACATCCTGCAGACCAAAAGATTCATCCAAGAGTTTAGTCTCCAGACAGAGAAGGGCCATTGATGGTGCTTCTTTTGGCCAAAATAGCTCACAAAAGACTATCTCTAGGAATGATGATGATGTCTTTAAAAGACCTGATGCTCCTGCAGCTCCCCAAAATACCAGATACAATTCATCAAATGTCCATGGGACACTGTACAACAAGTCTGAACAACCACCTCCTGAAGGAATTTTAGATAGAGAAGTCATGAGGGAAGTGGATGTATCTCGCTTCTCGATTGACAGTCAAGCAGATATCATTTTGGGAAAGCACAGGATTGTACAAACACCACGTGACAGGAGAACAGAGAATACTACAAACCGTCAAATAATGAAAGGTGTTCCCCCAGAAGAAAGGAGAGAGGTGGTTGTCGATGCTGATGTGGATTCTGGATTCAGCAGTGAACACCCACATAGATTGTCAAACACTGGTAATATCCCTCAGCTTACTGTATCAAATGTTGCCCATGTGCAAGAAATGTGGAAGGGGTCAAGAGAATTACCAGTCACTGTTAATGATGATATTGAAGGGGGCCACAATTTCTCAGTGATAAACGCTGAAATTATTTCCCCAGTTCCATCCCCAGGGCAATCACCGCGGCAGTCTCCAATTGGACCATCTAAACAGAATATTTCAGCTGGCTCAGACATTGATAAAACACTCCTTGCACAGTCTACCAACAGAACTTTAGTGGCAGAAACCCCTGATCTAGTCAGCCCAAGAAGCAGTGGCTCCTCACGTAGTCATAGCATTGCCAGTAGTATGAACCGAAGTGCCTCTTCTGGCAGTGATCGTTCTTGCTCAACCCCCAAGCGGGTTGCAAAACCAGAAATCGAGATTTCCAATAAGGGTCTTGAAAATCCTCCATCAGGCTTTGCTAATACTCATCATCTTGCCCCTCCTCCTTATCACCAACCATATACCAGCACAGCTCCTACCTTATCATCTGGTCCTGATCCTACCAGGAGACCAGTCTTACCATCTTACTTAGAACAACCATCATTCTACACCAATCAAGCTCTATCTGAGACAAATTTCCTCCAGCACTATGTGAATGACAGACCAGTATCAAAACTCTCTCCAACAAACATCCAGAACCTTCATGAAACATTGCAGCCACGTTCAGCTAGTCATTTGGGAGTACCTCTTGGTTCTCACCAGCACGGTCTATATCTTGGACAAACCGCACCAATGACATCAAACCTCTATGGAGCTCCTCAGGCCATGGCCATGACAGGATCTGTTGCCCCGTCCCTGCACTCGGCTCCCTATGCAGCAAGGCTAGGAGGACATCAGCAGCAGCAGCAGCGGCAAAGACATCATCGCTCACGCTCTGTTGAACCCCATTCTCTAAACTCCATGTCATGGCCAGCCTATCATGTGCAAGATACCCAGACAAATGGTATGGCAGGACTGCTGGAAACTGCTGTTCATTCTGGACCAACAGTTCCTGTACCTGCTCTTGGTCATCCCAGTGGTGAGTGGAATAGAATCATTTCAGCTTTGAAGCTATGCACTATTACTGTTGATGCATGCATCTATATATAAAAATGTAGGAATATTTATTATACACTGCAGAATAAGCGAATTGAAATTACTCCTGTTCTCTATTTTTGACCCTGATAGTTGTGATTTCTGAAAGACTGCCAAGTTGCTAATATTACTAAATCCTTAGTATAAAATTTTGGGTATATCATTGAAACATATTGTTTTGTCTTTCAACAAATACAGTTTTTGTGTGTACATTGGACTTAATTTTTAGATTCTTTCAAGTTTAAACTGGTTATTAAGAGTCATTTGTTGCCATTCTCAATCCAAGTAATGGGTAACATAAGCATTTCTATATTAACAGGAACCTTTCATATATATGTCAAATTTTGTTTTATTTCCTATGGTGTAGGTGCCCCTGCCTCCATAGTATCCAACCTGATTGTGCCTTTTGAACATCGCTTCAGAGATGTTGCTTGCATCGGTATCGCAGCTCAAGATTCCATTCAGCTTCAGAATCCTTCTTCCAGATGGCTTCAGTGTTTCCTAGAAGTAGTGTCCCTGACTGTTAATGGTGAAGAGGTAGGAAATAATCTGCAAGTAGAGGAGTTGTATTTGAGTGGTTTAACATTTGACTTAGGGTGCAAAGGTCTTTGGTTCAAACCCCAGCATGATAGAAGTGTCCTTTGGCAAGACATTTATCTACATTTGCCTCTTTGGACCCAGGTGTAGGAAGTTGGTACATGGTAGAATGTATTCCTTGAATGTACCGTGTGCTGATAACAGCTGCTAAAACCAGGGTAAAAATTCCAAAGTCCAGAGATGTTTTATCAATGTGATGTGTAATCTACAGCATCGGAATATTACTTTCATTTTCATGTGATTAATAGGGATTTGCTTCATTTTGTCAGCCTGTGTACTATGGAAATTTTATTAACCGATTGCCTACTGAAAGGTGGCTGCTGTATTAAGTCTATATCAATGAGGGAATTCAGTAGCCAGTTAGTTAAAGTGTAGCAATAGTGCAAGGATACCTATGTTTTTCATAGACTTATGTAAAATTTTAGGTCAGTTACGCATTTCCTTTCCGATATTTCTCAATTCTGCTTTTCAACTTTTGTCATTCCCACTTTTTTTACCACTCCGTTCCAGGTGGACCATTCCTCGCGTATCTTCTTCATGCGACCTCGTATCATCATCGGACCATACACCACGGAGGAACATAAGATCACGTTTGCCCCCCGTCAACCAGGTATCCATGAAGCTAGGATACAGGTAGGATCAAGTCCAGTGGTGGCTGATAGCGAGGCAGGTCTGCTGAAAGTGACGGCTCCACCCATCATGACCTTGAGGGCTGTCGCAGAGCTACCTGAAATAGAGGTAATCAGTTGACTCTTTTGGAGTATGTCTTTCATATTTATCTTTATATCAGTCATTGAATCCATGAAAATCTTGGTAATGATTTCCCATATATTTGAAAAAGGAAAGAGAGATTAAATTAATTGAATTGATGTACTTGGTTTCTGAATAGCTCCCTCTGCGACAAAAGCAAGATTTCATTTCTTACCAAGAAGCTATAGAACTTGTGACCTTGAAATTTCATGGGCAGTATCTACAGGATGTCTACTAAACCTGTGCAAAGTTTCCAGGAATTTTGTGTAAGTCTGCAAAATGGATAGAAGCTACGAATTAGATATATAATTTGAGATGCTCTCATATAAGTGTATGAAATCTCAAGATATGCAAATTGTTGAGATAAGGCTTCTGCATTTTAGATGTTTCGTCACAGCGTTCACTTCTCTTCATTCATGTTAGGTGGATGGTGCAGTAAAAGGAAGACTTGATCTGGGAGATATGGTGTTTGGTATGGAAAGATCAAAGACTGTTCGTTTGATCAATAGAGGGCGCTCTTCGCTTCCAGTCAGACTGTTCTTTGTCAACAAGGTATGCTCTCGTTATTTTGCCAATCCTGTGGACTTGGTTCAGATTTATGCTTGGAGAGTTTGTGAAGCTATCTATGACATGCATTGAATATGATATGTGAAACGATTCTACATTTAAGTAAATGGAAGATTTTATTTCACATGCTTTTACAATCAGTTCAATCCAAAGGTTTCCTGAAGTTTGTGATAAAGGATATACTTGCTTGCTATATGGAAGGCTGCTAGGGACTTTTCTAAGAAAATTTAGTATGGAGGAAGGAAGGAATTCTTTAGAAACTGAAATCTAAGGAGAAGAGAAAAACATGCTAGGAGAGAAAAAAAACAACTAAAAAGTAACAAGATCACTGATAAGGACATGCTGCCTAATAGAAAATGTCATATCTCCATTGCTATGACTGAGCGTTTTTGCAACACATTTAAAATAATATTTTTGTTTCAGATGGTAGCTGTGTGGTATACAGCAACAATCACAGCAGAGAATGGACAAGACCATTGTACATCTGCAGCTCCAGCAAGACCACTCCATCTTACCCTACCGGTAAAAACCAAAGCCAATATTGACTTTCTATCTGTCCTCCCTCTCTCCCTCCCCCTCTCCCTCACCCACCCCCTCTCCCTTTCCCTTTCAATCTCATTCCCCTCTGATTTTATCACTCTTGTTCTCTCTTCATTTTTCTCCCTCTCTCTCTCTCCCTCCCTCTCCCTCTCTCCCTCCCTCTCCCCCTTTCTACCCCCCTCTCTCTCCCTCCCCTCTCCATCTCCCTCTCTCTCTCTCTCCCTCTCTTATTCTATCCCTTATTCTCACTTAATCTCTCTTTTGTTTTTGTCTCTTTGCCTTACATATCTTTTTTTAATTTACATTTCACTATTTCAATTGATTCATGCTCAAATACTTCACCTGTTTGTTCATTTTATGAATAGTCATGATTTTTGCATATCTCATCCAAAATTGCAATCTTTTCTATCAGTGATACATGATTGATTAAATCATTTTGAATCTTCAGGGCCATTCAACCACCACAATTGATGGTGAAGTCATACGACCTCCAGCTAGCGTCACAGTGAAGCTTACTACTCAGCGGAGTGAACCTCATCTCAAAGCAGCTTCTCTAGGACCACCGGAGAATGTCCATCTCAATCTTAAGGTGGAGCTTGACGTCCCAGAACGCTCTGTTTCATTGGCTGATGTTGATCTTTGTGCCAGAGTAGGCGTGGCCAAACTTCACCTACCTGACTCTCTGGCTGTAAGTAATTCTTGGTCAACATTTTTTAATATATTGCTTTGAACTTTGAGTATGAATAGAACAAATTCCAAAGGAAACTTTGGAATGTTTTTTTATTACCATTGATAACTACACACATAACTACACACATAAATGTGTCTGTGTAGAAAATGAAAGAGCATCTGGACCATATGATGGAACATGAAGGATGATACATAAAATTTCCAAATATAGGCAGGACAGTCAGCAAGTTATTTGAAATTGTTGTGGTTTTTTTAGTGTATTATGTACCAGTATGATCAAAATGAAGCAAGTCCTAAAAGGGTGATTTGTTGACCTTCCTTTGTTGTATACTTTCCATATATGATTTTTATTCACTGACATTGCTCTGTATTGTAACATGATGTTACTTTTTACATTCATTGTCACGGTAACCTTTGACCCTACAGCAGGAGGCCTTCCTGTTCAAGTCTACAGTTGGTCAGACAGCCAGCAGGAACCTGCTGCTGAAGAACGCAGGGAACATTCGCCTTGACATGAAGCTGAGACTGCCAAGGGGAATTGATTCTTTTGAGGTGGTACCAGACACTTTAGTCCTAGAACCTAGTCAACAGAGGGACATACTAGTTAGATTCACACCAAGAGAGGAGATGGCTGTCGTTGAAGTGTGAGTCTTTTCTTTGGGTTGTATCATGTCATTCTGATTAACAGTTTTTAGGCCCTTACCAAGTGTGGCATTCAGAAAGCGTGCTTCTTATCAATAGTTTTTCACATCGTACCGAGGATGGCATAGTGAAAGCTTCACTAGTGGTCACTTACATGGAGCAAAACCAGTATTCAAAAAGCCCATGTACGACATCTTATAATTTCTGTAGGAATCATTTTTGGTGATAGAGACATTAATTCTAATGAGAAAGCTTGTGATTTGAATACATCATTAGACAAATAAATACAGGTTGCTCATATGTGTATTCACCTCATTTTGACACTTGCCATAACTGCCATTAGTGTACATATCAAGTTTCACATGCATACATTACTGTCATTATGGAATTACGCTTTTAGCCTTGAAGATGTCTGGGCATCCAAAAGATGTCCATTTATTGTGGAAGATAATCTATAATTTCTTTTAAATCTATATCATTTAATGGATGACATTTTTTTACACCCAATTTTGAAATCCTCCTAAAAGTCAGGATGAAATACAATTACATGAACTGAGTTGGCAGGCATATTGACAACACTGTCCTTTGTCTTTCTTAGGCCCCTGTTCATACAAGGGAAACCAGATGGACCCAACTATGAGCTTCAGTTACGAGGAGAGATCCAGACTTCTCAACAGAGAGTTAGACCCAAACAGTCCGCCCAGGTCTTGTGCAACAAGCAATATATATCGTTCGGAGGAATTCCACTGGGAAAATCTTTGTAAGTACATTCGTGATTAAATTTTTCCTAAGTGAAAAAAATCTTTTCGGCTCTGTCAAGCTTCCCTTATCCAGAGAGGTTAATATTGCTTGTGCAGGATATGGTACTTCTTGCTGCCATGTCAGGTTGCATGTGTCCAGTTACTCAGAGGGATTAGCATTTCTAGGTTGTGGCACTCGTTACTGTTATGTTGATTGGGTTTCTCACCTGCTTTCTTAGGCTTGCTTGGTGATGAAGATTCAATGTTTTTTGTTAAAAGTTGCACAAAATTAGGCTTTTGCCCCATGT
Organism: Heliocidaris tuberculata; assembly: GCA_025618425.1. Classification (NCBI taxonomy): domain Eukaryota; kingdom Metazoa; phylum Echinodermata; class Echinoidea; order Camarodonta; family Echinometridae; genus Heliocidaris; species Heliocidaris tuberculata. Next base: position 33,845,009 of record CM046845.1, on the reverse strand, counting down.
TGCTGATAATGATTTAACATGTTTTCATATTTGTATTTTATAACAGGATAATCCATATTTCTGAGCTTGACAAATTTTGACTCCCTCTATTTGATCTTACTTTTTATCACCTCAGGAAGAAGAATGCAATACTTCGCAATCCGAACACTGAGATTGTTTCTCTGAAACTCACCATACGGGATTGTGAGGATTTCCAGGTAAATTTCTCAAATGATTATTTAATCTTAATTTATAATGATTTTATGATTTCAACTAGAAATTTATTCATTGTTCAGAAGGAGATAATATGCTGAAGTAAGGGAAAAAATAGTAGCTTAGAGAATTACATCATAATGCTTCAAAGGAGAATTGTTCTAGAACTCTGTTATTAATTGAAATGCATGTTTATTTGCAAGCTCTACAAAACTCATATCATAAAAAGGCCTGCTGCTGTCATTGAAGATCTCTGCCATGCTGGGAAGGCTAACTCTTACACTGGCTGTTAGCCAAAGGAGATGTAAGAATATTACAAATATTTGTAAGGTATCTGAGGGTATACTAGCAAGGAAGCAGGAAATCCAACAGAACACCCACATGTTACGTGGGTACCTGGTAGGATGCAAATGTCTTTGTTGATGGATTAGCATGTGCACACACCTATAAAATGATGACTAGCTGAATGCTTCCCAGTGGTGCAGAATTGGTATGGAATCTATTGACCAAGGTAGATATACACCGAAAATCCTATTGATAAGTTACTTGTATATGGGAAGGAGCCGTATAGAATTAAGAAATTATTGTCATTATTAAAAACATTTTATCATCTTTTGCACTGATTGACAGTTACAAAGTTCACATGGAAATCAGAAGAAGTTGTCCAGTTCTCGTCAGGTTGTGATTAAACCTAAACAGGATTTCCCTGTTGACATTGTCTTCAACTCATCTCAACTCTCATCATTCAGAGGAACCCTCGATGTCAAACCCATCAATGGTTCAACTAAATACCTGGTATGTATTCAAATACAAATTCAGATTCAAATTTATTGATATAGAATCCTGACATAATAGGATTATCATCAAAACAAAAACAAAACAAAAAACTCAGTAGAGGCATGTTGAATATATTGAATTCTGTATTCATGACTTATGCACTTTAAGACAGTAATTTACATTTGTCACAATCAACCAGGGTGTAATAAATGGATACCTCTTGGGAAGTAATAACTTGAATGCATTCAATGCCTTAGCACAGCTTGGTTAAAGCCAGGGTAGGAATAGTACTTTGTTCTTTGTACATATCTTGAACATCCCCTGGGATTGTTATGTGTACAATTTAAATGATGCTATTATTGTAGTTGTTATCTCCCTGGTAAATATTTTCAAATTAATGAAGAATTCTGTGTTAGCACATACATGTATTCTCAAGTAGGTACACATATTGCTGAGTCCTAATAGTTTCCATCTAACTAAAAAATGTAGTTATTTGATGATTTTTTTTTTTCTGATGGGTTTTGAAGAATAAATAGTTGAAATTGTGAGAGTATTGGTAAGGTGAGCAGGAGAGGAAAAGAGTAGAGGATAAAATTCATATAAGTAGCGATTGTATCTAGAGTGATTATCAGTAAAACAAACAACTTCAATTCTCTCCAACTATCCAGATACCTCTGAGTGGCTATGGTGGTGTGAGCAATCTAGTACTAGAGGACACCAGTCTCAGGGGAGACACCTATCTGCATGACCTTGGACCTTTGACCCCAGGTCAACACACTGTTTTCACTTTCAAAGTACGCAATACTGGACTCAGGGCTGCCTTTGTAAGAGCACTGTGTTTCAATGGTGAGAAGTTTTTATTATTTCATTCTATTTACAACTATCATCCGTTTAAAGTCAAATGGATCCCAAGTGACTGTATGAATGCTCCAGTACTATTTGCTATTGCCCTTATTTTGTCAAAGATATAAGATGAGGGTTAGAATTGCAAATGGGGTTTAGGTTTGGTTTAGGGTGAGGTATATTGTCTGGTAATGTGTTAAAGTTAGGAATTTGGTTAGTTTAGTAATGTGACTGTGGGGCAGTAGATCTGTTGACTACTGTACTCAAGGTAACGCCCACAAAAAGCGTACTCTGCGAAACTCTGATCCGTCTGTTGTTGTTCTGGTGTCCACCTTCTTGGTGTGACTGGGCTATAAGGGTTAGGGACCGTTTCAAATTTTATCTGCCAAGTTAAGGTTGAAAGAAAATTTATCTAAAACTTTGCTTTGAGAAGTTAAGCTTCAAAATTTTATGCAGTATCAATACTACTGCCACCAATTAACACTACATTATTTGAAGAAGTTCATTTGATTTTTTTTTTTAGACCTTTGATTTCAATACTTTTTCTTTTTTTCCTATTACCATCTGTGTACCTTGATTCATCCAGACTCTAGAGCCAAGGTCAAACTCCCCAGCAGTCATCTGAATGTAGAGCCTAGTGAGTTTGTGATCTCACCCAAGATGAGCAAGACCCTAACAGTGATCTTCAACCCCAAAGAGGATGATGTCCTGAGTGCCTTAGAGCCTCAAGAGGTGGCAGCAGTGGGATTGTTCTATGGTGATGAGGTCCTGAGACAACTTATCAAAAGGTAACTTCCACACACTTGCAGTTTTTGTAGACTTTTGATAAAGGTAGGAGGCTGAACTTAGAAACAACTGGGAGCAGGGGAGGGAGAACCATTGAAAGCTTTACAAGTGTAAAGGATTTAGATAACTATTTCAGACTTAAGAGTAGAGATTACAGAACTTTTTAGAGTTTTATTTAACTGTGATTAACATATTTCATCTTTGTTATATCAGGATTTCTCCAAGTGAAATGGCATCCCACAAGGCTAGCTTGTCAGCTGATAATCCACTGAGAGGTGTTTCGTTTGATGTCAGGTTTCTTGGAGAGGAACACTGCAAGGAAAGTGAGTTCAACTAAATAATAATGAGAATATTGATTAGTTTATTAATTAGAACATTAGTCTTGATGCTTTGACTGAAAAACAAACAGTAAAGGATGTTCCTCATAGTTGGCATAGTGGTAAATGTAGATTAATTTCCTATTTAATTTCTTGCCAAAGGACGTTAATGCTGTAACAGGGATGTCAACCCTGTGCCATGTTGTTCATATTTCTGGGACTTATCCACTAGACCAAGACAATTCTAAATCAAGAACTGATCTTAATCATCACGTTTGTAGTGATTAGACTGGATCCTCTGTATCATATCAAGTTTACTTGAATTCTCTTCCAGAGTTTGACATGGAACCTGGCTCCAATACCTGGTCACTCTTCTACACCAACATGTCACGAGTGTTGCTAAGTCTGACCGGAAGGTTAGGAAGAAAGGAGAGATCACCTCGGAAAGATCGTTCCCCAACTCAAGCTGTGAGTGGTGTTGCCCCTCTCCCCGCACCAGCCCAGGCCACTGCCAAGTAAGTACCTCCAAATGATTTGGAAATTGAAATGGAATATATCTAACACTTTCAGTTCATCTTTTTCAAGCATATTTTTCCTTTAATCCTGGAAGCTTCAGCAAATGGTCATAATTTTTCTGATAACTGAAGATGAATCTTTAAATAAAATGTTCCCTCTCCTATGTTGTGTTCAGTGGATAAGGATCACTTTTATTTGAACATAATCATTTAAAATGAGGCAAAACAAAATTCACAATTGTCACATTCTACTTAAACCAGACATTAACTTCCCATTTTCATAATAATTTAATGTTTGTTTTCATAATAAAAATGTATACTGTAAAGCTTCCTTTCCTATTTCTCTATACCAACATTGTCATAACTGTTACAATTTTTAGGTTAAAGAAAGAACAAACACCCCATGGCATTGTCTTGGGACGAGATGGTTTGACCTTTGACCCGACCTCAGTGGGTCAGTCACAGATGCTGAAACTCATGTGTAAGAACACAAGCAGAGCAGATCAAACGGTGAGAACTATATGGTATTTCTATAGCACCTATAATTGCAATCTTATTTTTTTGAATACTGATGCACTCTGCTATTGCCATTGTATTTAGGTTAATTTCTTACGTCCTTGTGATTGTGTTCATATTAAATATTTTCTACGAAACAGCTAGGAGATTCCCGATAGAATTTGGGATCTAGACTTCAATTATTCAACATTTTATTTCACTTTGTCTCATTTTCATTACTGAGTTATCTTCTTTTTGTCTGTTTCTGCGCTACCTTAAGGGTTCTGATAGTTAAATTTACATTAATGTAGCCCTTACTATTGGAAATTACTAACCCTCACAAGTTCAACAAAACTGAATCAAAGTACTTCTATTGATCATAAAGGTTTTGTTCTGATTGCCTCCTTTTTTGCAGGTTGAATTCTTGAACCCTGACCCTCCATTCTACATCCAGCATCACACCCACACCATCAGGGCCAAGCATTTTGTCAGGGTACCCATCTTCTATAAACCCAAGTCACCTGGAAAACATCAGAGCTTCATGGTTATTCATACGCAGACTCGTCACAGTCTGGTAGCAGAGCTCAGTGGGGAGTGCCACTGATATCAACATACAGATCCCTCTCAGCCTTGTAGCAGGCAGAGCTTACTGGAGAATGTCCCTGATGATATCTGCACAGACAGTCTGGTAGCAGAGCTTACTGGAGAACATCACTGATGATATCTTCACATAGACCCTTCACAGTCTGGTAGCAAAACTTAATATTGGTGCTTATTTGATGCTGTTAACAGGACAGGATGTAACTACCATGCCAACTACACAGATATCCAGACCTGGATAAATAATTTACCTGTTTTCAGACAGGCTATGGGTTAGATGTCTGTGGGGGTAAAGCTAGATGTCATCTTTAAGTATTAACACAGTTAAATGCAGTCATCATTCTCTCTCCTATAATGTTGTAGCCCATAGCATGAGCAAGTATTACTAAATAGAAATTGTAACTGGTGTACCACCAGTTTGCAATACAGGTAGAATGAAAGAGTGAATAGGAGATATATACCTTTCAAATTAGAGAGGAATATACATTCAACTATTTATCATAGTTACACTGCCAGTGCTTTTTGAAATACTATTTTGTCTAAAGTTTAGTAAGGAATGTGGGGATTCCATGTCAGATTTTAGGTGTCTGTCTGATCCTTGGGTATAATGAATTCTTTTCCTGCCAACACTCAAATACAGACTTTTCACAGTTGTTTATTCTACAGTTTGGAGTACTGGTAATTGATCAAGTATACAATATGTGATAATTTGGATGCAAAGTTAAGGGGGATATTCGAAAATTATGAGAAAGGTGCTTCTTTGGTTATGGTGCTTGTCCAATTCTTAATTTCTTTTGAATTAGATTTAAAAAAACAAATTCATGAATAGTTATATTCAAATATTTTCCCTTTTACTGATGGCACTCTTCAAATTGAAAAAAATACCCTGTCCCAATTAGAAATTACTTGGAACTTTATGGAAACCCCCATGAACGTTGGCTATTTCATTAATACCTTGAACACTCACTGTATGCCTTTATGCATTTTTTATCAATTCACTGGTTAAATGGCTTAAATTGGTTAAACTAAAGGAAATGGATACCGAGTTGTAGATGGGAGAACATTGTCATGGTTGGTGCTATATGTTTATGGAAAGCAAGCCGACCATTCTATCTTCTCCTCAGAGCCAAGAAGGTGTTAATTCTATGTAAAAGTATGTGAGTTAAAGATAAAGTTGAGTTCTCACCATGCAATTACATTGTGAAAGAAATTGTCTCAAAGCAATTGGGAAAGGGTGATCATGTCTCCATAAAAAATTGTTTAATACTATGAGGTTTTGGAATCATCAAAATGATAAGAAATCGACCCAATCTCGCTGAAAAGCACATGCATTGCACACAGAAATGGGTATATGGGACTGCACACACATGTGGCATGAAAGTTCGGCCCGAACACTTCAACAATTTCCCTTCATATTTTGAATATAAGGGCATTTGAAGAGCAATCCTTTTCAGGGGACATTTCTACATTGATGTTCTGCTAAACTGATGTAACAGGAATGAGAAAGCTCACAAATTATTTTTCACCTTTCCCAGAACTGAACCTTCTCTTTACTTTTGTATAAAAGTATGTGAGTTTATGTCTTATTTATTCTCAGTGGACAAACAAATCTATTTAGAGGTGCATGCTATTGTTTATGCTCTTTATTTTAAAGGCAGGCTAAATTCTATCATAGATAAAGATCTATGGGTCTATTTTGCTTTCCACAATTTAAAAAAAACACAGTATTTGTGCGACAATGTCCTCTTTTTGCTCTATAGCTGGATGAACAGTTTACTCATTGGCTATGATGCTGTGGCCTGTTCTGTTTGTCTCTTGTTACTTTTTCAATCTCTGTATCATACATGAAATTGGATCTACCATATAAAGGCTTATGTTATATCAAATCAAAGTGGTGATTTCATAAAATAAATGAGACATTTGAGTGTGGTTGAGTCAAAACATTGCTATTTTACATACATAATGGCCAGTGTCTTCTTCCTCATCAGTATTTCTGTTGTATGAATTACAGTAATCGCTCTGTCTTGAGTTGCTAATAAGAGTAAATATTTAGCTGATGTACAGTATGTATTATATGTTCATATGAAATATCATTTATTCATTTAAGTGCAATAATATCACAGATGAGTGTCTTCCCGAAGAAGAAAGTAGATCTATAATGGTTTTCAGAATGATTTTTGCTTTTCTGCAATAAATACATGGTATCATCATTGGGTAGCTTAGCGAAATGTAGCAACACATGAAACTGGTGGAATTTCCCCTATCTGGAATCTCTTGGAACAGGTCAGACATGCACTGGATACAATCCAGTTGTAAGACACATGCTCTGGAGACAATGGCTACAAGGTCAATATACTACACTCACCAAAATCTGTTCTTCAACCTTGAACCAAACACCATACCTAAAGCCTATAAACCCTAACCCTAAAACCTAAAACACACTTGCAACCCTAAGACTAACTCTTTATCTGTGATGAAATGATCCTAGGAGCATGTGGCGGAGCACCCTGGGGAGCGTTTCATGAAAGGAAGTTGTCGGATATTTTATCCGACAACTGTTATAAGCTACTGAAATCCTTGCATCTGATTGGCTGAGAGCAAATTTGTCGGATAAAATATCCGACAAGTCCTTTCATGAAACGCCCCCCAGATGTCCAAATTGCTACTTTTGATGGATGCATGTCTGCCCTGGTAGGTGAGATCCCAGTTAGGTAAAAGACAATTGTTAAGTGACCAGATGCTGTCCTGTAAAAAGCAGCTGTTTTATTTGCCACACCCTTTCTCTAAGCTACCTAACGAAGAAGTGACCTAATTTGAACTGATGATTTGTGTGTCTTGATGTTAGTGAAGGCGGTATGGTACTGTGTTCCTTGATATTTGCAAACATTTCCTAGTTTTAGTTTGAAATGAATCATCTGTAGTGGATTAAACATTACAAATATTTCACCAACTTACAATATTGATATGAAATTACATGTACCATTTTAATTTGCATTGTCGTGCATCAAGATTGTTATGAATTTTTTTTTTTTTAATTCTTGAGTAGAATAATGTTTGATCGTTGTGTTATTATTCCATTTTTATTTTTTATTTGTGGTGACATTACATATATTCCATTTATTGTGGTTTTTCCATATCTCTAGATGTGTATTAATACTATATAGAGCAGGTTTTTTTCTGAAATATTCTATCCCATGTCCACCAGTTGCATTTCTATATGTTTTTGAACATTATTTGATATGATTCTGTTCAAACAATTTTGCCAAGTTTTATTGAAATGAAAATGAAACATTCAAGAGTGATTTCAATACAAATAAACCTTAGGAAGAAGCATTACTTTGTTTTTCCCCAGTACATTTACTATGAAAATGAACTATACTGAAATGTAGCTATGTCATTACATGTACCTATTTTCTCCAACTACATATATTGTGTCTTTGATATAAATTATTGTTATCTGTTTATTTTGTGAATTATGGTTTTCCCATTCTTGCAGATAAATATGTGTTTGTATGTTTTTTGTACTGTGCATTTTGTATTCAAACCTACATCTAGTTTGTTCATATTTGTATGGTTTTGTAAAAGAAAAATATATTTGTGTAAAAAGCTTCAACTCTATTTACAAAAAAGATTTATAGCTGTTTTGCATTAAAAATTGAAGTATTATTTTATCTGTCTGATATATGGTAGTACTTTGTACCAGCTAAAACTTGAAAACAAATTAAATAAATTCAAACTTTTTGCAGCAAGTGACGGCATTTGTTTCAATTTATTTCAAACAAATGTAGTGCATGTAATGCATGATGCTGATGATTTCGATATGATAAAGTGTTAAATACCACACAAGTTCTTGCAGACTAATATTCATAGCTAGGAAAAATACAGTGATACATACATCGTACCAAGGACATGTATATGTACATTCAACATGATAAAACCTTTAGGGGAGTCCACTCCAGCATTAAATTGCCTTTATTAAAAGCATAAACATGATCAGTGGAAGTTCAGGGGAAATCAGTACCTGCTGACAAGCTTTCAAATTCATAACTTTCTGATCCTTTACCAGATTTTTCTCAAACTTTCATTTATCTGTTTATGTCATTTTTTCTGCTTTTATTAAAATTAACTGAATTTCAGGGTAGACTTCCCGTTTAATGTTACATACTTCCTCTCTCTCTCTCTCTCTAAAAAAAAAGTGAAATTTCACTGTTTTCACTCTCCCGGGAGTTGCGTCAGTGATCACTTGTTTAGGAGTGAATATCGAGTGACTATCGAGTGGTCTCTAAAAGGAAAAAAGTGGAGTTTCACTCTCTTTTCACTCTATTTTCATTCCCCTGGGGAGTGACGTTAGTGATCACTCATTTTTTTAAATTTAAAAAAAAATTTTTTTTATAGAGAGTAGCAAGCCATTTCCTGTTTCTGCCTGAATTGTGCCTACAAGAATGTTGGATCCCATTCCTGTAGAGGGCCAAAATCTCAAAAAACATCAGAGGGTGTATAGTAATGAAATATCATTATTTTCCAAGAGAGAAGTTTCCCAACATCTTGTCAAGTAAACGGAAATGATGTGGACATTTACCGAGAAACCAGGAGGAGGGGAGGGGGGGGGGGGATTTGTTGGCATCGGTTTATTTCTCTCATTATTACTTTTGAGTTTAGGGGAGATTCTTTCTTGATGATTACAGCAAGTGTTTCGTTATTGTCCATGTATCATTCGGTAACTCTTAGAACAGTATATTTCAATATATTATACATACTAGTAAAAAGCAGTATCAGAAAAAAAGTCTTTTAGCCCCTGAAGGAACGTAAAGAGACACCACCTTTATTGTGTTACATTGATCAGACCACATTTCTCTTTCAGTGAAGACGAATAATGTAATAACCACTATGCATGTGACTTCAAGATGGCTCAAAATGCCTAATACATATTTACAGTCTTCAAAGTTTTAGTAAAAACTTTAATAGATTCGTTCACGAAGCAAAGAGGGCGCCAGTCATAATAGAAAGTAGCACGATTGTGACGACCATCGCACCAAGATCGAACAAGCGGAAGTATCGACGTCTCCGTTCATTCAGTATATCCTGCAGCAATAAATATGAAATGGTTGAAGGGGGGGGGGATGTTTAAAATCTGAAATCTGCATTTTTCATTCTTTCTGAACCTTCACTCTGTCATTCATTCTCTTCCTTCTATCTTATTTTCCTTCTCTAAACTTTCCTCTTAATTTTTTCTTCTTTCTTCTTTGTCTCCCTTTCTATCTCTCGCCTAACTGCTCTTCTTATTCTTCCTCTTTTTCCCTTTTCATTCTTTCGATGTTGTTGTTGTTCTTCTTCTTCTCCCCCTTTTCTTCCCTCTTCTTCTAGATAAAATTCACTTGCCTGTCATTACCCCTGTAATCATTTTTTTCTCCCTCTGATCCTTCAAGTCGGGGGGGGAGGGGGGGGGGGGGGGCTCCTTCCGATACTGGATACGCCACCGTATACAGTATGATATCAAGTAAATTGAGTCTCGTGTTGAAACCTGTCGCCACTTTCACAAAAGGTAATGTTACCTCGCCGTCCCTTACAACAGTGTCGGATTTAGGGGTGACACAACCAGCCCTTGCCCCCCCCCCCCCGGAAATTGAATTGGTATATCTAATAAGTACACAACACAAAAATTTGTCCCTTTTGTGTAATTTTCGAAAATGTGTCCCTATCTTTTATAAAATCCTTGATGCGCCCCTGTCTTACTAACCTGTGCAGTGGTTGGAGTATCACTATCTTTCTCCACGCCTTGCCTGGGATAAAGACCATGACAAACCGCTAACAATACCGTGATCATAGCCGTCATCAGCAAGCCGAAGACCAGGAATCTTCCGAGGTTCGTTGACGTGTACGAAGGTACGGTGGCACTCAACCACGCTGATATGATGACGAGGGAGACGAAGACGAACCCGGCAAAGACGATGCGTTCACCAGACGATGGAGGTGCGATGACGAATACGATGAGAATCTGATTGGAAATACAGATTGATACCACCACAGCTGACTGAATTATAAAGTACGTTCACTTCTCAATATTTGGGAGCAGAAAGCATATGTTTACTGGGAATTTCCAACACACTTTCTGCTAAGTAAGATATTACTTATTGGGAAGGCTCCAACGTTAAGACAAAGGTGTGGCGAGAGAGAGAGAGGGTGAGGGAGGGAGGGAGAGAGATGGAGAGGTAGATCAATGAATAAAAAGAGGGAGAGAAAGAGAGATAGAGAGAGAAAGAAAGATAGAAAGAGATAAAGAGTGGGGACCTCGCCAATGGAAATTTTTGTCGGCATATCCATGAAAGACGGGCAATTTCCTTTCATCCATTTTGAGGAAAAAATCTTAACCTTCTTTTAAATTTCCCGCAATCTTTATGGCCAACTTCCTAATTCGCGTTTTAACGACACCCGTTTCCTCTACTGAATTATGTCTCCAATCTTAAAGAAAGCATCATATGGAAACGTATTATTCAAAACTAGATATGCAGAGGCGGATCCAATAGGACTGTCTAGGGGACAATGATATCATACCATCCATGTTGCTATGACAGCAGATGCGATGAGACTGTCGGGTTGTCGTCTGCGTAGAACGACAGAGACGGTGATGTCTTCGTATGCCTCCGAGCAACAGTCATACTTCTTGATGTTCTTAGCGAGCGTAGTCTGAACGATGTCCCAGATGGGATTTGGTGTAAAATCCTCGAGATCTAGGACGGTATCAGAAGTATTCAACGAGATCTTGGAGTTGTCCTGCATCCATGCACCCCAGATCAGAGTACAGTTCTACAGGAAAAATAATGATATAAGAATTGATTTATTCATTCTGTCTGTCCGTCTATCAGTTACGCTGGAAATTTGATTTTTTTTCTTCTTCAATTTAAAGACTTTAGACGACAAACCAATTTTCTAATAGCTAATTTATCTATTTATTATTTTATTATTCACTTGTTTAGTTAATCTGTCAAGCAATATCGACCGGTCTGTTGGTTGATTACTAGGTTGGTCGGTCAGTCAATCAACCAACAGGTTGGTTGGTTGGTTGGGCAGTAGGTGGATTGGTCAATCAGTCTACATGAAAAAGCAGTGGATGGATAGATCACTCGTTCATTCAGTCCATCAATCAATCGGCTAATCAATGCATCAATCAGCCGATCAGTTAGTCAGTCAGATCAGTCAGTCAATTATACCAAACGGTCTGTCGGTCAATTAATCAACCGGACGATTAGTCGTCCTAGTCTCTCAGTAAACCAACTAATTGATCAACCATCCTACCTGAATATCGTAAGGATACTTGCTGAGGTCCATTCTGCAAGATGATTTGATATTTATCGGTACGATGTGATACACCGTACCGTCTGAATAAGCCATAGCGTGGACATTTGACAAAGTCTTCCTTTCTGCAACACTGTATTCATAATCAAAGATTGAAGTACGTCGTTGGACAAGAATGAAAATTGTTTTAATTCAGGTTATCTTTCAATCGTTTACAAACAAATATTCAATGGTCTACGTGAACTTCCTCTTTTAAAGCAAAATGAGCCCTAAAAGGACTGGTATTTGTCTTTCAATCTTCACGGTTAAGGTGGCAACTGGTAACTGGAACCTTCATCTATTTGACTATAACCATTCCTATCCACCTTCAAAGCTATGTTCACATCAATGTCTGTTACTTTATGTTTCCTTCTAAAAACATGCTCTCAGTTTAGAAGGGAAAGTATTAAAGTGAGATAATAACAGAATGGAAATGTTTAAAATTAACTGCTGAGAAGACAAAAATTATTCTGTTGTAGAGAGAAAAATGGTAATCAAGGATGTGCTCTTTTCATGATGAACTAACCTGTTGTAGAGTATGATGTCAGGTTTCCATATTTGCCATGCAGGGATACGAATAATCTTGATTCCATCATATTCCGATACATTCCATGCTAGTCGAAAATCTTTCCATAGCTGTGGTAAAGCAGGATATGGAGGCGTTGATTACAATTAAAACTAAATTCATAATTCGAACCTGAATTAAAATTCAATTCCATACACAAAGAAAGACTTGTTTATTAGAGTCATACAAAATAAAAATGATGTAACATTATATTTGTAGGCCTTTAACAGAACCATATAATTAATACATTAGTGCTGTGGGAACTGAGAGTAAAACAAAACTACTTATAATTACTGTAAACATACCAGTTTCTGCCAGGCAACTGCCGAAAATGTCCCCTGAAATTCATCCTGGAAGCGAGAGAGATAGAGAGAAAGAAATAAAGAAATAAAGAAATAAAGAGAGAGAGAGACAGAGAGGGAGAGAAAGGGAGAGAGAGGGGTATTAATCACAATTCTACTAAACATTCTTTATTATATTTTGTTCACATAAAACACATTTAATAAGCTACCTATTTCCATCTTCTTAATGAGTCATGTCAGTAACGTAGCTCTCCAACCCATTGCAAAGAGGGGGAGGAGAGAGAGAGAGAGAGAGAGAGAGAGAGAGAGAGAGAGAGAGAGAGAGAGAGAGAGAACTGTTGAAGAGAAAAAGAAGTACTCGAGGAGAAGATAACAGGTTCCGTCGTATTTCCTCTACCTAAATAAGAATAACCCAGAAAGACCAGTTCACCCCTATGACTGGACCAATTACGCTACGCCACTAATTTTCACATTACTGATATTTGTCAGATGATAATTATTGTTTATCCTGATTCGTATGGATGCAAATAGAAGATTGAAAAGATTAATAGAATATTGATCTAGAAAAACATACCAGCTTTGTGATACTCTGAAGGATAAGACCTATCTCAACTTCAGTAGTTTGATTGTGTGAGGGCGGGTTATGGTTGTTATAAGATTCCAGGAGGGTAGATGTCAGTGCGTCGTAAGGTCCTATTTGGCTCCAACCTGTGGATTGAACAGAAATAGAAATATTGTCAATGTAGTTTGATTGATAGAAAGAGCTTGTTGAACAACCACATTGTAGCTCAAAAGCTGAATTGCATGTAATAATATACATCATGAAAAACTAAAGAGTAAAATACCTCTTAGATATACAGTAATTTTTGATTTCATGTTTAATACCTTAACCATTATTATAGTAAACTACATTAATATACTAAATATAGAAAATAAGGGCAAGATAATGGCAATGGAAATGCAGGGGTACACCCCTCTGACTAAAATCTCGGAGATAATGGAAGAGATGGCACATTCTCACTGTTATTTGTAATCATACACTCTATAAACTAAAGTGTTAAATCACCATTTAAAAGGGCCGAGGAGTGACAACTTTTTCAAAATTGTAGATTAACACTTTTAACATGCTGGATACAACATACACTATAAAGGCTGAATCCAGCAGTTTAAAAGAGTTGATCTACCATTTTGAAAAAGTTGTCACTCCTCGGCCCTTTTAAATGGTGATTTAACACTTTAGTTTTTAGAGTGTACAAAATTTGGCAGATTCCGCTTGTCCAAACACACCCATTATGAACAATTCAGAATAAGCTTTAGGCCGTTTCTCTAGAAATGAGTTTTCACAACAGAACCTTTAACTTGGACATCTCCCAACCCACAACGTAAAATATAGAAGATGACTCACACATAGCAACACATTGAAGTTTGAGGAAATACATGGAAGGGGCTCTGTTGTGGGGTATTTTCGATTCCTCTTAAAGGGGAAAAAATGACTCGTAATGTGCAATAGAAATTTCTATATAACTTTCTGATAAAACTATTAAAAACTAGCGCCTATAAACCCGACACTTAATGCCCCATCCAATTATTTCATTTTTTCCTCTCAGAAGAAAAGTACTGCTCTGTATGTATAGGGAATATGATTTGATTGACATTCGTATATATAGCAGCTGATCTTATTAAATGAGGTAACTATAGCAACCGTCACCTCAAGGAAGATTTGAGATGACTATCCTCATTAAGATAATAATTTCCCTCTCATAAAGCTTTCAAGCATTACGTAAGAGTGAAGGCTGAACTAGCTGGTATTGTTTGATGCTCATTCTGATTGCCAATTTTAAATAAAATATGTTTAACGTATAGATTTGGCTATACGATTACCTATTACCATTTAAAATGATCATCTGGAGCGTTTTAAAGAATGCATTACCTGACTTATCTGTGGTTGAATATAGAGAAATTGGTAACTTTGGAGCATGTAAAAAAAAAATTGCATGCCTCCATGTGGAGCTGATTGCCAGTAAAATAAAATGACATAGACAGTGAGACGCGGGGAGGGGGGGGGGGGGGGGCGTATGAGTATGAGGAGTTATTGATTTTGATCAGATTCAGTTAGCAGCTAGAAAGTTAAGTACAGCAAGAAAGAGAAGATCTTTTGAAAAAAAGGAATTGATGATAAAGTATACGAATAATTGGAGGTGGAATTAAGACGTGAAAATAAACTGAGGAACGGGATACAGAAAAGAATTATTACCATAGTAAACACGGTTAGCGAAATAGTAAAATCGAATGTTAGATTGAAGAGAAAAAATATGATCATAATAAATGTACCAAGAACGAAGTAAACAAATTTGTACAGCTAAGGAGGACATTAAGGAAGGAGATTGTAGAGAGCGAAGGAACGATAGAAGATAAACAGAAGAGCTCGAAGAAGAAGTAGAACGTATGGTACATTTAAGAGAGAGAGAAAAAAGATGAATTGATAAGCAACTCACAACATCAGATTTATTGAGTTGGTGATAATAAATCTTTACCTTGAGTGCTTTTTACTGCAATACAGGAAAAAGTGATGAACAGGAAAACTGATAAAGATGACGGCGTCATTTTACCTAATGGAAATGATAAGAAAAAAGGAAAAATACAACGAAAATATGAGACATGTTTGAAAAATTCTCCACGTTCCTGTTAGTATAAAGAAATTTAGTGGAACGAGAGAAAACTAGTATGACATACAATAGCTGCATTAGGCATGAGGATGGCGTTAAAAGGCTATTTCGAGAAAATAAAGAAGCCAATTAGCCTATCCAGTTGAGCGGAGACAGTTAATATTGCCTCGCACAATGAATGTATTTGCATTTCTGACTCTCTTCTCAATACCGAAATATCATTTTGATATATTCCATACATGTTGTGAGGGACATAAGTACATGATGAAATTGATTCTAAAATATTTACAAAATGAATTATGTCCCGATGTAGCCACGAACTTGCTGGTTAGAAGTCACCCTACAATTGACGGCTGTTCTTCACTTGTGATTGCTATGAGAAAATCTGCAACATTAAACTACCCCCCCCCAAAAAAAAAAAAAAAAAAACAACAACAACAACACACACACAACAATAACAACAACAAAACAACAGCAACAAACAAAAAGAACCCCCCCCCAAAAAAAAAAAAAAAAAAACAAGAAGCAAACAACAACAACAGCAAAAAAAAAAAAAAAACAACAAACAAATTTAGGTCCGAAAAATGAAATCCCTGTTTAAAGAATAAAATCATGAGCTGTATACGCAACTTTAAACTTACCAGATTATGTACTTATCGAAAGGGCCGTTATGATCTGGCACAGGTGCCTCGGAAAATATCTCCCTTCCGAATCGACAGGGGTGTGTTTGTTACCCTAGGCCCCATTCAGTATGATCCTCGCTATATGGAATCATGGACATGATATAGGAAGAAATACTGCTGCTTTAAGCACACGATGAGTGATATTTTCCTTAGAGGAAGTTAGCCAAAGTCAATTCCCAATAAGTGTGTGATCGATGTAGCCCACACGTTTAGTCAATATAGAGTTGAAACATATTCCATATTAATTCATAGCCGTATAGCTATATCTTCAAAGAGTCGAATGGGATAAAATGTGAAGAAACAAAACTATAAGATATTTTATATTAGCTGGTCAAAATTTGGAAGATGCTAGGCTATATTTTCTACATCATGAACACGACCGCAAAGTGACGTTCAAGAAATCAAACAGAGACAAATCTATTAGTCTTGTCCATCACCTAATGAAATAATTGTATAAATTAAAAAAAAAAACAACAACAACAACAGAACATAATACTTTCTATAGATAAGACAATAGGGTATTGAAGCTGCCCTTGAGTTGATTTCGTGAAAGTCTTTAGGTTCATGTTCATCTTGGGTACATCGCTGGAGATTTTTGATTAATCAGGGCCCTGTTTCATAAAACTTGTTATCTATAACAACTGCCCCATTTCCAGTGGCGTAGCCAGGATTTTTTACAAGGGGGGCAAATTTTGTCAACTGTCAAATTCTGCTTGGAGGGAGACCCGTATTTTTTTCTTCTCGCCAGCCCTCCAAAACTCACTCAGGGGGGGGGGGGGGGTTATCAGATGTTTTCCTCCATAATTCTCTGACAAGCAAGAAAAAAAAAAATGTAATATATATAAGTTATAAGTTCGAAAAGGTAGATCCGTATTTTTTTCGTCTTGCCAGCCTTTCAAAAGTCGCTCAGTGGGGGAGGGGGGGGGGTATCAGATTTTATGAGGTCTATAATTCTCTGACAAGCAAAAGAAAGAAAGAAAAAATGGCTAGAGAGAATTGTTTTTCTGTTAAAAATTCTCAGGGGGGACAGTCTGCCCCCCTGCCCCCTTGGGCACGCTACTGCCCATTTCTATGACAAATTTGCTCTCAGTCATTTAGATTCAAGGATTTCAGTAGCTTATAACAATTATTGTAACTTGTTATTAATAACAATTTTTATGAAACAAGGCCCAGATGTGGAATTAGTAACCAAATCTTAGGCGAACTAATGAATAGGCTGTAGCGCAGACAAAAATAGAACACACAGGCATGGATGATTTACGAGAAGGAATTCTAACGGGAAATATGTGTTTTAATTCAAATTCATAATTCTGCAGATCGTGCAGTCGAATCCTAGGAATGGATATACAGCAGAATCTCTTTTTTAGGAATCAAAACCAGCAGATATATTAACATTTAAGGTCAAGTTATAATCTCTATCGCATCTTTGACCGAGAAAGTAGAAATTCAGGGGGTAATTCTTCACCCCTCACCAGTCTGGTACCGTAAGGATCAGACAGCGGATATCCCTAGTTCCGCTTAGGATGGGGGTAAGATGAATATTTTTATATCCCTAAATTACATTGTTAAGGTCATCTAGTTCAAGCTTAATATTTAAAATAAGAAGGCTGAGGAGACAGGATTATAGTTATCGTGCAGAAACAAGTCGAGCTGACTTGCAAGGATTAATAACTTTGACTGGGGAGGGAATGGGAAAACTCGGATAAAAATTAATAGACATTATGAAAAAAATATATATATGGTGTTCTTTGCTTTAAATGAATATAGACATAACGTTGTGATCTAACTGGGTATTTCAGGTAAACTAAAATAAGTTTCATCAATAATTTCTGAATGGCATTTGAATAGGTGATGAACAATTAAGGCTATTGAAATTGCCCTATGATTTTTCGAAAGTATTTGCTATCTTGTTTAGATCATATATGTTTCGTATATATCCCATGTCCTTTTTTTTTTGATGGGAGGAAATAGAATTAAACTCTTGATTTGTTATGGCACAGATCAATTAACCCCAGATAAATTAATGCATTTCTGAAAAGTATGGCCGATATTCATTACAGATATAACGAGACAATCACAAATAATAAAATTAGAATAATTAATTCAAAGTAAGCAAAATGAAAAAAAAAATGCTTGTAATGGAAATTGCATGAATTTATTTTACTTTTAGTATACATACCAGTACTCGTAATCGGAGAATATAATTAGAAGACTCACCTGTAAGGCATTAAAAGTAGAAAATGAAGTTGCTCACCAAAGGAAGGATGACGCGGCGCACATAGAGAGATTGGCTTCACGCAGAGCTGATGCAAGAGAGTCGACTGAGGTGAGGTGGACTCATAAAGAGAGTATCGAAGAAAAGGATTTTGTGACTTGTGCAGCAGATGGGGGCGTCGCTAAAGTGAGAGTATCCCCCATTTAAAATGTCTTTCGACAATTCTCAGGGTTTTTGGCTAATTTCTACTTTTCAATCTTTTGATGCGGTGCTTGTTGGAAATTGTTCGCAGGTTTATCGGCAGATTCGGTGTTACACTCTCTCATTCAAAAAGGTGTATCCATCCCCCTCATAGCAGATAGAAAATATACATTGCATTGTCTACTTTCTATTCAAACTATACAGAATAACACATACGAGTTATAGTTGCGTTGCAATTACTTTTCATCCATGCATCACCAATTTTACAGCATATAAGAATTACAAAGTTCTGAATATGTTTCCCTTTCATGATCAGAATGAAAATATTGTATCATGACTCTCTTCTAGGGGAATGATCTCCCTAGTGGCGAATGTAAAGCCCATTGAAAGCCAGAAAACAAAGTCAGTAAAATTTAAAGTAAATCTACGCCACGCAGGGAAGTCGAAGTCGAAGAACATTACGCCCCCTCACCCCACCCGGGAAGAATTTATCCCCCTTTTTTTTTCTCTCAATTTAAGATGCGCCATGCAGGTATAATGGTTCATTCACTTGACTTTCAATCGTAAGGTTGAGGATTCAAATTCCAGCCCGGCATGAAAGTCCTCTGGTAAGACATTAATCTACTCTTGTCACTCTTTACCCAGGTGTATAGGTATCTAAAGCCCACCGTATGAGGCGGGCTTTAGGTAGCGCTCCTACTCACACTGGGTGATTTCAAGTTCGGTGTTGGTGTTGGAGTTGGTGTTGGTGTTGAGAGCGTAAATTGGGCTGCTGATTCTAGCCCCAATATCGAATTCGGGTTTATAAAAATAATACCCATCACATTATTGATAGCTCAACACCTAGTGAAGTCATTCCCAGCACCAGCTTCATTTCAGGTTCGGTGTTGTGGCTGGTGCTAGTTTTGCCCCAACACCAACACCAGCTTTCAGCACCGAACTTGAAATCACCCACTGTGACGCTCATGACCCTTCGGTATTATTATCCGAGTTATAGCCGAGTTGCCAAAGTTATAAAGCCCACCGCACACTATACGATCGCTCTACGATCCGATTTTGAAAGAAAATGTTATAGCATTAGACATAAATAGTTACACACATAAAATATGTTTCATTAAGGTTCTGTATAGTTACATAAATTACGGCCTAGTACGAGCTTTCTAGTCGGAGGAAAGGCCAAATCGGCTCCGAATCGTAGTGACGTCAGAGCAGTCCTACGATTGTCTACGATTTGAAACTCATTTGGCCCTTATTCCGGATATAAAGCTTACGTCGCACCAAATTCCTATATGTTTAGTATTCATAGTATTGTTCAGAACCTCAATCGGATAGCTTGCACTTGTTAAACTGCCTATATTTATGATAATTATTATGATTTATTTCCAAAATCGGATCGTAGACCGCTCGTATAGTGCGCGGTGGGCTTTATATGATTGAGCGCGAGTTAACTTTGGCAACTCGGCTATAACTCGGATAATAATACCGAAGGGTCATGAGTGTCACAGTGTGAGTAGGAGCGCTACCTAAAGCCAGGCTCACACGTCATTTCGATTGCGTCAGTACCTGCGCTAATCAAGCCTGTGAAGGCATTTAACCTATACGCCTGTTATTACAAGTACTCGCTCTGTTCATGTTGCGATCGCTTTTTAAACGATGCCACACATTAATGACGCGGAAAAGACCGTATCAATCACTGACGCGGTCCTAACGTCAGCAAGTGATACTTCATGTCAGCCGGGCGTAATTAAAAAAACATTTTAATTGCTATTATTACCCCCAGTATTCTCCCTTAATAGCTGTTTATTTCATACCACCCTTTATCATTCTATGCGGTCTTTGCCAGACGTGTAATCTTACATGATATCAAAAATACTTTAAAGTAAACTAATTGCGGATATCATTAAAGGAATGTGAAATATAACCAATATTTTATGAACTTTGAAATGGTGGTTCATTGACTTCTACTGGTCGATGCTTGCATCGTGCGGACAAAGATCTGCGTGAGAAAGATTAATAATTATGCATTTTGAACGTTGGACTGCAGAACTTGAAATAATATTCCTTATAGTAAATGATTAATTTAAGTTGATGTCAGCAAAATCAGTATGTAGCACCCATCAAATATTAACAGGCATCTAAAAGAGAGTGAGGTAAGATGCATGCTTTTTTAATTGTTGTATTATGAAAGCAAATAGATTAAGTTTGATTGAAAAAAAAAGTAATAATGATAATGATAGTAATGATAATAGTGATACTACTACTACTACTCATGATGATGATGATGATATTATTGTTATTTTTGTTAATACTAATAATGATAATAATAATAATAGACAGTTTTTAAAATAAAATTAATTTGGAGCTATATGTATAGGAGTGATGTATTCTTCTCACATTAATTTTATTCTCTCTTTCGCTCTTCCCCTTTCCTCTCTTTTCCTGGTTCTCATTTTTTTTTTTTTTTTTTTTTGCATGCGATTGGACTCGAGGAAGGAGATAATCATGCCTCTGCTTCAACCCACTAAGAAATGATGCTGGTGCAGATTTGACCCTTAACCTTCGTGGTAGTGTAAACGTGCATTTAAGGGGACATGCAGTCAGAGTTGAACCCTGAAAGGTTCAGTTCCGCACATTTGAACGAGTGCTGCTGTTATACCGGTTTAATGTTTATATAATTTATACTATAACTCCTTTACAAAGGTTTCTTTTAAAAGCGTTTGATTTTAAATCCATGAGCTTCCCGTTTTTAGGTGAATAGACAATATGTCTCGGCAAAATTTTGGTTACCAATCCAATAACGGTATTCCAGAAGAAACAAAATATTTTTTAATGATCATGATTTTTTATCACACCAGCTGGCCTCATAACAGAGAATAGTGACAACATGATTTTTATTATTCATGATTATAATAAGATTACATTTTTTTTATATGACACCTTTCCACAGTTAGTAACTGATGAAACCGCTTTACAAAGTACATGTATTATTTACAGTACACATTCTCCACTCCGCTAGGGAGCATTCCAGTCTGACGCCCAATTTACAGGCGCAGTGACGATGACATTCACATCCTACCAGGTATACTTATTTAACATCTGGGTACAGAAAGTGGCAAATGTAGATTAATGTCTTGCGGGACTCGAACCGCGAATCGTATGATCCACAGTGCGGTGACGTATCCACTAAACCACGACATCTAATCATATAATAATCATATATTTATTACCATGCCACCGTTATGCCTAGTTCGCGATCTGGTTTTTATATAGTCCAGTTTAAATTTCTCTGAAATATAATACAGTGACCTAAAATGACGCTCATTAGGAGAATGACATCAGTTGACTTCTAGGACAATCCTTAATCTTTCATTATGAAGTAGGCCTTCGAGTATGGTTAGAGGTTCAAAGGGCAACCATTTGACAGTTGGTCCAAGATCACAAAGTGAGATTAAGGTTAACTATTATTATGATTATGGTATAATACTTCAACCTTTGAAGGAATGGGAGGGAAAGGACTGTTTTTTTTTTATTCTTAAGGGAATCTACAATATTACATGCCTAGCTTCTTACTAGATTCCCTCATATTTCACGCCAAACTATTTGTGTTATCCCAACTTTAAAATGATGGAAATATTGATCTGTGTCTTTATATGTTTACTTGCATTTTTGTTTCTTCTTCTTTTGTTGAAAGTATTGAAGATATGTTCCTATATTATTGTAATAATGCAACGGTCATTGTTTATGTTCCAGTTATATGATTTGAAATATGAAATAAACTGAAACTGAAACTGAAAAGGCTGCTTTGTCTGTAAGTTATACTTTCTCCCTCGGACCTTCTTTACGTATTTGGTTGATGATTTCCCTGGAGTTAAATTATATTTTTCTTTAATAATCCTTCCTACGATTTATGCCAAATTTTTCTCTAATTTTTAGCAAGCCCGATACATTTTGAAGTGAACTAAATGGAAATGAACTGAAATAAAATGATTATCAACTTAAAACTTCTCACAAGCACCATGACTTCACTTACATGCCCCTTGGGAATATTCTACAAAAAGAGTTACTTTTTTCTCTTTTTTCTTTTCTCTTTCTTAATAATCTAGTACTTATGATTAATGTGTTATATCCATCCACATTCATTCTTTTTGTAAAGGAAGATATTTGTGAAAATGAATAAGACTGCGAACTGCAGACCAGGAATACTGTCATAGTTTTCTTCCACCTATATATACGTGAAGTTATTTTCATTCTAACCAGCTAACGCAGAGACTTTATCTTGAAAAATATACTGCATGATAAAAAGGAGAAACAAATTGTAAATGCAGTGCAATGAAGGCCCGTAAAAACTTTGTGGTAAATTTTATAACTTGTTATTTTATATAATATGACTTTGAAAGAAATGTTATGACATCTGACAAAACACCCGATTTTGACAATACTGACCCCAAAAGGAATCATATCTTCTGTAAACGTCGTTTGTATAACGGGATGCAGTTAAGTCAATACTTAACCTCCCCATGCTAGATGTAGTTTATCGGAGCAATTTAGCGGTGAGTTATCTGGTAGATTCTAAATTATTTACAAAGAACGTTAATCATTGATGAGATTAACTTGGGTTAATTAATTAATATGGTGACGAAACAATCCGGCTCTGAAGCTTGTACCGTGCCCCACCTAGACGGGTAATTAAACATCATGCCATTTGGTAGTTAGTAATAGATTGTTATTTAGGAATCCGCCACACAGCGAAATCAATTCTTCTTGCTCGGTTCCATATCCTCGTAAAGAATTATTAGAACAAGAACAATAAGTTATAAATTATTCGTCTCGTTTTTTTTAAATAAACATCTGCATTCTCATCAAAAGGATTAAATTCGTGTCTTTAAAAAAAAAAAATCAAATTGTCATCTTATTGATGAAATCTTCGTATCACTGGGCAGCAGGATGGTCCGTATATAGTTGCTTATAAATGCGATAGGAAAAATTTCTTTCTTTGGTTATAGAGAAGAGAAATTTTGGAGCACTCTCTATAAACTACTTTTTAGTTTGATCGTGGAAAGAACCTCCACCTGGTTCTAGACGGAATTCTTTTCTCCTCAGGATCGTGCATTCCGCATGTCGGGGAAGATGTTGAAATTTCTGGCCGCCATTTTGTTCTTGACCGCCTCAGGATGTCAGGTAAGATAATTAATGTATTTATTTATATAACATAAACAAATACAATATGAACAATACAGAATAATTTAACATGATTTTAATAAGGTTTTGTTGAACAAGACTGATGTTTATGTAATGTTATAGATGCACTGTATTCTTTTCGTCTCTCATCCACCATTTCTAATGTATGCATTAAATGTAACTCACAAGGTAACAGCCTATCGCGACGTTGCCTTTCAATCAAGTCAATAAAAGCTGACTCCTTTAACTGAACTAGACCATCAATGTCACTGTCAAAAAGGTTGTCATTCTTTTTTGTTTCTTTTTTTTTTTACAGTACTTATTTCACAATTCACTTTTTCGAAAGATAATTACATGCAAATGAACATAGATCAGTACAAAGCATGAAAGAGACATTAATCATGAACACTTGTCCAGTATTAATAAGAATAAATGAAATTGAATACATGCATTTTCATCTCGTTTATCATTTTAAGGCTTGCCATTTTCTCTCATGAAGTCCTAATCGATTCTTTTTGAAAGCAATAATACGCTCTGTTCGTTCTAAACTTTTAATTGAAAATAAAAAAGGCTTTAAACAAGGGAACTGTGTTCTGAGCTTTACATGAAAAAATAAAGGTTGTCATTCTAACCACAGAGTCCCCCGGGGGAAAAAAAAGACCACAAGTCACTCTGAATGATTTCACCCCATCTAGCATCTCGACCAAACTTTGTCAGAGGGAATTTACATAAAACTTAATTGAACACGAAAAACTGAACAAAAGCTGCTGTAGCATAGATTATGTAAGACGCCCCTAAAACATATAAAAAATTGGGTCATTTCCCTTAAAAAAAAACGTACGGAACAAACTCCGTAGGATGAAAGTAATGTGACTGTACATCTCACAAAAAATGACCTTTTCCACCGAGAAGGGTTGTCAGAGACTTCTCCCTTCAAAAAAGTGTTTTCTGCTCATAATTTTTTTTAGGTGAAATTAGTGTCATATATCTATAATCAGTTTTAACTTGTAAATATCTGTATGGGTTTCTCATAAACCATTGTAGCATGCCACTGTCGATCTATTATTTAAGCAGTCTGTCAAATCAATTATCATTGATCAGTCAGTTATTCGGTCCATCAATTCATCTACCAAACAGTCTATCAATCAAACAAACAAACAAACAGTTAATGAAAACAAAATCAATAAACACAGTGATTAGTCAATCCAACACTCCATCCATTCATATATTAGTCAATGCACCATTAAAAAAACCTTATCCATCGAAACCATCATTTTGGTCTATGATGATGATAATGGTATGCTTTATTAAAGAAAAATATCACGTCACAGCCCAAGGGATGAATTGAAGAATATTTGTACAAGGATAAAACATTACTCATATATATATATATATATATATATATATATATATATATATATATATATATATATATACACGATAAAAACTACTTTCGAAAAATAAACTCAAGGGCAATTTCAAAGGCCTGTTGTAATGCCCATAGAAATCAGGTTCGGATTACGTAATATGCCATTGTAATGTTCGCACATTTCTAAAGGTGATAGGGCTATTGAAATTGCCTTCAGTTGATTTTTCGAAAGTAGTTTTTATCGTGTTTTATATATATATATATATATATATATATATATATATATATACATATACTACATAAGAAAATGTCAACTTATACAAGATACGGAAATTATATGAAATATATAAGAAAAAAAAAACATGAAAAGATTAAGCATAAACTACCAATTATTATAATTACAAACATTATTAAGTTCATATATAATGTGGCGAGAGCCATCTGTTCTAACAAAGTAGGGCACAATGTTGTTCAGTGTGTGGAAATGAATGGAAGACAAAGGAGTATTGAGAGGAGAGGTAGGAGAGCAAGAGAAGAGAGAGAATCTGCATTTGGAGATTAAGACAAAGGGAGAAGAGTAGACATGCAGAGATATACATGTGCACCGATTATCATAATGAACTCTACAGATGGAATAGTATATAAATAAATCAATGAGCAAAAATGTTAAATATTAATCAATAAATTATATTTTACCATTGTTTCCTTCACTGTAAAAGATAACTGTAAAACTACAGGTTTTTTGCCCTTTAAATTATACAAGTTATTGCCGTCATTTCAATTTTACAGTCTTTTTCCTGTAAAACAACAGCAAGTTTGTTGGTTTACCGGAAATCAGCATATATTTACAATCGCCCGACATAAAACACTGTTTAAAAAAACATTTTCTCATATTTTAACAAGTTACCCTGTTAAATTACAAATCGTTTCCATGGTTCCGTTTTAATTTATATAGATTTTCCTGTTAGAAATTAAAGTTTCTATTATTTAACAAAAATATGACTGTATGCTAACTGTGAAAAAAGGGCATTCCCGGCATTTTGATTGCCAGGAAACTACCTGTTAAAAAACGGAAACCTGTTATTTTACATGTACTGTGTAAAAACGGGCATTCCCGGCATCCTGACTGCCAGGAAATTTTCCGTGAAAAAACGGCATTTTTTTTTTTACAGTGTTCATACTCCTTTAACTGTTGACTTATAGAATGCCAGGTCTAATACTTTGAGTTTGATTTTATATACTCTCTTACAGTACACAACTTAAATTTTTAGGTGATTGGTACACTTTAATTATTTAGACATTTTCTAGTATTACCATTTGTCAGTTGGCTGCATACCAAGTCAAACATTTGAAGTGAAATATGATTATATTGACTCAAAATAATGTAAGCAATCAATTACGAATCAATAAGATTACCTTACGGGAAATGACTCAAAATAATTATCACTTCATGGAAATTGTATAAATCATGCGATTTGCAATCACATTTCCTAACAAAATACAACCTACTGAGGGGTACAAGTACTTTTGTATTTGTATTTTTAAAAATCTAATCACGGAACTTACATCAGTCAGAGGCTGTTTTACAGAAAGGCCGTGTATTAAACAGAGCATTATATGACACGAGATTTAAAAAAAAAATGGTAAAACAATATTAAATTAGCTCCTGTTGGGGAAAAAAGAGCAATATTTTTCGGTTTCTCATAACATCAATCATGTATTTCACATTAAGTATAGTCCCGGCTATAGTATATCTTCGACAGTCCCGCTGTAATAACTGGGGGAAATCTTAGTATATCAATTACATAGACTGATCAAAGACATGGGAAGGAATTCGAATCCCGCCCGCTTACAGGCTCTAACGTCTTTTGGCAAGATTTGCCTTTCTCGACCCATGCAGGCGAAGAAATTGGGTACCAGGTTGAAAATGTTTTCTAGAATGTTTGAGAGCCTCATCAGGCCTGGGAAGCTCATCTGATTAGCACGATCACGATATTCCGAACATGCCGAAAGCACTCGGAACACGATCGCAAAGACTTTCAAGAAACCACCTCAAGGGCAACTTCAATACGCTTCTGTGTCGCTTATTGAAATCGCGTTCAGATAATGATATTTAAAAAGTCGAACATTTCAAAAGGTGATGGGAAAGGTATTGTAATTGTCCAAGGTTGATTTCCTGAGAGTCTTTGCGATTGCTGTTTTGGAAGCGCATATAGAAAGGCATTTATATACGGGATACCGCTTTTTAAGATTGGAAACATATATTCATACATGCAGAGCTTTCTAACAAATCTTTCACAATGTATTTGTATTTTTTGTCTTTCTCATTAAACAATTTTACATCAGTATTTTGTATTACAAACCAATATATATATATATATATATTTCTATTTATTTATTTATTCATTCTGTTTTTTTTTTTTTTTTTTTTTTTTTTTTTTTAACAAGGAGATTCTGGGCCAGGTGTTGCCATCAAAAAGATGAAAAATGGCCCCAAGTTATGAAGAGTAACCACGTTACAAAAGTATAAGTTTATTATCAATTGCAATGTTAACAAAAATACATGTACATACATCTATAATAAATTCAGAAAAAAAAAGAATTTACAGCAGATTTGAATCTGTCCATGTTAATAACATCGGGAAAACAGAAGCTGGAAGTAAATTCCACAGCCTGCTGTTTCTTGGAACGTACAAAGATAGATGGAGCTGGGTGTTAGATTTAGGTACGCAAACAGTATATGGGTGACGACTCACAGATGATCTGCTCACTCGTACTTTATACAGGGTAGTCTCTTCAGTACATAAAAACTGCTTTGCAAGAGAGCCCTGTATTACATAAAATAATTAAAATACAACGTAGAACAATTTCAGAACAATAAGATAACAGAACAATATAAAAAAGAATATTTTAGAAATATTAACAAGTATAAAATTGGATCACGTCTTAAATACACAACTCAAATATACATTTATTAAAACCAATAAAATGCCACAAAGGATCAATGGTTTGTGATCCGTTTCCATTTACAAATCCCTTCCTTACCCCCCCCCCCCCCATCCCAACATCATACTCATTGCAGCAATATATATGAAAAATATTTTAAAAAGAAAAGAAAAGAAAAAAAAAATAGGGAAAAGGGTGTCGGCAAGGTTAAAAGTTAAAGCTTAGACATGTACATTGTTTCTTGAAAGACTCAAATGATACACAGGTTTGGACATGGATAGGTAGTCTATTAAAAATCATTGTTCCTTGGTAGGAAAATGTTGACCTCATATATTCTGTATATGGATGTGAAAATGATTTAAAGAGTAATGAATAAATTAAAAAGTATGCGTTATTAAAAGGAAAAAAAAAATCAATTTCACAATGAACGACAACTAAGAAAGCGGGGGGGGGGGGGAGCCTTGAAAATGAAATATGATTACGTCACATAAGTGATGATATCAATAGAAAATTATTTTCTGTGATTTGTGATGTGTAAGATACCTAAGATATCTAACACTGCTCAAGAACTTTGAGACGATACCTTATTTATGATTTTTATGTGAGATTACATTTTTAGGTTTTTCCATTTTGTTTCATATTATGTGGAAAAAAAATTAACAGTGGTCTTTTATTGCGTTAAAAAATATCACTTGAGACTACTTACGGCGTGGAACATGTTTTTTTTTCTTCTCCCAAATGAATGTAAAGGAAATAAAAAAGGAAGGTAAATAAAACAAAGAGAATTCTTTATACATTTTACCCGTAACTTCTCTAAGATGACATTATAGTACTGTAAATCAAATAGAATTGTTATTCATTTCATATGGGGAAAAAAGGAAGAAAAGGTCCCTTTGATTTTGATTCATAGGTTGATTTATCAGAGAATTCCTATCGGACAAAAAAGAGGCTATGTCTTTGTACATGCACTGAAATGCGGTTAGCTGGGTTTATAAACTCTGCATTATAAAAACAAATGATAAATATTATAATCAAATATACGGGAGCTTTGATGGAAGCATTCACAAACTTCGTGTTAACTGTGTTTGTTGATACAATACATTTATTGCACATTCTTATTTATAGATGGAATCAGGTGTCAATGCTTCAATCATTTGCTTATCATGGAGTCGCACCTGTAAAGTTTCAATCATTTCTCATGCTATTTTTGAACACACGTCATTTCCTTTGCAAAAAAAGATATTGATATACAATGTCAATGCATTTTCACAATAATAATTTTAAAAAATACAGTACTAAATTTTTGCCCCGATATAATGATTTTTTTTTCATTTTCAGAATTCAAACTTTGTATTCTAGTAACAACCTTGATAAAATTATTTCTGCGAGGTGGCAGCAATAAACCATCATTTATATCAGTTCTTGGCGACTTTCTTTCCTCGCCCTGTCCCACTTGAGTCATCGACAATGCACCTTGTTATAGGTATACACTCTAAAACAAGTTGGATAAAATTTTATCCAAATATTGGGAAGATTTTACCCAATATTGAGTAAATTTTACCCAATATTTGGTATAAAGTTTTACCCCCCCCAAAAAAAAAAAAAAAAAAAACAACAACAACAAAAAACATGCATGTTCCCTTTTTA
Organism: Heliocidaris tuberculata; assembly: GCA_025618425.1. Lineage (NCBI taxonomy): Eukaryota > Metazoa > Echinodermata > Echinoidea > Camarodonta > Echinometridae > Heliocidaris > Heliocidaris tuberculata. The sequence continues at coordinate 33,815,380 of CM046845.1, read as the reverse complement.
CCCAGCGTTTTTAGAGTTTATTAGAGTTTATTGAGAATTTATATAGCTAAACACATGATGGAGTCTCTGCCCACGTAATATCAAAGGTATACATATCTTTTACAAAACTGAAAAGTTAAACTATATTGTTATGCAGGGGAGAATGAGAAGATTTTCAATTTTGCATTTAACCCTTTTTATTATTTAAAGTCTAAAATTGTTCCTCAAATTGGCAACAATAATATTTTTCTTTTAGTGCTGCATGGTTCTATAAAGCGTAATGTCGTTGGAAACAATATACATGGTCAGGAATTTTGTCGAGAGGTTGACAAAATTGTCAATTTTGATACATAAACAACGATTTTGAACCTCTTAATGTGTTGCCTATTTTAGGATTCTAAAGCTTATTCCTGTTTTTAAAATTCCTGGAATCAAATACAATATATGTTCATGCAAACAAAATTGACATAGTGCATTTGCAGAAATTTTTGCTCTTTCTGCTCAAGCATTTTGAATATTTTTTAGAGCTCTGAATCATCAAAACTTATTAAGCCAAACAACAATATTGTGGTCACTTGTTTCGAAAGGGTTAACCTATACATAGCATTCTCGAGTATTTCAGAGCCTAAACAGTGTACGCTCTGAGCCAATCATTTAATTATCATCTACTTATATGTTAAAGGCTTTGTTCGTTATTTGATATATATATATATATATATATATATATATATATTATATATATTTTATATGCATTTTCCAACAAAAAATATTAGGAGGGGGGGGGGGGGGAACAACCCACCTGACTAATCGCTACCCATAGATATTGTTTGGAGTCAGTTTATGTTCCCTGTAGCAACTGATTACAGCAGAATAAATTTTCATTAGGTAAGATGGGCGTCCCCCTCATTATCAAGCTGTTACCGTATTTAGGCTCCGTTTACAGAAATCTGCACGAAGGGAATAAGATAAAGCAATATTGCACAGGGAATAACACGAGAAGGAGATAACCCGTTTACAAGACATGAACCCACAGATAAGGCCACTATCACAAACTAGATCAACAATACGCCATGAGCTATAAAGAATTCACGACGTCATGCTCGATGAGATTTTTTTTTCCACTAGGATGGTTAGTGTTATATTTATTTTCTTTTCAAACCCATCTATAACCACTTTGCTTTTTATTTAAATTTTCAAAGAAAAGAAAGCCTATCAGCTAGTTAGCTTTTTCTGGAGGGGGGGGGGGTGCAGCCCATGCGAATACTGACAAATTGAACAGCAAAACAAAATAATTCACGAATACATTTGCCGCCAGACTGTTATATGTTTTAAAGGGGTAACCTCGATAGTCATAAGGACCGCTATTCATAGGGACCACTTACTCATAAGGAACGCTATCCATAACGCGTGACTAAATTAATAGCGGTTTTCTATGAATAGTGGTTCTTATGCATAGTGGGCGGACCCGGTTTTAAGTGTGCCGACATCTTTAATCCCTTTTATTTTTATTTATTTGTTTATTTATTTATTTATTTATTTATTTATTTATTTATCTATTTATATCTATTTATTTGTTTTTAATTTAAAAAAAAAATTTGGGGGGACAGTTGCCTTAATCACTGGACACACGCTACGACACTGGGCTAAGCTTTCATGTACATGTATTTCCTATAAAATTTAATCCTATAGGCAGAAAGCATTTATGTGGTTTGTCATTTCATTCATTTGATTCTGTGAAAACTTTAGGACTGAAACAGATATTTTTGAACGTGACAGACTATTAACGTTATTCAAACTTTCGCTATTTAATCAGACAGATATGTGGATTAAACATTCGTTGTAGTGCATCATCTCCTCCTCCCAAAGCAATGATAAACATAAATGACAAAACGGACAATTGACGAGGAAGGGGGTGTTAAAATGTTAATCTGGCTATGGAAATAAAGAGGAAATGGAATCAACCTTTCAATTTAGTCTGAATAAGTAAAACTGGTTTTGTGTATGTAATTTACATGGTTAAGCCTACGGGTATATATCACAGGTCCAAACCTGTGTGGGACTATATCGAACATTCACTGCTACATTAGAGTAAAACAAACAATGAACAAAATCAATGTCAGCAGGATTTAATATATTTTCATTTGCTAGATTACCTTATTTAGGGAGTCTTCATCTGTACTCTGCTACAAATTTGGAGTTTCTATTACTAAATTAAAGTATTCAAATACATTAATTCCCCTTCCTTATAAGTGATCTACCCTGGACTGATCCAGGCTAATGCATACAAAATATATTGTAGGAATTCAGATGGGTACACCTTTATAGGGTACAAGGTTATTTCAAATAACTCTGTACATGTATTAGTGGCATATTTCACGACGTTTGACATTTGTAAAACAAAAATAGGAATCCATTTCTTTAGTTGTATAATTTGGATGTAGATTAAATCCAACAGGCATGTTATTTAACTTCCCTTTGTAGTTTTAATTGCCGTCTAGTAAATGTATATAATACGTCTGTGGTACTGACCCAATAAACGTACGCGTTTTGTAATACCCCACCATTGTTACGTAATCACTGAGATGGTAAAAAGAAATTCTTTTTCTGTCTCACTGTTTGCACTGATAACAGTGGCGGACCCACTGTGTTTCATAGGACAACTGACACTTGATGAAAAATAATAAAAATCTTTAAGAATGAGAGAAGTTACTGAGTACTTTGTTTGTATTGGATATTTTGATACTCTAAACACTTCCACATAGCAAACGAATCACGAATAGGCCTACTGCTTTTAATGATGATGATGATGATGATGATAATAATAATAATGATAATAATAATAATAATAATAATAATAATGATAATAATCATAATAATAATGATAATACTAATAATAATAATAATAATGACAACAATAATAATGATGATGATGATGATAATAATAATAATAATAATAATAATAATAATAATAATAATAATAATAATAATAATACTGATGATACTAATAACAAGAATAATAATGACAACAATAATAATGATGATGATGATAATAATAATAATAATAATGATGATGATGATAATAATAATAATAATGATAATAATAATAATAATAATAATAATAATAATAATGATAATACTAATAGTAATAATAATAATGACAACAATAATAATGATGATGATATAATAATAATAATAATAATAATAATAACAATAATAATAATAAACCGTTCTTGTATAGTGCATATCCTGTTATGATATAACGTCCCTATGCGCTTCCACAGGGCATGAAGGGTTTTGATATATTATTACCCTGGCTTTAGCTCCGGCAGCCGTAATAAGCGCACAGTGCATTTCAAGGAATAAATCCTGCCAGGTACCCATTTAACACCTGGGTGGAGAGTGGCAAACGTGGATTAACGTCTAGCCAAAAGACGCTAGTGCCGGACTGAAGTTCGAACCCTCAACCCTTGGATTGAGAGTCAAGTGAATATACCACGACACATACATACATAATTTAAAAAAAGATGGCTATCGTTAATTGGATAGTGTGGAGTAGGTCTTTAATGCATGTCAGAATGAGAGAGAGAGAGAGAGTAAATAAAGACAAAACTTCCATGGTTACAAGGATCCTTCATTTAACAGTTTAAAATCAGTGTAAATGAAGTGATACGTCACATTTTGTTGCTTTTTTTTTCGTTTGCGTAATACAGATTTACGTGATAATGTTAAAGGCAGCACGCTTCTAGCATAACCATGATAACCTGTCGTAGGAAAGAAGTTTTATTAAAGTTTGTGATTCAAATCATATGTTTAAGCAATAATTTTTTTAAAGCCTTGTTTGGATAAAATGACTTCGTAGAATTTAAAAATAATTTTTATAAATCATCATAAGTTTTAAAACGGGCCTTTAATTTTTTTTAAAAGTTGAATTGACTTTGCCATTGTTTAAAACTTAAATATTATTAATTATTTTGCCTTCTATATATTTCCCATCATTTTAATACATAAATATAAAACAGGCCTCTTCTCTAGTAAGTATGGATGGAAGAAAAGGAAGAAAAAGAGCAAAGACTGAAAAATGTGAAAAATTGTAATGCTCAGTTGATTTGCTATACCTCGCGTATATAAGTGTCTTCGATTTTTTTAAAAGAATAGTTTCATTTCCCCATTATTTGGTAAAGGGGTGATTTAAAGGCTTGATAATTCGAAAAATCAAAATGCCTCATCTCTTTGCTCCTAAAGCTATATTTTTCGAGGATCCTATTTCATAATCAAAAACATTTTGTGTGTTTAAATATCTATATCAAATGCTATTATTTCTCCCCAAATCGAATCGCAGACAGTTTGTATAGTATGCGGTGGGCTTAACGCATGATCTGATTAACAACCGTATTTTTAACAATTATTTTACAGGCGTATTTACACGAGGGAGGAAGATGTATGATGTTCGGTGAATGCGGGCCAAATCCCGATACCAACGAACGTACAGACCTAAACTGCCTATCCAACGAGGACGCCAGGGAAACGGGCTCAGTGGCAGCCGATACGCTTTTAGTTGATTTGTGTCCAAGTTATGACTCCAACAATGTCTGCTGTGACCTTGATCAACTTAGAACAATGCAGGTAATCAATACTTTCAATAAGCCATCAATCGTCAAAGCGGATTTTTATTTTAATTTATTCATTTATTTATTTTTTTTTTTTTTTTGGGGGGTGGCACAACAGGCCCGTGCCCCCTATTTTGAAACCCAAATGACATATCTTAAGTACACAACTCCGAAAATGTGCCCTCCACTTTAAGAAGATAATTTTTTTCCTTGTCGGTATATTGTGCGCCCCCCCCTTTAAAAAACTCTGGATCCATCCTTGGTTAAGGACCACTTTGGGGGGTCAGGCTAAAAATGAATTTTGATTCATAGTCCTATTATCACACATGCATATACAGAAAGAACAAAATAATTTTGTACAGCTTGTGCTACACTTATGACACTAGAATTAGAACTTAAAGACAACCATAAATTTAAAAATAACTAGTTTTCATAAATATTCGCATTTTTACCCTCATTGATTAACCTGATTTCCATTTTAGATGTGACCATTGGAATTATTCAGTAGTAACAAAAATACAATGGCAACGTCTACATCGTGGAAAGATTACATTGATGAGTTTTCACCATCATTCGCTAACTACTAATATTCTACTGCAGGAAATAAATTGTCTTGCTATAATTAAAGAAAAAAAAGAAGAAAAAAGCAAATTATTGAAAATGAATAAATGTGTAACAACAGTCTTTATATATCCTTATTATATTCACAGCCGTTGTTGACAGCAATGCGGCCTGCATTCGGTCGTTGCCCAGCCTGTCTTGAAAATATTGAGACGATGATATGTCAACTGGTTTGTAGCCCAGACCAAAGTCTTTATACCAATGCTACAGTCCTCCTTGAGAGCGATGATGGAATAGGTGTTCGTATCTTCGATGCCTACGTCGCTCAGGAGTTCGCCGATATCGCTTTCGATTCATGTAATTCCAAGTGTCTGATTTCTACCTTTTTGTTATTAAATATCAAAATTTCTATATTAGCTACAGTGGCGTAGCCTGGGATCAAGCATTTAGGGGAGGGGGGGGGGGGACACTAGTCTTACACGATGGATGAAATGCAAATTAACAAGAAATTGACTAGAGGAGGGTATGGGAGGAGGATGTAGTGTTGAGGGTCGTACAATCTTTTCAGGGTTTCTTCCCCCTTTTCATTCTATCTCTCCTTTCCCCCTTTTTCCTTTTCTCGTTTTTGTCATTCGAAGAGGGTGGGGGGGGGGGGGGGGTTCCCATAGGGTCAGGGTTCCCACCATTTATGATTCGAACTCATTTTGCATCACTTGTTTCTACCATGGTCTGAAGAGACTTTTTTATTCAATAGGGTTATTCAACATGAGGTCGGGACGACGAGGGCGGTTTTCTTATCTTTCTTTGCTCTTACTATTTTACATTTTCAACCAAAATCAAACCAGATGCAGAGTAAAGTAAAATATAAGATTTAAAAGAGTCATGCGTATATACTTTTAGGTAAGGATGTACAGTTCCCCGCTGCTAATACCCCGGTCATGGATGTGATGTGTGATGGGTACCTCGGTGATGAATGCACCCCTCAGCGATGGCTAGACTTCTTAGGTAATACCGCCAATGGATTCATCCCGTGGAATATTGCCTTTTATATTGTACCTACGGGAGAAACCCTCGAACAAATGGACGAAAGTAAGTGTACATACGTTTATTTTATTTGCATTTACACTTTCTTTTGTTATCTATTGTTTATTTCTTCTTCTTCTTCTTCTTCTTCTTCTTCTTCTTCTTCTTCTTCTTCTTCTTCTTCTTCTTCTTCTTCCTATCCTTCTCCCTATTTTTTCCTAATGGGAATTATAATGATGCCTACGACATGAATAAATTAAATCTACTTGACTAATTCACTTTTCTTTCGTTTCAAAATTTCACAAGTGTAAGAGAAAATCGACTAATTTTGATACATAATATGTCTTGGAATAAGGCCTAAGATTTTGACATTTACATCTACAAATGAAAAATGTCTTTACATTTTCTCCATCAAGAGTTTTGTTTAATCGGTTATTTTCATGGCAGCCATGGAGCCTATGAATCCAACCTCCTTCTACTGTGACAAACCCGTCGGCAACCAAAGCAGCTGTAGTTGTCAGGACTGTGAACGCTCCTGCCTTGCTCTACCTACCATCGGACCGACTGAACCACCTTACAAGATTGGTCTTATGGATGGATACTCTTTCATCATCCTCATGATCTATGTCGGGCTCGCTGGTATCTTCGTCATCTCTATCATTCTCTATAACTGCCTGGTCGTCGGTACCCGAAGCGATGACGGTGAAGACCGCCCCCTCAAGAAGAATGATATCAGGATTGAACCTGATGATGTAAGTGATGAACAATCTGATTTAATTTTGATTTGGTTTAATTCGATTTTATTTACCTATATAAAAAGTACATACAAATACTAGAATAAATGACAACATGAGTAATTAATACGGATGGAAAGCCCTGCTCATCTGTGGCATTACGGTGACACGACATTTGCTCCTCCGTCCATATCTCAAAAGGTCAAAGGTTAAGGTCAAGTTCATGATTTGGTTTTTTGTTAAGGACAATGTGAAGATTAGGATTAGGATTAAGGTTAGGGTTAGGGTTAGGTTTAGGTTTAGGATTAACATGGCAAATTTAGACCGGAGCAATTGTCACAGGAGCAAATGTCATGGAACCGACATTACAGCACAGCTCTTCTACCGAGGGGTCCAAATGATTTTTTTTAAAGGGATCTTTGTTTCTCATAATTATGTTCTGCCCATTGGCAGGTTCGCACCCACGAACCGTGTGGTTAGTCATTTTCTTTATCTCTCTTTCTCTCTCTTTCTCTGTCTGTCTGTCTGTCTCTCTCCCTCTCCCTCTTGAGCCGTCATCGTAATTCACTATTTATGTGAGAGTATATCAATGAGCATTTGATAATCTTCGACTAAAAATACACTTTCCTTATCATAAAGTATCGCTATACTCAAATACTTAAATATCATAAATATCAATTACCAATACAATTGTACACAGAAGTAAGTTGGAAACACTGCTTATTCTTGTTGAGACTCACAAGACAGAGTTGCCGCTTTTTAAACTTTTAGGTTACAATGTTTTTCGCAATGCATACATTTCTGAACTCGTATGAATTTTCGTTTTCTTTGACTCAGTGAATTGTCAGCTGAAGTTGTAAACATTATTAATTCAAAGTCATTAAAAAAAGTTAATTTTGTTTCCGTTTCTTTATCAGTATTCTTTGCTTTTACTACATAAATGTGTCTTGAATTGGTGCATACTTCATTTTCTGTCTCATCAGTGGAGGCTACAGAACTTATTGTAAAAGTTTATTTCTTCTTGATATAGGTGAGCAAATTGGATAAACTCAATAAACTCATGGATGACGGTCTGAGGGATTTCTTTACATGGTGGGGAACTGGTATCGCAAGATACCCCGTTTTGGTTCTTGTCGTAATGATCGCCATCATCGTAGCCCTTACATGCGGTAAGCATTGATCACGACATTACTTTCATGTAGTAAGCAATGACCACGATATTACCTTACATGCGGTAAGCATTGACCAGGATATTACCTTACATGCGGTAAGCATAGACCAGGATATTACCTTACATGCGGTAAGCAATGACCACGATATTACCTTACATGCGGTAAGCATTGATCACGATATTACTTTCATGTAGTAAGCATTGACCACGATATTACCTTACATGCGGTAAGCATTGACCACGATATTACCTTACATGCGGTAAGCATTGACCACGATATTACCTTACATGCGGTAACATTGACCACGATATTACCTTACATGCGGTAACATTGACCACGATATTACCTTACATGCGGTAACATTGACCACGATATTATCAAGGACATTCATGGTCTGTAAAAAATCAATTTCATGTTAAAAATAATTATTGTGTTAAGGTAGTTGGCGGTGTTTAGAATGTTGGTAAGAATGATCAAACAGTTGGTTTAATACTTAGATAGTTAAATACAGGTAATCTAGCGGAGCTGTACAGTGCGCACACAAGCACTTTATTAAAAAAAAAAAAAAATAGAGTGAAAAAATGGACAATAAAATAAGTATTGGATGATTTTATTTTCTCTATTCTTTTGTCAACGATTCTCATTTCTGTGCTATGCCTAAGCTTTAATAAAGAAAGCTTAAATCGATAAGTCCGCCACTTTCAGAGAAATCGGAGGTGAATCCGCCCCCCCCCCCAAAAAAAAAAAAAAAAAAATTTAAATGCATGCTTAAGACTTTTTGACCTTGGAAAATATTCTTTTTTGAATTGTATGATTTCGGCAGGTATTTTAATGATCGAGATCGTCACTGATCCTGTTGAACTATGGTCGGGTCCACAGAGTCGAGCTCGTCTCCAGAAAGAATACTACGATGAGACTTTCGTTCCTTTTTATCGGACCACGTTGATTTACATCCGCGCTCCCGGTATGGAGTACGTCGAATATGAAACGTACAATGAGGGAACCAAACTGTTCGGCCCTGTCGTCAATTTAGAAGTTCTAACCCAGGTATGTAGCATAAAGCGCTGAAAAAATTAGACTAGAGGCATTGATCGGGTGCAAAAATAAGCGAAAAATAGGCGTGTAAAATAGAGGAAAGAGAGAAAGAAGAATAAAGGAACGGAGAAAGGCACGGAGAAAGAAGGGGGTTGGCAGAGGGGTGGAGAAAGAGAGAGAGAGAGAGAGAGAGAGAGAGAGATAGAAAGAGTGTGCCTAAAAACAAGAGAAACAGACCTTTTTAATGATTGTCATAGGATATCGTTGATAAGAGAGCTCTGTAAGAAATGGAAGTCAAAAGTTTTAGTATGTTAAACCACCACAACCATTACTGTAATGGTCATGAACTATGTTTCGAATAATATATCCATCCCAGGAGATTCCCAAAGGCGCCTTCAAAGTACAACTATTAGCATGGCTTTAGCCCAGCTGCCCTAATGCGCTGAAAGGATTCAAGAAATAATCCCTTACTACACCTGGGTGGAGAGTGGCAAATGTAGGTTAATGTCTTGCCAATAATAATATTCTTCTTATTGTCCCGACAGGCTCTTGATCTCCAGAAAGCAGTAGAGAACATCACAGCTGACTATAAAGGTACACCAGTAACCCTCCAAGATATCTGCAACAAACCACTTGCACCTGTCGTCAACAACTGCCTCATCCAAAGTGTACTACAATGGTGAGCTATGGAACATGAAGTATAATACTGAATGCTTTGAGGAGCAAATTAGTGCCCGAGGTGATCCAGAAACTGTGCTCAGTGCCCCAAGGCGAAGTATTTTTTGCTGTTGCCCGATAATTGTGAAGTAGCGGTCAATAGCAAATTTTATGCCAGCAGTGCTTTTTAAGCAATGAATCCTACCTGGTACCCGCATCCCGAATATGGGTAGAGAGTGAAAAATACAGATTAATGTCTTGTCAAGGATACGATGATTAAAGGGAAATCCAACCTTCATAGGGAGTTGCTTTGAAAGAAAGAGGAAAAATCAGAGAAGCAGATTGGTGAAAGTTTGAACGAAATCGGACAAGTAATAAGAAAGTTATGAATTTTTGAAAGTTGTAATCACTATGCCTATGGGAATTTCAAATTGGCCGAATAGGTAACTGTGATGTAGCTGTGGACAACTCCTCCATTCGCTCTAACACACAAAATGACTAAAATGTCACTTTTTTTCAATATGCATTACTCAGTAGGATCTTTTCGTTCATGAGGACCTGTAACAATATGCTATCTCCAATATATTTTGAGTACTGCCCCAAGGGTAAAAGCGCCTCGAAGAAAACCGCAAATTAATGATATTTTTGTGTACGACAAATGGGAGAGTTGTCCACAAAAATGTCACAATTGACTCACCAAATTGCCAATTTGAGATTCGCATAGATGTAGTGATCTCATTTTTCAAACATCCATAACTTTCTTATTCCTTGTCCGATTTCTTTCAAACTTTCACCATCCTGTTTTTCTTATCTTTTTGCTTTCACACAAATCATCTTATTATCAAGGTTGGATTGCCCTTTAAAGGATTGTTAAGACCATCATTTCCTGAGAGTTTCACTTTATTTGATGTTCTTTTTACAGGTATAACAACAGTTACGAGAACCTGAACAAAGTGGCCGAGGAAGGCGGCAAAACGGCCGATTATCGAGATCATTTCCTCTATTGTATGAAGTAAGTCTGTCACTAAGAATTTTCTCTTTCTTTCACTAAAAAAGTAGTTTCTATCAATAATATTTCCCCCAAAATTCCCCTAGGAAGAAATATATTCAGCTAATTGTCTTAATTACGGTCACACTAAAGATTATTTCTTGAGTGCATGAAAATAAAATTTTGGATATTGTGTACTTTTGGGCAGTGACATTTTATTTGATTTCGCACAGAAAGCGCAAAGACCGTGTAGAGGAATTAATGTTGTTTAAAATCGTATACAGTATACCAAGTGTGAAATCTGCACTTCAGATAACGATTCAATGCCATGATTGCTGGATAAATTTAGTTGAATTTAAAAGATAAATCGAATGTTTATGAAACAAAAGTTTTTCTTCAAATGTTAATGTTTTGACTGATTTTCAGGAGTCCTCTCTCTCTTGAAGACACCACTCCTTTGAAAGATATGTGTGTTTCAGCATTCGGAGGTCCTACATACCCATATGTTGCTCTTGGTGGCTACCCCGGTAATGATTATGATTTCATTCTTTATCAAGACATCATTTTTGCATCTTTTGTCAATGCAAACATAGATATACTAATGGATAAAATGTTGATAGAATACCTGGCCTTTATCAGAGGGATCGTGAGACCGCGAGAAAGATGGCCAGCTCACTATACTGACATGCAATGTCGGTCTCATGGACCCTCAGAAAGCTTGTCATAAAGAAGATTTACGAGACCAGCATGTCGGTTCTTTGGGCTGTTAGTATCGTGAACCCTCTTATAACTTATCAGAAAACTATAATAAGACTAACATTTCTTGTTGGATATGTAGCCTGTTTGTGACATTAAGATGACCCCCCCCCCCAAAAAAAAATACCTGGTGAAGATTATCATAGTATCTATGTAGGCCTCGAATAGGACAAATTTCTGGCAACAACAACAACAACAACAACAACAACAACAACAACAACAACAACAAAATGGTTCTCAAATATGTCTTTGCGAGGTAGAAGCACATTTGTTTGTTTGTGTGTGTGTATTGAAGGTATGGAGGGGATGTATGTGCCGGCCCCATTTGCCCCGTGGATCCGCCATTGAATGAGTTTATGATTACAATGTCGATGTTCGTTTATTTTTCTTACGATTCGGTAGACGATGACTATAACGAGGCCGAGCTACTGGCTATCACCATCCTACTCGACAATAAGAAAGACAATGAAACGTGGTATGAGATGATTCTTGAATGGGAGGCTGAATACTTGAGATTTATGAAGGATTACGATAATCCAAACTTTATAATCTCATATGCAGCCGAGGTAAGCTCTAATCTCATAAATCAATAAGTAATTGGTACTTCAATTCCTTAGTAGATCACTGATTTTATTATGTCCGACTTGTGAACGCTGCAAAATATAATTTCGTTCTTAGGCGGCGCATTTCACATCGCGGTAAAATGTTCCTGTGCGTTTCCAAGGGGTGGGTTATGTGGAAATGATTACACCGGCTTTATCTGTTTATCGCCGGCAGCTATTATCATGTCTGACAAATTGAATAGATCCATGAATGATTATTTGTTTATTTTGAGAATTTACATTTGTCGTCAGATATCACGAAGTTATCTAAAAGAAATGACGAATCTCCTCAATTAGCCTTTCCTGTAATGCCATAGAGTTATGATCTTTGAGTTTCATACTAGTTCCCTCGAGTGCTTATCGCCACTTTATCGGAAAATCAAATATGCCATCTTTATTTTCTGTACGTCAAGCGTCCTTTTTGAATTTGGTTAGGAAAATTCCATGCTGATATCTGTCGGAATTGCACAGTGCACTTTGCTCCATTCTTTCCAAGCTTCTTATTTAAAGAATTTCCTTGCCCCGTTAATGGTTTCCTTTGTATTTTCTTCTCTTTTCATTCTCCAGTCACTTCCTTTTCTTATATTTTGTTTCTGTCATTACAATTCTTCTTCTCCATACCTATTGTATGAAACAATGCTAAATCGCAGTATTTGAATGCAATGTTTGAAGTAGGATTAATTTTTATTGCAATGTATGTAATAATTAATATCCATGGCATAGGTATTACTTTTTATTGCAATGTATGTCATAATTAATACCTATGCCATGGGAATCAATAAACAAAAAGCATCAAATCAACATATTAACCAACCGAACAATCTACCGATCAATCATTCAACTAATTGATCATTCAGTCAATCAATCAAGTAATTTACCGATCAACCAAAACCAATCAATCAGTTAATCAATCAAAAATTAATCAATAAGTCAATCAGCAAATCAATCAATCGCTCTTATTTATCAAGCAGTCAACCAATTAACCAAGCAATCTTTTAACCATGTAAGCAATAAACAAATCATTCAACTAGTCATTCAACCAATCAATTAATCAATCAATCAATCAATCATTCAATCAATCGATCAATCAATCAGTCAGTCCACAAGCAGTCAAGCAGTAAATCAACCATCTTCCAATTAACCAATTAACAAATCAATCAAGCAATCTATCAATAAATCAATGACCAAATCAACCCATCAATACTTGATCAACCAATCAGTCAGTCAGTCAACCAGTGAATCGACGAAACAACAATCAATTAATAAATTAACTTATCAACTTACTTAGCAACCAACCAATCAATCTATCAATCAGTCCATCAGTCAATGAATCAATGAATCAATCAGTGAATCAATCAATGAATCAACCAATCAATTAATCATGATCAACCACCTTTCACAGCGCTCTATCGAAGATGAGTTGATTCGCCAAAGTGAAGCTGATCTTGTGACGATTGCTGTTAGTTACCTTGTCATCTTTGCTTACATTGCTCTGGCTCTCGGAGAATTCACCAAGATGGATCGACTGCTGGTATGTTGTTATAATGCATCCAACTCGGAACCACTTCCATAACTACCCATGCTATATAATTATGTTTGAAAATTCAACTCAGTCAGTACCCTATTGTATATCCTATAGAAATCATGTTCGGATTGTGTAATACGTCATTTTAATGTTCGCATATTTCAATAGGTGATAGACAAGGCTATTGAAATTGGCATATTTTAATTTTTCAAAAGTCTTTGCTATAGTGTTATGTATACATAGTCGTTACCCCATTTATGCTGTTTTGTTGGAAATGATAACAACCTACCCCAGCAAAGGGAATTTGAGGTACTTCTTTGGAGGAAAAGTTTGCTTTACAATAACTACATTTGTGAACAGTGGTTTTAAAATAGGAAAAAATGTCAAACTTTAATTTCAATTTCAATTTCATTCTCTATTTATTGTCCAATATTGGAAATTTGATTTGTTCACATTCTGCAAACACACATATATCAAAATAACTTTAAGAACACATACAAACACACATTATGAAAAAATGAATAAGTGAATGTTCGAATGTTAGATAATATTGATCCAGGAGAATTACATTGATGCATAAAGTGTCAACATTATAAAATTTTGTAACAACTCACTGCTTGGACAAAATGGCTAAGTTTATGAAAATGTACTTTCTTTATATTATTGCAATCTTATGTTTGAGCCAAATATCAATGTATAATGCATCAAGTTTTGTTTGAATATGATATTATGTACAATTTTGTTATGAATGATTTGTACAATATGTACTTGATTTGAGAGAAAATGATAAAACATATCTTCTAAAAAAAAAAGATATAAACAAAATCGTATAACATAGCAATTTTCAGCAGAAATCTCAAACTCGAATTTTCTTTCCTTTTTTCAGATTATGTAATGTTTCTTCATAATTACAAAATCACAAACTGATTAAGAAATTAAATCTTTCTCTTAACGCCTGTCTTGTTCTTGTGTCTTCTTCTTCAAGGTTGATTCTAAGATCACCCTTGGTCTAGGTGGTGTATTCATCGTACTCAGTTCTGTCTTTGCTTCCATTGGAATATACGGTTACTTCGGTGTAGAGACTACCCTCATCGTCATGGAGGTCGTTCCCTTCCTCATCCTCGCTATCGGTGCTGATAACATCTTCATCTATGTCTTAGACTTTCAGGTAATCTTGCTTGCTTCATTTATATTTTCTCTTCAATTTATATATTCTTTACTACATGTAATTTAGTTCAACCAGGGAAATGTAACTTTAATGTAACAAAGTTAAATTTCTCTGGTTCAATCCGACGCCGTGACTAAGTCACTCTTAACAAAGGGAAAAATTTGACCTTGGTTTAGCTTAAGCCCAGCGTCGAGTATAGACTCGAGCTAAAAATGACAGAATATTGGCCATAAATAGATTGATTATATTTAAAAGAGTTTTGGAATGAGTTTAATCCTTTCCAACTAATTGTTATAATATTTACCATTTGATTTGACTGTAGATGGATCAAATACGATAAGTGCTTCTCAAAGTATAATGAAAGCACCTATAGGCCTCCAGTATGTTTTTGTAGAACAAAGGCAATGTTAGTTTTAAAATCTTCAAGTTAGTAGTGTTTTGAATAAGGATATAGAGTTTGTCTAAGCACTGTCTTATTGATTTTGTGAATGTAGACAAAATAATAGTTTCCCATTTTCTTATTCTTTTGATGCGTTTCTAGCGAGACCATAGGCGAGAAGGAGAGACTCGTGAGGAACAGATCGGGAGAGTTCTGGGGAAGGTTGCTCCTAGTATGCTGCTATGTGGACTCTCGGAAGCAATCTCTTTCTTCCTCGGTAAGTGAGAAGTCGACTACCATCTGCCATTTCGTGAATTTCTTTTCTTCAAATTCAAATAATGATGAATGTAACAAAAAATGCAGCATACTCTAGTGAAATAAAGGATATTAAACAAACGTGAGTTAGCTTCGAGTGAAGTCAAAGCATTTTGATAATTACGTGCTTATATCCGTAACCAGTTTCTCCGTAAAGGAAGGGGACAGTAGAGAGGCTGCCAAACCATAACGCAATAAAAAACCAAAACGAAACAAAACAAATGTGTATGAACCAACAAAAAAAAAATATGTTGAATAAGACTCGGAAACGTATACTTTAGGGAAACAAAAACAAGTGGAAAGGGGTGGGTGTGTTTGGTTGTTTGTGGGGGCGCTTTGGTGTGTGTGTGTGTGGGTGTGTGTGTGTGTTTAGCGATGGCCCCTGCCCCCCCCCCCCCTTCACCATACTAATGCGCATTTTGAAATGGATGCTGGCACAACCTGTCACGAAGGTCGATGTACTCGGATCTGCATCATTGGAGAAAAACCCTTATCAAAGGTAAAAACGAAACGCCTATAATGATAACCGCCAAAATGTAAATAATTTTATCCAGTAGAACCATTTTCTTATCTGCTAAAAGTAGGGATATTTATCTTATAAATTAGATTGTGTAAACAATTACACTTGTCTAATCGCGCTTTGCATAATTTGCCGTTGTTCTCTTAAGGAAGTCTATATCTTGCTTTCTTTAAAGGAAAATATGATAAAATTAGCGTAACGGATACAGGCTTTTCTGACCGGGGGGGGGGGGGGGGGGATTAGGGAGAAGATGTCTTTCAAAGTGCTGAGAAAAAAAAATGGAAACAATTCTTCTTACATTTTCAGAAGCTTTATTGGTTTAAATAAGTATTCGTGACGAGCAAAAAAAAAAAAAAAAAAATAAAAAATAAAAATAGGCCAGAAGGCCAGAGTATCCGTGCTCAAATTTGTGCTTATCTTATCATTTTTTTCTCCTCTTGGTGTAGCAATATTTTGTTTAAGAACATCGTAATTCTAATATTAAAAAAAAACCCTTCTTCTTTGTTACTTTATTTTACTGGATATCAGGTGCCTTGACGGAGATGCCTGCAGTTCGTATCTTTGCTCTCTACTCTGGTATGTCAGTTCTAATTAACTTCATTCTCCAGATCACAGCCTTCGTCGCTCTACTTTCACTGGATGTGCGAAGACAAGAGGTTAGTAATCATCGTCGACTTCATTGACAGTGTCGTAGCTACTCGGGCATGGGGCACTTGCCCCCAATCAAATAGCAAAAAATGAGAAAGAGAGAGAAAGGGACCCCTCCCCAAACAAATCCCTCATTCAATACTAGTGCTCTCTCTCATTTCATCTACGCCGTGAGACCTGTGCACCCCCCCCCCCACATTCGCCTCCCCATGCATGGAACCTACGCTAAGCCACTTGTCATAAAATTCGCTTTCATCATCTGTTTAAAGACTTCATGCATTTGTCTCTGTATATTTTATGGCATTTTCCTTTCATGCTTTTTGCACCTCTAAATTTTCAATATATTCAGGGGTATCGAAACACTCTTTAAATGATGGAAATGATGCTTAAAAATAGAAGATGTGATTTCATATGTTCTGATATTCTGCATCGTATAGGGATATAATTTTACACTTTGCAATTTGTCTGACAAAAATTTCTCACAACAATCAAAACGATTAAAGCGAAGGCCAGAACTATAAACAAATATGCTGAATGATACAACCAAAATAACATTGATCGGGAAATCCTAAGAAGTAATATCTAATTCAAGTTTATGTTTTCGTTTATATAGAGTGGACGCTTCGATATCGTTTGTTGTATACCACCTCAACATAAAGATCCCGTTCCTAAGAAGATGGGTTTACTTCAGATGCTCATGAAGAAATATTTCGCTCCCTTCGTTATGATGAAATGGGTTCGTCCTGCTGTGGTATGTACAGAGTGAAAACATTTCAAAATAATTTTATCTTGTTTATGATTTGCCATATTTTGTACTTGTTCATTTTTATTGAAAGTAACTTAAATCTCAACCCGATATATATCTATATAAATGTGTACAATTATTAAATAATCATGATTTACCTTTGATCTCAATTAGAAATACACGTTTCTGAACATCTAAATTTTCTCTTAAGATGATGCCTGTTAACTTATTTATTCTCATATTCATATTCATATTCATATTCACATATTTTTATATGATTTTTCATATCCTGTCAATTCTTGTTTTCTTGAAGTTTCATAATGAATGCATAAACATAATGACACAAGGAAAGACAAACTTTTTTATTATCTTGGTCTAGAGATAACAAGAATTTTATTTTCATCAGTGAAAGAGTTGATATTGGTACACATCTCTCAGATGTCTTGGCTATCTTGAACTTTTTTTTGCTCGATGCAAGAATAATTTCACAAACGGTAAATGATTCAGGTGTGTATGATTCTATGTCGTTCAATCTACTATTTTCAAGTTCATTTTACTCTCCTTGGAATTGAAAAATAGCATTAAAAATGTTTTCACTATTCTATCCACAGATACTTATCTTCACTGGAATCACCTGTGCCTGTATCGCTCTTACCCTCAAACTCCCCGTTGGCTTAGATCAAACTATTACCATGCCCAAGGTAACCAAATCAAACAACTATTACCCAACTAATGTATATTTTTTTTTAATCATAGTCATGTTGAATCTTTAATTTATGGATTCCATTACGTTTTAAGTAGTTTTTCGTGTTTCGAGTATAAATAACTGTTCACATATTTTTATATGATTTTCATATCCTGTAAATTTTTGTTTTCTTGAAGTTTCATAGTTTCGACTATAAATATCTCGATTAATGAGTGCCGTGTGGCAGACAAAGGCTTCATGTGGTTTGGGAAATAGTTTGACAGTTAGAATGAATATTACTTTTATTTATATCAGAATGGACCCGTTTATTAGCATGGTTTTTGAGTGCTTTGGTATTAACACCTATATGAAAGTAGGGTCACCAGTCACAAACTGCTCGTTATCATTATTTCTCTTTTCCTCAGTTTGTATTTTTTTTACCTGTTCTCATTCAAATAAAATTGATGGCTCATTAAGTCGTATTTCAATTATTGTCCCCATTACTGTATACAGTGTTTGCATTCTGTCTGTATCTTGCTTCGCTCACGCTGAAGTTCATTTGTAAGAGAAAATGTATACCATCAGTTATGCTAAGAACAATGTATATTCCTCTTTGCAGTAAAAGATACTTCTTTTTCATTTCTACGTAAAATGCATTTAATACTATTATTTCACTATTGTTATTTTTTTAATTACAAATCATGTAAAGCATTCATCTGAATGGATTCTCTACGATGTTTCTTATTTTCTCTCTTAGCAAATTGTGCACAATTCAGCGTTATTTTGCGACCCATGATTATTTTTTAATAAATACCATTATGAATTGACTTGAATGCCTGTAGTAGAAGTAATAGTGAATAAACAAGGTCATATTATAATGTAACTAACGTGAAATCAATATGGTAATTGGTGATCCTTTTTCTCACATGCAGGACTCATACGTGCTCGACTACCTGTTGACGATGGGAGAATACATGAAAGTAGGACCACCAGTCTATTTCGTCACCACAAGTGGGTTCAATTTCTCGAACATGAATGGTCAAAATAAGATTTGTGGAGGAGCTGGCTGTAACGCAGATTCTCTTACTCAGCAGATCTACTATGCTAGTCTAATCGAAGAAAAGTAAGCAACCAACAGTTTCATAATCATAGAAAAACTTCGATGCGTCATTACTTTACATTCTGATTACATTAGTATATACTTCAGATAAATATGTTTGATGTTTTATATATTTATTTATTTCTATTATCATCACAGAGCTAGAGATCTATTCAAAATCTTTTATATGCATATATCATCACATGAAATTACAACAAGAAAAAAGGCGTAAAACGGAGCCCGCCCGACTTCTCTGCGAGCTCAAAAGGGCATTTTCCCCAGAAACCTGCTCCCAATTCAGCGACTTTTGAGGCGAAATTTGAGGTCGCAGAGCTTTTAAACAGGTCGACCGTAAATCGCTCGGGCAGCAGCAAGCATTTCATAGATATTCGGGCGGCAATCCAACGACTTATATATAGACGCCCTCCTGGCTCCAAATAGACAATATATTCAAGGCACGGAGGCGTCGGAGAACGCCAGATAGGACGTCGGACGGCTTCCGCCCTTATGTCGAGCTGGTTTCGCCCGACTCCCGTTTGTTTACTGAGGGGCGCCGGGCGAATTTTGATCTATAGTGTTCAAAGGACCCTCCCGAGCCCCGTCCAATATGTGACAGGGTAGATTTCAAGCAAAAAATACTTTCGAATTTGAATGTGAAATTCGACGACTTTCTGGCGATCCTCAAATTCGGCCGGAGACCGTTGGATATGTGAGGCAGGCTTTAGTACATTTTAAGTTGCCGCCTGTATTATGCGTAATCCTCCTTGTGTCATTTTGATCAAGAATCATGCTAAAAGTTTAAAAGCTTGTAAGTTTGTGCTTAGTTAATTAATTTTAGTTGGGATAAAAAAAATATTCCATTGATCAACCTTTGTTTGACAGGACTTATATTGCCCAGCCCACGTCTTCTTGGATGGACGATTATTTTGATTGGTTGACACCGCAAGTGTCGGGTTCATGCTGTCGACAGGACATCCAGAGTGGAGAGTTCTGCCCATCACAAGGTCTGTATTACCAGAGCATTGTTTCAAGAAACCGTCGTACAAGTTCGTCGACATCCTATTGAAACGCATGTTAACATCGTTAATCTTAATACACGCGTTTCAGTGGGATGTCAGCGAAACGCTGCCCAGATTCTTAAAATCGGATCCATAGCTTGCTTACGAACCACCAACGACCCTCCAAAATATCAAGTGAAACAAAACATAAACAGTGGTTCGTGGTACATCGCCAAATGTCGTCAGGAATAAAAGTCTTAAGATTTTTGCCTGATCGTTAATTTAGTGGACCATCATACCTTTCATTGTACGCTATCAATTAAAAAAATAATATCGAAGATTACATGAAAGTAGGAACAATTATCATTAAATAAAAATCATGACAAAGTATCAATTGGGATATGGAAATGCCCTCAATTTCGAAGAAAAGAAAATTTTCACATCTTGATAGCTCCGACAACCATTATCAGTGTAACCCTATATACCAGCCAGGTTCTTACATCGCATGGGTAGGAAGTATATGACTTGCCAAATAATATTAATGCTTCGTACAATATTTTACACATTGAGGTATTCGTTAATTTCCATTGAGTGTATTATCCTGATATGTTAATATCTTTTCACACCATTGCAGATAGCCCATACACTCTATGCAGAACATGTATCCCCCAGACGGAGAGAACAGAACGCCGAGACCCGCAAACTTTTGAGAAATATCTACCCTGGTTCCTCACTGATGTTCCAAACGCGATCTGTAACAAAGGGTAAGAAAAGAAAAAGTAATAAACCCTATCATTGTAAATAAATAATATTTTATATTGTTGATATCTTTGTTATCGTTATTATTGTTAATTTCTTCATCTCCTCATTCTTATCATTTACCAGAAGTAGACATAGTAGTAATCATTGTAAAGTGAGTTAGAGTAGTATTAAATGTAGCCAAAATAAAAGTAGCAGTTTAGTAGTAGTAGTAGTAGTAGTAGTAGTAGTTGTAATAGTAGTAGTAGTAGTAGTAGTAGTAGTAGTAGTAGTAATAATTGTTGTTGTAGTTGTTGTTTTTTCAGTAGTAGTAGTAGTAGTAGTAGTAGTAGTAGTAGTAGTAGTAGTAGTAGTAGTAGTAGTAGTAGTAGTAGTAGCAGCAGTAGTGGTGGTGGTAGTGGTAGTTTAATTACATGTATTAATATTTCTCTTGATAATCTGTCCTTTCCAGAGGAAGCGCCGCCTACGGTCAAGCAGTGCAATTCGAAGAGGGAAGTCAGACTGATATCAAAGGTAACTAGAAACCCTGCCCTTCCCATGTAATGTAGGATTTACCAGTCACCTGTGATTTTACTTCATTTTTAACATTTTGTGTAAAAAATATAAGCAATAGACTGAGTTCTTCGATTTCAGACTGACGAACCGCCAAATCTCAGACAATGTCATGCAGATTTTGCTGCTTTAATTTTTAAGCCAGAAGAAATATCAGTGGCAATAGTCTGAATGCGGTAGCCTATCTGAATGAGGACTTCGGGAACTCTGAGTTATTTCGGGTACATTTCGTTTTCCACAGCATCCTACTTTATGACGTACCACACTCCACTAGTGACGTCACCAGATTTTATCGGGGCTTTAGAGGAAGCACACATTCTGGCTGATAGCATTGCAGCGTCTATGAAGAAAGACTACCAAGTTGGCGAAGACTTCACTGTGTTCCCATACAGGTAAACTTAAACTCACAAGAGCGCATAATAGAAGCAGAAGAAGAGCATTATGCGACTTTATGAATGATGTGATAATGCGGACTTCGCATTATCTCACATTGATATCTGTCAAGGTAATTTGCTTTCCAGCACCATGTATGGAAAGTTGTCTCCTTTAATAAAATTCACGATGCGGGTTTTCTGAACGGGTGCTCGTAAAAATAATACTCTTAATATACAGCATTTAATACTGTACGAACACATTTTTTATGAATAATGCACATTATTTTAGTGCACATAATAGGAACATAAGTTTTTGAAAGGGGTATTAGTATAATAAATCTTGAAGTTTTTCCTCTTCAAGTCCTATTTTTTTTTTCTTTAAGGCGCATTCCGTTGTGACATAAAAAACTTGAGAGTTAGAAGAGAAACATCAGCGTGCCTTGTGAGATATAACAGATTAAAAGCTTTCGTCTACAGTTACAATGCAGCTCGAGATACACCTCGGTAACTTAATATCTTCAGAAGATGACCGTTAATAATTAGAAATTGAAGCCCGATGTTATATAATATTCCTTGATGCTGTCTTTTGCGTTTCTAAGAAATGTAATTTTATCCTTCTTTACTCCATCTAGTATCTTCTATGTCTACTATGAGCAGTACTTGACACTTGTCGACGAGGCTATCGTCCAGTTACTGATTGCTCTGGTACCTATCTTCATAGTTAGTCTCCTCATGTTGGGATTTAGTGTCTCAGCTCCCCTCATCATCATCGGATGCATCTCGATGATTGTCGTCGATACCATGGGTGTCATGTACCTCTGGAATATCGAGTTCAATGCCGTCTCCTTGGTTAATCTTATGATGGTGAGTGGATGTGAACCAACGTGGAACTTGGTGACGATGTGAGCAAGGAAGAAGCAGATAATGATGATGGTGGTGATGGTGGTGATTATAATGTATTATAATTACATCATTTATTTATTAATGAATTAATTAATTATTATCTATGTATTTATTTATTATTATAAAGGGGCAGACGGACTAAGACCCGGATTGATAACATAAAGCAGTGGACAGAAATGTCTTTTGAGCAGCTGACTAGAACAGCTGAAGACAGAAATTTATGGAGAACCTGTGTCTCAAGATCCATCACATTGTCACGGCCTCCTAGAGAGATAGATAGATGATGAGGATGATGGTGATGGTGGTGGTGGTGTTGTGAAGGTGATACGGTGACTTGGTGATGATGATGATGATGATGGTGAGGTGGTGATGATGATGATGATAATGGATGATGGTGATTTTATTGATAATGATGATGATTTATCGTGTCCATGATGTCAACACTGAAGAAAATAGACTACTGCATCAAGAAAAGATAGTTGGAAAACTTGACTTTAAAATAATCTTGACAACTTAAGTTCATCAATCAATTTAAGTTGAATGACGGTTTTATGGTTACATTTGCACACATTTGAAATGTTCTTATTTAGAAACGATTATGCATCTAACTCTGTATTTTTACTTTTCTTTCCAGGCCGTAGGTATCTCGGTGGAATTCGTTTCTCACATCACAAGATCCTTCTCTGTCTGCGTCAAGGGAAGTCGTTTAGAGAGGGCGGAGTACTCACTCGCTACCATGGGAAGTTCGGTGAGTGATATCAACTGACAACAGAAAAGAAACTGAGATGGAGCTAGGTCACACGTCGCTGGAAAAAATCAATGCAATCTATAATGATGTCATTTTCAATCCCAAATTCCACTTCCTTTCGAAACCATGTCATTGGCTTTTATATTTAGAAATAAATAAAATATGTAAGAAAATAGGAAGTTAAATTGGTTGATTATAAGAGCATTTTACTTTCTCCGATTGATTGATTGATGGTATATTTTACCTGACTGCTGAGAAAACAATTACTTATGTATTTAGGTAAGGTAACCAGGGCACTACGGCTTTTAGTTAGAGGACTCAGTAATAAGGATTACTGCCTTAGGGCACTAGCACATCGACTTGGTTTTGAACCTTGGACCTCCTAGTTACGAGACCACTGCTCTACCACTGAGCTATCAAGCTTCTTGTCATACAATGTGAATCTCTGTTAGGCTTATTTCATTTTCTGTTGCTTGTCAATGTAAAACAAACGAATCGATTCAATAATTTCTATACATTTTCTAAATTTTCTACATATAAGTTGCTTTTCTTCGAAAATACTGTCTAATTTATGAAGAAAGGTCTCACTATTAACCTACTTATCCTACCAATCAGGTTCTTAGCGGAGTAGCAATGACAAACCTTCCAGGAATCATTGTACTCGCTTTCGCCAAGTCCCAGCTCTTTGTTGTCTTCTATTTCCGAATGTTTTTGACGATCACGCTGGTCGGCACCGTTCACGGTCTCATCTTCCTTCCCGTCGTCCTCAGTTATATTGGTAAGCTGTCATCCACAACCCATATCATTTCCTCATTTTTTTGCTGTCGTTCTCTGTTTTACTAATTTTTTTTTGATCTGTCGTAGTGGTGCTCCATTATATTAATTTCATTCATTGTTTCAAGCCTTCGTCATTTTGATATATCCTTATTTAGTTCTTACTTAATTTCGATCCTAATATTATTCGTAGCTTCTCAAGTTCTTCTTCTTCCTACCCATTGGCTTCTTTCAAATTTAGCTCATTATTTTTTCTTTCTAAGAAAGAATCATTACCACATATTTTTATGTTGAAAATCCCTGTATCAAATCTTGCTGTGGAGATTATAGATAATTTTGCGTCATCAAACTGAAAGGATTGGTCCCGTGCTCTCTGAGAAAAACCTCTGAAACAAAACCTTGGATAATACTTAACCCTCCGTCCAAATTACTAGACTACGGTGCTATATAGGTCAGAAAGGTAAAAAGGTATCATGTTGTTCCCTTATCATGCCACTCTTAGATTATTGCGATATCGCATGGTCAAATACCTCATCAAAAGTTCCTGATAAATTATTAAAACTGCACAATAGAATAGCTGGAATGATTCTGGGTACACATTCGCGAACTCATACAGTGGACATGTTTAGGATCTTGAATTGGCAAGAACTGCACATCCGATGGAATCAATGTAGAATGAAGTATAACTGTAGAAGTTTATAAAATGTCTTAATGATCTCGCACTAGATTATTTGAAATAATTTGTTCACCAGACCGATTCTTTCGTTTGACACATGATTCCGAATTAATGGCTCTTTTAATAATACATTAAGATTATTTAACAATGCTGCTAGTCGTACTTTTGAATACATGGGATGTACTGAATGGATCATCCTTAGTGTGAATCAAAGAAACAGTCGGTCGTTGCATGCTTTAAATTGTCACAGAATAATCCAAATTAACAGTTGATCTACATCTATACATTTCATCAACAAAACGTTTATATATGATTAACCCCGTAATATGTTGTCATTTTCTAAAGTGTTCCAAATTACTCATTTCTAATGTCAGCTTAAACAGATGGAAACGATATGATATAAAAGTTTACTTTTATATCGTTTATATATTTTTTTGTATTAGTTTTTGTTCTGTTATTTTGTTTTTGTAGCTTGCATTTCATAGAAATTTTATTCAAATTTCTCTACAGTCTGATAGATGATTTTTACTGTTGACATCAAATCATTATTTTGTATATTTGTAAATTGATTGATTTTCTGTAACTAATTTCTACAATGGATTATATTTTCCCGTTATTTCAGTCTTGAAAACATCGGTTATGTACGTAATGAAGGCTGACACAGGGCTGTTGTGTAAAGCAGTTATGAAACTGACAATGCTACCCTGCATGTATAAATAAAACTGCAAATGAATAAATGAATAAAAACCGTGATCGGTTTACATTTTTTTTATTTATCCCTGTATATTTTTTTTCTAACAGGACCTGATGTAAACCAAGCCTACCTGTTAGAGGAGCAAGAGAACCAAGATGCTGAGAAATCGAGTAGAAGTGGTAAAGAACGAGAGGTTAACGGTAGCACCTCCAAACATCACGCTTACGATAACTCCATAGAATTGGAGGAAAGTGGAGAAAAGAAGAAGGGAGGTGATGAACCTCCCGGCTACGATGTGGTGATTGGAGCACCAAGGAACTCGGTCGAAGTCCAGGCCGATTTCCCAATGAATGAAGACAATGCTGATGATAGGTTATGATCGTGGGAATGAAAGTAAGAAGAGTCGTTGGAGATCGGATTGAAACGAAAGAGTGTTACGGTGTGACAACGAACAAATGTAAAGATTTGATGTAGGTTTTAGGATGATGGGGTGATGATGAGGATAATGAGGATGATGATGATGATGATTTCGATGACGATGACAGTGATGATGATGATAATGACAGTTAAGATAATGATAATGAAAAATTCGGCACTTAAAAATTATGATATGGCTTTTTCTGTATTGTGCCTGTTGTTAGCATAAATTGTGTTGTGCTATTATTCCATTCAGCTGCAAGACAAAATGAAAATGTCATTCATCTCTTTTAAAAACATTTCCTGTACATGACAATTTGGGGATTAAATATTGGTTTCCTTTTTAAGGGTAATTAAAACTTACCAAGGGTAAAATTTTGAAATACATGTATATCGTGAATAAATATCTTTTTGATCTCGAAAGGAGTTCATATTTATCCATACTTTGACATACATGTATAATGGTGCCAGCTTATATGTATAATGCAATGTTTAGTCCTGATTTTTTTGTACAGAGTTTACCCTAAGTTCTTATTCAACCTGTTAATCAAAATGATCAGTAACGTGCTTTTGATAAGATTGTTTTGTGTAAATAGAAACAAATTTGTCAACTCTTTCAATTAGCCATCACCTGATGCGAATTATATCGTTTAGTCTGTTTTGTTTTCAATCTGATTCTTAAAAATTGTTTTACGAAAACAAGTCAATTACGAGGCTATCAAGGACAATAGAAGTATATTGTGTGGTTAGAATTATGTGTATTGTTGTCGAAATATACTATTTTTATCGCTAGTGTTGCACAATGCTTGTAGAGCATATTTAAGTACTACCAGAATGGCAGATCTGTAATTCGTCTAATACCCAGTATTGGAAGCCAAAGGCTTTTAAAGTTTTTAATCAACAGAATTAATATACCGTTTGATAATAGCCATAAAGGCGCTAAAAAAATTATGTAAAGTGATATGACTTTGATAAACTCTAAAAAAGTCGAGTCAATGTTTTGACCAGATCGCCTGGTCACATTTTCTTAATCAGATTCTAGTCATTCTGACTAGGATTATGTTTATTTTAATTATATGATTCTGTTCATTTTGACTAGGATTCTGTTCACTTCAAACCCGAAGCTGGTAGTTTTGACTAGAATAGTGCCGGTGCCCATGGGAATAGTTATTCTAGTCAAATCTGACGAGATTCTAGTCATATTTGACTAGATTGTTTTTAGAGTGTATCCTCCTTGCTTTCAGCTGATAATATGCACATAGCTATTATGAATTGTGTAACCCACACATTGTATTACCGAATGATCATTTGTGCAGATCATTGTTATGTTTAAAATGTGCGTCAGTTTGTTAGTCATATAGTTTGTTGTTCCTTTATATGTGTGGGAAATAACACGTTCTTTTTCTTGTTAGCATATATCTAACTTATTTATCCCCAACATGCCTAATATTATACCTTGGATTTCTTGCGTTAGAATACGAAAATTACAGTGACAATACTGCTGCTGTTATGCTTTAATTTCTTAGGAATTGTTGCTTATAAACTTTACGTCAAGAAGGAACAGAGCTGTATATGAAATCTGTGAGTTAACAACTTCTCATTGTCTTCAAACTAAGTGACTTTAAAACTGTCATGATCTGTCACCGTTTCTATCAACGGCAATTTTCTTTTAAAGCAAATTTTAAGAAAATAAATTGGTTTCTACCGTGTGAGAAATGAAAATAAAATGTATTGCTATTACGAAGTAGAATTTGTTAGTACATGTATAGGTGTTTATCTTAACGAGTATTTGTATGAAATGTTAAATTGAAGAACAACATTTAAAGTGTCTTACACTTAGTCTATATAAAAGAGATATCGCACACTATTATGCGATGCTTACGCTCTGAATTAGTCTAACATTGTCAGTTTACAACCATCAAAAATATTTATGATGGATGATTTATCCATCATAATTATTTCATGTTTATTTGGAAAGATTAGATAAATTCAGCGGAAAGGAGAATATAAGAGGGAATAAACAGGACATAGAATCATCTGATCATGAAAGATGGCTATTGGAACTACTCCCATTTTCTTTCCGCCCTATTCTTAAAGAAATCGGGGGACCTCATGGAGTAAATCATCTGCAGAATCTATTTCTGCCCTTGAAATTCCCGATTATGTTTTATGATAAAATATGCTATGCTAAGTGGTGTTGAATGACGGCCAGTTCCTCTGCATGACAGCATATAGGAATACCTCCTACCATACCTGTGTTTATGCTTTGAATAAAAAAGCTTTACTAAATGTTTTATATCTTTGTTCAATCTGTATACATTATATGGTGCCCTCTTTACCCACCCTCCCTCTCTCTCTTTGCTCTTTCTATCCCTTTACGTTGATTAATTTCCTCTATTCTATTAACATTCTTACGTTTTCTTTAGAAACATCCTTTCCCAACATAAAGTGCCTGCATGAATCCAGAACATTAAACAATCTTGTTACTATACAAAAAATAGATGTTTTGTCTGTTAGTGCGTACATGGTCTGAGCAACAACCATATTTTCGCAGTATATTTGCCGCCATAAAATGCAATTTTTACTGTGTAAACTTAATGAGTATCCTTGTCAAAAACTCATTTGTGAAGCTTGTGACGTAATAAAATGTGAAATTTATTCTGTATTTCATCGTGTGAAAAGATGTGATCATTAATGAAGTGTCTCTCGTCTTTCCTTGACAACTGAAATAGACAACATCCTTCTGACACTTCATCGACAAGTACATTAAAATAATTTGCATGTCATGGATTTTGTTTCATATTTTTACTTATTGATAACATCATTTGCTGGTGATACACTTGCTATACTATATAAACATTTTTGGATAATTGGTATATTTTGTGTTTCAACTTGTAAACTTGTAAAGCCGGGGTAATAATTATTGCAGGGCCCTAAATGAGAGCAGTATTTAGTATGGATGAGACTATCCTGGGTAAACAAGACATAAAATTATAATTATCAAATAATCTTTCCTTAAATATTCCTTATAGCTAGTGAAGCTATTGAATAAAAGCATTCTACTCTTTGTGATGAAGAGTTTCATTTAATTAAGATACATTAGGATAAATCAATTAAATAAAAAAATTTAAAAAAATAGCAGATTCCCTCAATGCTACAAATATTTCCACTAACACCTACGTGAACATAAATTTTAATTTCTCCCTTTTCTCTTCCTCGGTTTCTATTTACCTCTCATTTTCCCTTTATTCCTCTAAACTATTCTCTCTCTGTTCTCCCTCCCTCTCTTTTCTTTCTCCACCTATAGCTCTTTCTCTCACTGCTCTCCTTTACTCTCTATCTCTTTCCACCTCTCCGATCTCCACTCTGTCCTTTTTTCCCCATTCTCCCTTTTGCTCTCCCTCACTCACTCTCTCCCCCTCCCAAAACTACTTCAAATCATTGTCTTCACTCGACCCTTTCTGCAAATAATGTACATTTATTTTATCCGTTCATTCTCCAATAACCATCGATAGTCTCATTCTTGCCAAGACTTTAATACAACATAAAAAATATATATACAGCTAAAATTTACTGTTCTGATAACCACTGACAGTCGTTAATTTCGTCATGCACAGATAAGAAATTAAATAAATAACTTAACGAATAGCGAGGACATACAGTTAAATCGATATCGTTATGGCAAATTTCATGTTTACATAGTTACAGCGTTCTACGAGAATATCATCATCACCATCATCATCATCATCATCATCATCATCATCATCATCATCATCATCATCATCTGCGTTTTTTGAAGAAGCCTTGTGGAATCCAACGCTCAAGATATTATTAAGGCTACTGGAAGACTTAAGTCCCGAATAAATGGAATTTCATATCATTTTGGTCTAAGCTTGTGTATCATTGTGTAAAGATGTATTTTTCTTTCATTTTAAACCCCCCTCATGGTCGAAGTACGAAATTTCGCTGTTTTCACAGTGTAAAATGTCTCAGGGCGGTGGGAAACAGTACATTTTGTGTTACAATTCAAGCGCAACCAAAGATAAAAATGTACTGAATACCGGGTTGGACTGTTCAGACGTAATGATAAAAAAAAAAAAAAACAAGATGAATGCGACTGTGTCTCCTATATGCCTCCGCCTAAATTCAGTTGATGGCTCAAACTATTCTTGAAATCTTGTGATAACCAGAATAAAAATCCTCTAATTACATGTTAATTGACCTCTGTGACATTTGACCTTACACCTTATAACCCCAAATTCTGATCACTTTATCTCCTCCTAGTCATGAATACAAAATAGTTGAGATATTTCAAAGGTATTATATTTTGTATTATATTTTGTAGTATTATGAAAATTGTATTTTGTTGGGAATGAAAAAATGAAAAAATATGAATTTAAATATGAAAAAACCCATTAATTTCACATACACCTGTACAATGACCTCTATGACGTGTCACCTTTGATCTACGTGAACAAAAATCTAATCAGTTCGTCTCATTATGGTGATGCATACTAGTACCATGTTTGAAGTTTAAACCTCAAATGGTTCTTGAGATATCGCGTTAACAAGGCTAAACCAGTTCAGTGGGCTGAACCTGCATTTTCAGAAATTGACCTGTGACCTTTGACCTTTCACCTACGTACCCCAAAATCTAATCAGATCGTCTTCCTATGGTGATACATACTAGTACCAAGTTTGAAGTTCATACCTTATGTGGTTCTTGAGTTATCGCTAGAACAAAAAAGCGGGACGGACGGACGGACGGACAACCCGAAAACATAATGCCTCCGGCACCACCTTCGGTGGGCGGAGGCATAAAAAGGAAAAATATTTCTCCCAGTCCATGAACATAATGATAAGCGTACGGGCACATTTATAGCTTATTATTATTATAACTTATTCATAACTTTATAACATATAAATTTGAGGTCATTCAAACATCTCGCTGCCCGAATATTAGTATTTTTCATTGGGGGAGGGCTGCAGCCCCCAGACCCCTTCCCCCCGCCTCTTACGCCTATGTACATGACCTTGATTAACATCGAGGTTGACATTTACCGGTAAATTGTACGAAGTCCGATCTCAGCTTCGAGCGTTTTACCATTTCATATCAAGTTAGTCTCAAAAAATATCAATAAATATCGTCACAAGCAATATTTCAGTATGTGATCACAACACCTATAAAGGCTATGAGTCTGTATTTTTTAATATAGTAAAACAAGTATATTGTCCTCCTGAGCTTCTTTCCAGTCTGTCAACCATTTCCAACTATATACGTGACAAAAACATCCATCGAAACCTTTATAAATCATTAATCTATCAAGTCTGAGAAGAAATTTGTTGTTGTTGTTGTTGGTTTGATGGCGATATCCATCGATTTCGATGATTTACGCCAGGCTAGCTGTGAGAGGGCGACATTGCCCTCTTATGTGATCTTGCTCTCTTGCTCTCTATGATTCTGATACCTTGCCCGGTGTGTAAGCTAAAGACTTACCTTGGCCTTTGTTATTGGCGTAGTGCAAGTTTAGGGAAGATTAATCTGTGCTTGTTACTCCACATTAATTTGTTAGTTATTTGGTATCAGAACTGGGTAAGACGAAAAATTATTGGAGTTTCGATGTTAACTAAGGAGTTACTGATGTATAATGTGTCCTATATTTAGTAATAATTATAGTCCGTCGGCTGCCATATTTTACTTGCAATATCAGGACTTTGTATACGCATCATCTACTCACCTTTTTTTTTTTATTCTCTCCCTCCATAATATTTCCCTGTTTATTTATTCATTGGTATGTATATATACGTGTATAAACATACACACAAAAAACCCATACACTCAATCATTAGCGTACCTAAGGGGGGGGGGCAGGGGGCAGAGTGCCCCCCCCGGACAACTTTTGACAGAAATTTTTTTTTGTCCCCCTTTTAGGCCCTTTTTTTTGTTGTTGCTTGTCAGAGAATTCTGGACCCCATAAAATCTGATACCCCCTCCCCCACTGAGCGACTTTTGGAGTACTGGCGAGACGAAAAAAAATATGGACCTCCCTTTTCGGACTTATACCTTTTTTTTTTTTGCTTGCCAGAAAATCATGGAGCAAAACATCTGATAACCCCACCCCCCCTCCCCACTGAACGACTTTTTGAGGGCTGGAGAAAAAAAAAAATTGTCGCCACCCCCCCCCCCCCCCCGGGTCTCCCTCCAAGCCGAATTTGACAGTTGACAAAAATTGCTCCCCCTGTAAAAAATCGTGGGTACGCCACTGCAGACAATGACTATAATGTGCTGGAAACATTTATAATGATAAAGAATAACGCTTCTAAATATAAATAAATAAATAAATAAATATATATATAATTATATATATATATATATATATATATATATATAAAATAATTGTGAGAAATGAAAATGAGAGAATAATGGTTGCGTAGCTTAAATCAAAGTTCCCCAGAGCTGTCCTCCCTTTTTGAATTTTTGCAAAGGTTGGAAAAATGTCTCCGCCGGAAATCGAACCCGGGTCGTTGGCTTAGAACGCCAATGCCTTAACCACTAGACCACGGAGACGGGCCAGTATATATATATATATATATATATATATATATATATATATATATATATATATATATATATATATATATATATATATATATGTATAGCAGCGCCTCGTCTGATAAAGTGTTGCGATTGATTCGAATCAGTCGCAACTCTTTATAAGACGGGGCCCAGTGTTCAATAAGTGTCAATAAATGGATGCTGAGACGATGATCTTTGTAGGTATTAAATGAATTTACATAGGGTAACTGTGCTAGTTCCAATCATTTTTCTAAATGAGAACCTTCGACTTCTTCATAAGGAGGGGGTGGTGTCAAAGGGGGCATATCGTTGCCCCCATCCATCGGGGGTGCACTCGGTACCCCGAGGCCAGGAAGAGAAAGCGAAGGTTGATAAGGAGCACCATAGGGTGGCGCCATAGATGAAGTCTGTGGATGATAAGGTGCAGCTGGTTGCGGGGGATATTGGTTAGCGGCAGCGGTGGGATTATAACCTGGTTGATGAGGTACAGGATAAGCACCTGTCGGTGGAGGAACCTGTTCAACGGGGTATGAATAGGGATGCGAAGAGCATGGGGTACTACCAGCAGCAGGTGGAGGCGGAGGCACACCCATGGTGTGACCGCTTACAGGATCATGCTCACCAGGAGAATGTACGTAGATGTTTAAATCGGAACCTTGGACTGGAGCCATTGGAATTTGGTTTGTTGGTGCTCCCGCAGTTGCCTCTGGAGGTGAATTTTGTGACACTGTGGCGTATTGCTCCCTTCGTTTATTTCGCCTCCAGCACCAACAGCAACAACAGAAGAAGATACAGAATCCTACTAATGTTAAAACGACTGACAAAACGCCAGATATGAGAACTCCGATATCAGATGATCCACATGACACTGTATAACAGAGAAGAGAAAGAAAGAAACCCATAATCGCAATAGTTTATTGAAAAGCTGGGAAGATCATGCTAATTCATACGATATTATTATGGTCATCATCAATACAAAAAACATGAGGAATACTCTTACCATGCATCATAATTATCTTCACATTGATTTCTTCCATTATCATATCAAGTAATTCAGTTTTGTGATAGCGTTAGAGTAGAAAAAGGACACAGGAAAGAAAAGAAAATACACAAGAGAGTTGGACTATAATACATGTACAGGGATAATTTATAAAGCTAAATTGACTTTAAAACTATTTCCATGGAAATTACCATGCTTTTGTTTGCACAGCAAACTGAAAAAAAAGGCAAGTAATAAAAGCAACAACCAATTTATTGATGAAGGCAATCACGTCACCTCAATATCAATCCATGTCATTTTTCATGACTTTACATTGGAAATTCGATATGTCATAATAGAAGGTGAGTATATAACCTTAATAATTTTTTATTCATTGATTATAGCATTTTGAGTTAAAAATCACCTGTTTCATTTGGACAACAGATGCTAACATCTGGGGAATCACCGCAATAGATATCTTCCCAAGTACTAGACAAAGAAGAAAGAAATAGCGCAGGACAGTGGGTGAAACGTCTTTCGAAGCCATTACAACCGGCAAAATAAGATCTATCCCTTGAACTGCTTGCAAAATAATTATCAGCGAGAACGATTGGGTTAGATGTATCCAGGCCAAGTTGACGGCAGGCCACGGTTGCTTCGTTTACAGTAAATCTGATGCTACAGAATGACGCCCACGCTCCTGTAAGGTAGATTTCGAGACGCCCTCTACGGTTGTCCGACCCATTTACAAGTCTTACTTCTCCATTAGCAATGTACTCTAGACAGGTAAAACATAGAGGTATATATCAGGGAAATGAAATCACAATTATCCATTAGTTGCTCAATTTACCCCCAATCAAGATGTATCAAGTTACTTGATTTCCAGCTCCTAATTCCCCCGAAAAAAAACACAACAACACAAAAACAAAGAAATAACACGATCGCAAAGACTTTCGAAAAATCAACCTTCTTCTTCTTCTTCTTGGATTAGTTTTAATGGCGCATGTCATTCAGTTTTCGAATACTTAAGCCAGTATACATCCAGTTGCATTATGTTGCACTGTATTGTTTTGGGCGATTTAGGGGAGACTCATGACTAGCTGCCGAAACAAACCGTTGCCCGTTTTTTAATGTAATTTCTGGTCAGCCGGGTTCTCTACATCGAACAGACTTCTCAGCAGGCATGACTTATAATGCACATGCGCAGCCTTTAGGCCTCTCTCATACATAAGGCAATAGACCTGTTCACAAATATATTCAAATTTTATGCATACTTTTAAAACAAAGGTTGTTCTTGACAACCTGAAAGCTTGTCAGATGCTTGTCAGACATAGCAACAAGTAATGTATGCAAACTGCATTCTAACAGGTCTATTTCAGTAGCCTTGTGCATCACATATTGAAATGTGCGAACATTACAATGACGTGTTACGTAATCCGAACAGGATTTCTATCGGCAATACAATACATTGAAATTGCCCTTGAGTTGATTTTCCGAAAGTCTTTGCGATCGTGTTAAACAATAATTCATGAATCTCTGGAATCAGCCTCCGTGCATTGACACTATGGAGATATGTATTCGTATCATTAACATTATGAGATAATGAATCATTAACTGGAAGATAGAAATGAACGAATTTTGCACGGGGGTGTCCAGAATTTTTTTTCTTCGCCAGCCCTCCAAAAGTCACTCAGTGGGGGTGGCGAGAATTATTTTTTGCCAGCCCTCCAAAAGTCGCTCAGTTGGGTGGGGGGGGGGGGGGGGGGGGGGTTATCAGATTTTATGGGGTCCAATTTTCCTCTAGAATTCTCTGACAAGCAACAACAACAACAACAAAAAGAGAGAGAAAAAAGGATCACTTATAAACTTCTTGGGTCAAAAGTTGTCAGGGGGGGGGGGACAGTCTGCCCCCTTGCCCCCTTGGGTACGCTAGTGCTGGTGCGGCTTTTGACGTGTCATGTGATAGTGACATCGTACAAAAGGTGATTGCAAAATGAACGTACATTGCGTCGAATTACTGGCGTACGAGCTAATTACCTTCACACGCTCTATTAGCGCAGGTAATAACGCATGCAGTCAAAATGACACCTCATCTGTATAACAGGATAAAGTTGTCTCTACACTTACCGCCCTTGCAAGTAACTCCGACGTCCTCCTCGTCGTGCTGGGATGCTTCAGTACTCACTTCAATGTTGGACAATTTGCAGTCCACAAACTGGGTATCCCCTGGTTTGCAGGATATATCAGTCCTCAGAACCCTTCCTGTCCCCGGCCCAAAGACATTCACGTCTG
This sequence comes from Heliocidaris tuberculata, assembly GCA_025618425.1. Lineage (NCBI taxonomy): Eukaryota > Metazoa > Echinodermata > Echinoidea > Camarodonta > Echinometridae > Heliocidaris > Heliocidaris tuberculata. Next base: position 33,779,439 of record CM046845.1, on the reverse strand, counting down.
TTACGGTCTGTGCCTCAGTGAAAGGCAAGCGCAACTGTCGGCAAACCAGTGTCGGAAAGTTGATCAGTGATCGGGCGGGAGTGAAGGATCCACCACTCAAAGTGTTCCACATGTTCTCATAGTATAACTCGACAAGTCCTTCGTTGGCATTCTTACCATTCACTAGACGCAAATCGCCATCGCCTTTCCTCGAAAAGAGAAGGTAGAGATAGTTCGATTTGACTAGATTTTTACTCATAATGTTTAGAACAATATTGAGAAATTTAAAAGAACCTTGAACGTAACAACAATAATATTCGTTAACATTTAGCCTCGATGAGTAAGTTTAAATGTGTGAACTGACTTATGATTCATTAATCTCTTAAACACCCTCAAATTAATATTAGAACGTGAAGTGTAAGTTAAGCCCGGCTAACATGATGCGTCATTTGCTGACGTTAGGACCGCGTCAGTGAATTGTACGGTCTTTTGTGCGTTATGAAAGAGCGATATTGTTTCAAAAGTGATTGCAAAATAAAATGGCGTATGTGTTAAGGCCACCGCACACCTCACGATCGGTCTGCGATCCGATTTGTGAAATAAATCGCTTTTGCATTAAATATTGGCATTTTAACAAACCCTGTTCAGGTGCTGAAAAGCAATATGAATACTAAATATAGGGCTTTGGTGAGCTGTCAGCTTTCTACATGGAATAAGGGCAAAATAAGTTTCAAATTGTAGGCAGTCGTACGATTTTTGTGACGTCACTACGACTTGGAGCCGATTTGGCCATTCCACCGACGAGAAAACTCGGCAAAGTCCGTATTATCGAGATTACTATCTGTATGACTGTTCAGACCCTCAATCAAAAATATTTTTCGTTTTTAAATGATTTGTCAAATGATATTACATTTTCTTCTCAAATCGGATCGCAGACCGATCGTAAGGTGTGCGGTGGCCTTTAATTGTCATCATAGGCTCCATTAGCCCTGGTAATGACGCAATCGGAATGGCGCTTCGTGTGAGGTGGGCTTTCGAAAGGAAGCCTACTCCTCTATCTTACCTGCTTTACAAATGACCCCGATGTCATGATCAATATGTGCATCTTCCAATCGTTGTTGGTTCCAGTAGAAATCCTTGCAGTCAACAAGCCTATCCTCGCTACCATCACATATTGCGTTCGGTACCAAGACCAACCTTGGCTTCACATCTCGCCCGAAGGCATTCACGACAGCTTCGGATCTCATGCTAGGGAAGCCCAGCTGTCGGCATACTACGATTGCGATTTTCCCACCGACGGTCTGATTGGATATCGCCATCCATGTTGTATCGTAATACATCTCCACCCGGCCTTCAGAACTCGTTGAACCATTGACAAGCCGTAAATCGCCATCACCTTAACAAACAAAAAAAATGACGTAGTTATGATTCTGTCGATATGTATAGTTAATTAAACCAGAAATGTGAGCCATATTTAGAAGTGCCCAAACTCATGGGTTACATATATCATCGCTGGGGTGGCAAAACCTTGTATCTCAAATTTTGGTGAAAATGGCTTTTTGTATTATAATCTCCAGATAATCAGTCAAGTGATGTCCTGTCCAAATCCTAGCTCTCTTACACCAAAAATGAAGACACCATGGCATGTAAAGGAAAGGCGATCCCATTGCTTATAGTCCTTTGGCAACCATGTTTTTTCGCTCTTCTGAACATTTGACATTTTTTAGATCCGAGGTTTTGTCGCCCTAGTGATTGTAACTGGCAGAACTGAAATTCTGTCAAGCACTTATAAATTCTTTACCGGAACATAGGTATCCAAGCAAGATGAAATTATGCTAGCAGACATCACTGTACGGGTACAGCTAGAGGCTATTCCATTACTGATTTCGGCAAAGTCATAATTCCTGCATAAACAATCATGTAGCCATACATGTACAATTATTCGTTTTACTCTTGTGCCCTGTCTGAAAATTCAGAAAGCTGAGGATCAACTTTTTCTCCTTGCAGAATAGAAATTGATCGGGGGTGGGGGTGGAGGTGTAGTCCGTTGGAGGGTAGTCTGTGTGATGTCGACACAAGGACTTCGGATCTGCCCTCATTGCTGGATACGCCACGGGTTGTAAGCACCCCTGGTTTTGGATCAGAAATATGCTCCGGTGACATCTCCGGGGGAGATAAATTACCTGATAATCAGCTGATATCATTAAAAATTCATTAATTATGCAAATTTATGCAAATTTATTTAAAATTGACGAAAAATGCTACTTCTCTATTTCACATCGGATTTTTATTCCGATTGTTTTATCTGATAGGGCTGGGTGGGGGCTTCCAAACTTCTACACAGAATTTTGAAATTCATTATTCATGCAAATTTATGCAAATTTATTCAAAATGGCTGAAGGTTCATAATGTTTTCATGTTTTATATTTCAGTTGTATACATGCATTGTTGGTATTCTCTTCTTTTGCATTCAGTAACATTATTAATTTATTCACTAAAGTTTTTCACTGAAGTTTTAAGGTTCAGGCTAGTTAATTTCCACAGATCTGCACTTCATTTATTACGCATTGCGTAATTTACTCATTCACTTGTTGAATATTTATTTAGTCTTATGATCTTAAATTGCCAGAATCACCACTATAACTACTTCCTTTTTCGGTCATGATTTGTCCTGCTTGCTTCTCCCCCTTTCTTTTTTCTTTTTTCCTTTTTCCTTTTTCATTTTCCTTTTTCTTTTATCTGTTTTCCTTTTCCTTGTCGTTTCGTGTTTGTTTGTTGTTCTGTAATACTGTTTTGTGTTTTCCAAGTCTTCGTAGGCACAATTTGAAACAATTTTATTTTCCCTGGGGATCCACAAATTACAAGCACTGCTTTTTAGTGGATCCCCCACATTTCCTCAGAAATTAAGAATTTCTTTTAATAATTCATTATAAAAATTTATGTTCAGTGTACTTGTACACTTATCAAGAAAAAATGAATTTGTACATATATTTTACATATTTTCTGTAATAATATCTGTAATGCCATTGTCTTTTCTTTCTGTTGGAAATGAAATAAATACGAATTTGAATTTGAATTTGAAGAGAGGCAGGAATAACTAGGAGAGGCAAAAATGAGAGGGGGAGGAATAGAATGAGGGAACGCAGGAGGAAAGAGGCTGTCTAATACATGTAGTTTAAATCTACAAGTTTACTTTTCTTGGTTAGGGTACAGGGTTAGGTAGAGTGTTAGGTCCCGAGTTGAATTTATAACTTCTTTTTAAAAAAGAGTGAATTTTCACTATGTTTTCACTCCCCCGGGAGTCACGTCAGTGATTACTTGTTTAGGAGAGAATATCGAGTGGTCTCTAAAAGGAAAAAGGTGGAGTTTCACTCTATTTTCACTCTATTTTCATTCCCCCGGGGAGTGATGTCAGTGATCACTTGATTTTTTTTTGACTGATTAGCGTTAGAAATAATTGACTGTGGAGCAATTTTCGCCTGAGCATGTGCCGTAAAACACTCTGAATATAATATATCAGAAGCAAAAACTGATGTAAAAGAATATAGTTCTAACTCTTGATTGAATCATTGTACAAAAATGAGGTTACTCACTTTGTGCTAAACACTTTTCAACCAACAGACTGACGATGCAAATGATGATAATGAGTGGTGATGTTGAAAACTGCATCTTAAATTCCGAGTTACACGATAGAAAATGCATGGAGTTGTGTGTTCACAGCACTGATTTTTTTTCCGTAGAGATGAGTGGTTCACAGTCTTGACGAAAGGATGTAGGAGATGCAGATCGATACACAGAACGATACACAGATCGATACACTGAAAGAAATTTTCAAATGACTTCACTTTGATAAAAAATCTAGAAGGGATTACGCATCATTGGGTACCCGTAAGCCCAGAATAGAAATAAGTTATAGGTTTTGTTTGAAAAATACAAAAAGACAGGGAATGAAAATGAAAACCATGTCCAACTGGGACATGTGTATTGAATATTGTGTATTCCATGCATGAGCTGAGTAGGCTATACTACATGTATATTGAATTGAATAGAAACTTCATTTCGTGCCTTTGTTCGAAAATACAGGCTTTATAAAAACGATTGTAATAGCAGACTAGGCCTCAATAATGTCATACTAATTAACAATTAGAAAAGCCGACAGTAAGCACGCAGGGGTCAAATCAAAAGTTTGATGAATAAAAATCAGTAGATCCACTGCGAAAGTTCTGTACTCCTCATGTCCTCCTCCTCTACTACTACTACTATCACTACTACTACTACTACTACTACTCTATTTTTCTATTTCTCCCCTACCCCTTCTCTATATATCTCCCTCTATCCTTTTTTTTCTATTTCTCCCCCCCCCCCTCTCTCTTTCTCCTTCTAACCCTCTATCTTATATATATGTCCCACAACTACTCTTGACAACTGTATATTTTCTCTATGCCTTGCATCATGAATGCGATATAATGGCAGCGCCTTGGTTTACAGTACTGTATGTAGATGTATTCGTCTTTTTTCAACTGTTCAATAACAATACTCACGTTGCACAGACAGAGATAGAAGTACATGTATGTAAGGCCGACATGTATATTGTACGTGGTACATACTGTAGCTCCACCCCCGGGTTCCACCCTGGTGCACCGTCGCGTCGTGGTTTGAAAATAATACAGGCTATATAATGGATAACTATAGGCAGGAGTTCCACTGTATAAAAATATCAAGGAGTTTCAGACATATCCTTGAGAATTATGCTTTTAAAAATGATTGCTCGGCCGCTAAACATATATGACATCCTGAGCCTTCAAGTTCATGGTATAAAGATTATGCAGTGTATGTAACGTTATATCTCTCCCCTCCCCCCCCCCCCCCAATCCATTTCTCTCGGCATGTCTTGATCGCTGTTTTCCTCTCTCTCTCTCTCTCTCTCTCTCTCTCTCTCTCTCTCCCTCCCTCGATCTCTTTTTCTTTCTCACTCTCTCTGCCCGCATGCATGGCGGGTCATCCATTTGCATGACCTTCTACTCGGTTCAGTGGATCATTGTGTTTTATCCTCGCTGCCTATACTGCAACGACTACTACAGTACAGTACGTCTTCATTTACACTCTACCAATTAATTGTTTGTTTTTTGGTGAAAGTCAGGAAGAAAGAAATCATCAGATTTTAAAATCAACTGTTTGTGAGATACATACATGTTCTATGTAGTGGTCCGTTTGAACTACAATTTACAAAAATAATGATGTACATACAATAACATTTTTGATGTACCATTTCGCTACTGATCGTCTGCTACTAGCTACAGTGCTAAGCAGAGAATAAAAAAGAGTATACCAGCTCAACACAATAATTTATACTGTCTACTATTATATACTGCGACCTCGTGCAGGTAAGCATATGATATTGTATCTCTATATAACCAACATCAAAGCCATGGATTGCATGCATGCAGTGGCCTGGCTTCATTGAGGCATTTCCCTGATTGAGGGTAGACATCATCGGATGTATTTCATAGCTAGTAGTACATTCAGCTAGGAGGTCCACCTCCCTGGGACATTCATAGCCATAGCCTTATAGAGTGAGATCCATATAGACGCCTAGTTTGCAGGCACAAACCCTGGTCAAGTCGTAAAAGAGTGTCTGCACTGCAAGACTAGCTACCATAGGCCCTGTACTATAGCTGCTTGACACGACCAGTAGGTAGCTGGGTTAGGCTTTTCTCAAGACACAATGATTTTCTGATAAAGTGTCAAATTAGGGCCTGTGCTTGCAGACTAATAGACGCATAGAACATTCGATAATGCTTATAGCTTTAGCTTCATGACTATACAGGCTAGAGATTGCATATCTTCTTCATAACAATCTCTCAAGTTGCAACAAATACGGCAGAATGGGAGAAAGATGGGGGATTGTATATAGCAACGAACCTTCTTCAAGATGGCGTTGATGATGGTGATTGATATGGGCCGCCCGATTGATATAGCTATAACTCTCCGACCCCGAGAGTGTAATTCCACAGTCCTCGATCTGTCGCCATACATATACGTAGTCAGTACGTCCAACAATCAGCACAATATTGGCAAAATAAATAAATGAATCTAACACTAACCAGTATTTCAGCAATTATTTTTTTTACGTTAACCCTTACTGTACTGGGCTATTTCAAGCTCCTCTCCAACTGGGGGGGGGGGGGGGGGGGGGGGCTCTGAGCCCCCCTTCTGATCTGAGCCGCGACACGACCGATCGCCGCGAAATTTCCCACGGACCTTGAGAATCGCATAAAGAACACAAATACATTGTTATTTTTGTGTAAATCTATATTTCTTTCATTTAATATAATTTATGCAAATTATATGCAAAAATATACATTTCGATTGATAATTAAGTAAAGAAAGGGCTTGGAGATAAATTTTAATGCAAGAAGTTCTCTCTTAACCTTAAAAATATTATTACATAAGAAAATTTTTAAAAAGTGATTTCAATTCTTATATGTTCTATTGTTTTACGAATTTCTTATGTATTTCTTTGTTTATCAACTTGAACATTTTTATTGTTTTTTTTTTAAAGACTGCTTTTTCAGAGTGTTATATAATCCAATATTCAGTTAGAATAAATGATAATTACAGCTTAAAGAAGAAATTATAGTTTATAAAGGAGGAACATGATGAAATGCAGTTTCCCATTCATTTCAGAAATTCTCTGTTTTCGGGCTGACATGAGGTCATAAAAGGTCTGGTGACTCGGTAACGGTATGACCGATTTTTGTAAACTTGGTGTCAAAAGATGCGCAGGACTTGAAAGAAAAAAGTCAGAAAGTTGCGTGGCGTGAATTGCAGCGGTTCAAAATGCGCGACGAAATTTGTCCCCAGTACATTAAGGGTTAAGAAATGTGGAATGTAACCGAATAGTATGAAAGTATGTATTCTACATTCTGAAAGATGTAAATAGTCTTTTCAAAAGCAAAATGTACTGGATATATTATTATGTACAGTGTACGAATTATGATAATCACTATGGATTATGTAGTAGGAAAAATATTGTTATATAATCTACGTTTTATCATGTTTTATTAGTATTATTATAGAAGGGAGTTCAAACAATACAGTGAACCTAGTCCAACTTATCTGACAGTTTCCGTAATCGACCCTCTGACCTTTTGACTTAGCTCTGTTAAAATGAATCAGTTACAGAAACAGTCAGATATATAAGTGTCAGAACAGTATCAATCTTGTATGAATGTGTGGCTAAGTAATTTGTCCCATACTTTACCGATAACCTCAATGTTTTTAGTATACTTAAAGATTCTATCAAAGTGACAGCCCTAAGAGAGTTTGGCTTAGACCAAATAACATGAATAAGAAGGGAAATCATTCTTCCGAATGCAATGTTATTACCTGGTTGTGTTTCTTTACTCTAAGTAACGTATGGAATAGCGAATAACCAAATACCTTAATTGGACTTTCCAATTATGGCGCTATTCAAATATACCAGTTTGCAACTGAACCAAAGTTCGTCAAAGGGAAAGTTCTTCTATCTTTATATAATCAAAATTCATGTGCACGTACCGTGTACTGCATATTTCAGAGAAGTGAGGACTAAAATAGCCGAGTGCTAGAAGATTTACTTGAAACGTACCAATATAGGCTAAATTTATGCAAAATCAGTTATATTCACGCTTGTCATGATTTGAAAAATCCCTTTCTTTACTTTTATACAGCAACTCGATCTTCTTCTTTGCCTTCATAATATACCTGCTGAATTGTAATCATGCAATATGTGAAGCATCATTTCATCCTCATCGTGTGTGTCATCAGTTCACTAGAATGGGCAATGGCAAAAAGTAAGAAATATATTGGCATAATCTTCTTCTCCTTAATTTTTCTTCTTCTTCTTCTTCTTCTTCTTCTTCTTCTTCTTCTTCTTCTTCTTCTTCTTCTTCTTCTTCTTCTTCTTATTCTTCCTCCTCCTCCTCTTCTTCGTCTTCTTCTTCCTCCTCTTCTTCTCTTCCTCCTCCTTCTCCTCCTCCTCCTTCGTCTTCTTTTTATCCTTCTTCTTCTTCCCCTTCTTCTTGTTCTTGTTCTTCTCCTTATTGTTGTTCTCCTCCTCCTCCTCCTTTCTTCTTCTTCTTCTTCTTCTTCTTCTTCTTCTTCTTCTTCTTCTTCTTCTTCTTCTCCTTCTTCTTTAATTTACATTTTGCGATGGCTTACGGAATATGTAAGAAAGGTCCTTTCTCCTATTCATATTCGCATGCGAGGCTAGATGTTTTGTAATTTTTAAACATCATTAATGTAGTTCTGTGTGAGCATTGTGATACGTGGTGCATTCTCTACTATCAATCAAAAGGTCGAGGGTTCGAATCTCTGCCCGATGTGTACGCCCTTAGACAAGGCGTTTTATCTACAGTTGTCTCCCTCTCCCTCCACCCAGATGTTAAACGGGTACCTAGCAGGATTTATTTTTTGAAATTCACCTTGCGCTGCCAACAGCTTCCGAAGCCCTGAGATAAAGCTAGGGTAATGATATCCAAACCATTGAAAGCGCACAGGGACATTATGATATGCGCTATACAAGAAGGGTTTTTAATATAATTATTTATTATTATTGTTATCATTATTATTATTATTATGATGATGATGATTTTTATTATTATTATCATTATCATTATTATAAGGAATGTATTTCGCTTTTCGTAATGTGTCTCCCCAATCCAGGTAATGGAGATTTACGGCTAGTTAGCGGTAACACCACCAAAGGACGGGTCGAGATTTACTACGACTTTAAATGGAACACAATATCTGATAGGTTCATCCTCAACGGAAACGCTGTCGCTAAGGTAGTATGCCGACAGCTTGGTTTGCCTTTTACCCAAGCTGAGACAGTGGAGAATGTCTATCTCACTCGACCTGGTCAAGATGTTGGTGTCTTGGCGACGACTCCCATCTGTGACGGCAATGAGGCACGGCTCATAGACTGCAGTGGTTTCAGCTGGAGCATCTCACAATTTTACACTCATGACAATGATCTTGGTGTACAGTGCAGAGGAGGTGAGAGAGAACGATTAGAGAAAAATATAGTGAACAGGTTAAAGCTTAGGTTATAACTCGGTGACACGCAAAAGCCTCTGTTTCTTCATACCGAAGGACTATGATATCAGAGAACATGCTTCCCACGCTACCGAGAATAGTAGCCTTAGGAGAGACATATAGACACCCATCACACTGCTTGCATCTTTAGAGATCTAATGTAAATTCGTAGGTGAATAAAATATTAATGGTCGGGTCGTTACAACTACATTATTTGTTTGTTTGTTTGTTTGTTTTATTTTTCACCATGCAACATGATCATTTACAAATAACAAAATTCAGTGAGTTACATTGAAATATTCATAGCAGGAACAGTGCATAAACAAAGAATGTTTGAAGCGCAACGCCCCTATGGTATAACATAACTGATAATTATTTGTTGTGAGTGAACATGGCGTAAAATAAGACATTTTGTAGTTACAAATGTAAAAAGAAATTACAAAGGTTTAAAAACAAAGGGGGGGGGGGGCAAGGGGGCAGTTGCCCCACCCCCTCCCCTCACCAAGAAAAAAGGATATTAAGTGACTTTTCGGTCAAGCGAGGATGCTATTGCATGGTATAAATAAGCATCAAATTGCTGTTAAAACCTAATAAATAATGGTAATTTTCTCAAAAATTTTCTACTCGGCCGCCTCCGCCCTCGCAAAACGGTAATGTCAAGTATAGCTTATGAATCCAAACTTTAACAATAAAGAGAAGGGAAAACGAGATTCAGGTATCTTCTAAAAGATAAACCCAACATACAAAATTGCGGCTGATCTTATGTTTAGAATTTAATTCAGTCTGAAATACATGTATGCTCAAACGTACAGGTCATAGAATTTGCATGCGTTAAAATTGTCATTCAAAAGGAAGTGTGGTTCAATATTTTGCTCGCTCGCTTCGCTCGTTTGCAAATAACTATGGATTTATTGAATACCGCTGTATAACAAACGGCGCGATATAATACTTAACAAACAAATCATATCGAAATTAAAATAATAAAATTTACAAACAGGAGACGGGTTAAAGGAACGCCCACACGCCCACCGCACACCTCCCCCCTACCTCGATCCATGCATATTAAGTCCCCAAAAGTGAATTTCTCGCTTAATTGTATGGATCACCATTTGGTGGGATGTCTTGCCAGAGGGTACTTGCTTTTTCCGAAGGTTCATAATTCCTAAGGTTCGTAATTCCGAAACAATTTCCCATATCAGGGGGTTCATAATTCCGAAAATGATATAGGGTTCATAATTCCGAAAATTTTGATGTATTACTCCGACGGTTCGTTATTCCGAAGGTTCGTAGTTCCGAAAATGAAATAGGGTTCATCATTCCGAAAATGAAGAAAAAAAAAAAATAATAATAAACCGTTCTTGTATAGCGCATCGCATTATAATATAACGTCCCTATGCGCTTCCAAAGGGTTTGGATATTATTACCCTGGCTTGAGCTCCTAAGGGCCTAACATAACTTTTCGGAATTACGAACCTTCGAAAATATGAACCCTTTTTTATTTTCAGAGTTATGAAGCCTGTTCCATTTTCAGAATTTCGAACCGTCGGCGTAACGAACCTTTGGAAATACGAACCTTCAGAAAAACGAACTTTCGGAATTATAAACTTTCGGAAAAGAGACATGTAACCGTTCCCCCCCCCCCCCCCCCCCCCCGACGCCAAGGTCCAGATACGGCTCTGGTGGTCACACTTACTTGTAAAGACTATTATTTAGATACATGATATAACGGTATTGTCCAAAGGATATGCCGTTCTCTGAAGAAATAACAGAAGTAAGAAAGGCAGGCATTGTGTAGGAACATGGTAGTTTTCAAATGTAGAGAATTTTCCCCTCCCCCATGCAGTTACCGTTTGTATGACTACTATTATTATTGTATTATCCAAACATCGTTCTCCTCTGCTCAGAGCATATCCGCACGGGTGATCTCAGATTGGCCGACGGCTCAGACCGACTGAGAGGGCGTCTTGAAATCTACCAGGGGGACGCTTGGGAGTCAATCTGCAGTGTGGGCTTCGGCACAATCGAAGCAACCGTAGCATGCCGTCAGCTCGGTATCCTTAGTTCATCCAAGGTAGAGGTCTATCCTGATGCTTACTTTGGCCAGGGTAGCATAGGATATGGACCTTACATTGCCCACTGCAATGGTGATGAGGAGAGGATTGACTCCTGCCCTAGTTTCTATCAGTCCTTTAGTTCTGATAACTACGATGAGATGTTTTGTAGCCATTCAAAGGACGTAGGGATATGTTGTCCATTGGAAACAGGTGAGTAGGCTACAAGTATACTCGTATTTATATCTAAACAAAATTATTCAGAGAATTATATAAAGCAAATATTTAGGCTCAATAATTATATAGATACTTTCTTTTCAAATTAATTCATTATTTATTAGTGATAATTTACAGAAACGCTAATCAAAACACAGGATAGGATTTAATTATATAGGATGCCTTTTCTTCGTTATTACACTAAAATATTTCGTATTGCTCTTTATGCTACACTATTTATGACATTATGGAAATATATTTTACATCTATCTCAGGGGATGTAAATAATATTTCAATTATGTTGTATTTCCCAAACATTTGAAATAGTATGTCTTTTTCTGAGTTCATGGCTTTTAAAATAAATTATGCTGCTAAAATCAGTGTGCAATATTAAAAAACAAAACAAAACAAAAAAAACATTGGTATTTATAATTCATTTCCACGCGCACATAAGGAGATTAATTGAAAGTCAGATTCAATAAATAGGACAATAGCTTTGACCTTTGAAGAAGAAAAAAGTCTTGAAAGAAACAAATGCTATAAGTATGCACATGGTATGATATATTACAGAACATAAATTACACAACAATATATGCTTAAAGATAGTGTTCAGTAGTGGGAAAGAGAGCGCTTTGGAGATTTAACTACTTTGGCAGCTGGAATGAAAATTACTACAGTACTGATGTAAAATTGTTAATTTCAAACTTAGGTGACGTTGTTTTGAGAAAAATTGGTTCAGAAATGGCTAAAATATTAAAGAAATGAACATCGAGTTTTGTACGTGGGCGTCTTACTTTATTCACACACGTGTAAAACCAATGAGATTCCCGTTTACGCGACATGTGTACGGAACGCTGTGCACCGCTGTGCGGGGAACGATCGGCGTGAGTGGCCCTAGAGTAGCGCAGAAGGTAACGGTTGATATGTGATCATTTCAATTATTTTACTGAAAGTCACCGGAAATTATTAGTGGAATACCAGATGATCTCACGCATGTATCTTTTTTATGCAAGCCGGACAATATGAAACTATTTTTAATCAGTTTCATGCCAATTTTCTTTTGCTACCACTACTGCACAGTATACCTTTAACCACAGATTTATAGTAAACGTCTCTATATGCCCAACTTCCAAGTTTATCAAAAATATATGAGTTGATTTTGGTCTATTGCCCCCCAATATTTCTTTCAGGAGGGTGTACGGCAGTTGCCACAAGCTCCTCTGGATCCTTTGTTGGAAGTGTAGTAGGTACCATTATCGTAGTCGCAATTGTTCTTCTTATCATCGGCTGTTGTTGTTACTGCTGCTGGAAAAAGAAGAAGGGCAAGCAGCAATATACAACAGTGGTACAGAATCCACCTCCCCAGCCGGCTGCTGGTGGAGGTCCACAGGTGTCGATGACTTCAGCAGCAGGGAATACTGCACCACCAGTGTACTACCATGGATCCTCTCCTGGATATCCAGTTGGTACCACCGCTCCCCCCACTCAGTACCCCCCGAGTGGTCAGGCCATGCCTCCACCTGTACCTGCTGTTAGTACCCCTTACCCTTCACAGCCCAGTCCGTACTCCTCTGGACAAGTTCCTCCACTTGCACCTGCTGGTAATACCCCGTACCCTCCTCAGTCCTATCCGTACCCCTCTGGACAGGTTCCTCCATCGACAGGTGCTTATCCTGTACCTCATCAGCCAGGTTATAATCCCACCGCTGCCGCCAGTCAATATCCCCCGCAACCAGCTGCACCTTACCCTCCACAGACTTCATCTATGGCACCACCCTACGGTGCACCATCTGGACAGCCCTCGGATTACCCACATCCTCAAGCCATGCAAGCATCTGCAGGAGACTCGTATCCGACTAAAGGAGACCCTGATCACCCCCTGCCTTCTCAAGGGGGAACCGAAATGCCCAGTGCACCCCCGATGGATATGAGCAGTGGGCACGATGTAGCTCCTTCTGCACCACCACCTGCTTATGAACATCTCATTGGATAACCCTGAGATAATCTTGTGAATTAATTTAATTATCAAACCGCATGATTGTATCGCAACAACGAAATGCAATTCGAGTGAATAATTTGGTATTAACCATTTCACAGGCGAATCATTGTTTTACGCTATTAATATTCCTGAAAGATCACTATTAATTATGATTGATCTCATTTGAAAACTTTGTAATAATTTGGTTTTTAAATGTTGAACAGCATTATTATATTACCACAACGAAATGCATTTTTAGTGAATTAGTATCCAACCTTTCACACGCGAATCATTGTTTTACGCTATTAATACTCATGAAAGAGTAACATTTAATTTCCTTGCCATGAAGCTATACTCAAGCTAGTCAAAATTTCACTGTCTAGTGCTTTGATGTACATAGTACATCAGAACTAATTGAAAATTAAGTAGCCGATTACAAAAAAAAAATCAACATAATGTACTCAATTTATAAAATAATATATCTATCTTTAAATTTTTTTAATTGATGTATTTTATTATTTTAAAAAAATTATTTATTTTACTTTTTATTTATTTATTTATTTATTTATTTTATTTTTATTTTTTATTTTTTGGGGGAATATTTAATTATTTGTATGGGGTGTACGTGTGTGGGGGAATATTTAATTATTTATATGGGGTGTACGTGTGTGAGGGGAGGAGTAACTATAGAACAGGATAAACTTAACTTTTATTTACATATTCATACACATGTACATGTTTATCAATGTATACAATACTTATTTGAATTAAATAACATTATATGTTTTCATGTTGTCTGGAAGATGTTTGATAGATTTTAATCATAGGTGCAGTAGTCCTATGTTCAGTTATATGTTAAGGTGGTATTGATTTAAGAGTTATCTTCTGCTTCCATATCTGTATCTTCGATATCCATTCGATGTATTCTTATCTCGAGAATTAATGAACTTTAGGGTAAAATACAATATTCTGACGAGATATAGCACTCGTGTAGGAATCGTTCAAACAGGACAATAAAATTATAGAGTATTATAAATTCACCTTCATTTGAGAACACAGATGTAGTACAATTTGCAGTGTTATGTTCTGGAGATTGGTTTCGCTTGAAAGAGTTTAGGTGAAATAGAACTACCAGTTCAAATACAATTCTATTAAAGGGCGATCCAATCTTGGTAATGAGTTGATTTGTGTGAAAGCAGAAAAATAAGAAAAACAGGATGGTGAAAGTTTGAAAGAAATCGGACAAGGAATAAGAAAGTTATGGATGTTTGAAAAATGAGATCACTACATCTATGCGAATCTCAAATTGGCAATTTGGTGATTCGATTGTGACATTTTTGTGGACAACTCTCCCATTTGTCGTACACAAAAATATCATTAATTTGCGGTTTTCTTCGAGGCGCTTTTACCCTCGGGGCAGTACTCAAAATATATTTGAGATAGCATATTGTTATAGGTCCTCATGAAAGAAAAAGATCCTACTGAGTAACACATTTTGAAAAAAGTGACATTTAGTCATTTTGTGTGTTGGAGCGAATGGGGGAGTTGTCCACAGCTACATCACAGTGACATTACCTATTCGGCCAATTTGAAATTCCCATATGTATAGTGATTACAACTTTCAAAAATTCATAACTTTCTTATTACTTGTCCGATTTCGTTCACCAATCTGCTTCTCTGATTTTTCCTCTTTCTTTTAAAGCAACTTGCTATTAAGGTTGGATTTCCCTTTAAACTTTTATCTATTAAACTTTTATCTATCTTAACGATTAGTGTATGGTCGCCGATGATTCTTTTGGCCTTTAACCATATCGGTCTTTCAGAAAAGTATAAATTGTTAATTTTTCCAAATGAATAAGTTTACTATGCAAAAATACTTTTCAGCTCTTGTAAATATGATTTATAAGGTTATGTACCATGTAAAATTATCACAAAATACTGCTCTAGGAAAGAGTTACATGTAAGCTTGTGTGATCATTAGCAGAAACAAGATGAGTAAGGCCCACCGCACACTATACCATCGATTTGCGATCCGATTTCGGAAGAAAATGTAATAGCATTTGACATAAACATCTGACCATGTAACAGATGTTTGATTAAGGTTCTAAATACATGTAGTCATATGGATAGTAAAATTGAAAATACCGCCTATTGCGAGCTTTCTAGTCGGAAGAAAGGCCAAATCGGCTCTGAGTCGTAGTGACGTCAGAGCAGAGCAGTCCTACGATTGTCTACGATTTTAAACTGATTTGACCCTTATTCGGGGTATAAGGCTGAAAATCTTATGTTTAGTATTCATATTATTGTTCAGAACCTGAATCAGATCGATTTTATTTCTTAAAATTCCCATATTCAATATTATTGCAATTTATTTCCAAAATCGGATCGCAGTCGATCGTATAGTGTGCGGCGGCATTTAACTATTAAAATATGAGGTATTACCCGAAACAAAAAAACACACCAAAAAAAAAAAATCTATACGAATCTCAAATTGGCAGTTTGGTGAATCGACTGTGACGTATTCAGGGTCAACTCTCCCATTTGTCGTACACCAAAATATCATTAGGTGGTCTGTCGGTATCGACAGATCACCTCTTAATTTCGTCAGAATTTTCTTTATTATTTATTTTTATTTTTCATACACTTTCTTGTTACCATGATTCCGGAAAATCGGCTCACCCAATTTTTTTGAAATTTTCGTCAGATATCAGGTTATAACAGATCAAGCTCTGGCATCTTTTTCAAGGTCATCAGGTCATCATGACGTCATCCAGGCGCCATTTTGTGAAATCACATTATCGATCATATCTTCATAACGAGTCATCAAAAATAAACCATATTTGACACACATTAATTTCAGGTCATGGGTCAACATAAAATGTCAACAAAATCCGCACGCGCATCATGACGCGCACGTACGCGCGCGTCAAAATTTAAAAATGCTCAAAATCACTTTTTAATCAAAGGAGAGTATGGTTCAGGACATTTTAAGCATTTCAAAATTTTCCGTCCGTGCGCGTCCGCGCGCGCGTTATGCGCGTGCACAACTCATACAGAACGTAAAAACGCCGTTTTTGTGCATGGTTTGTATTCCTGACACAATTCTTGACAATTTCCAACTATTTACAGTCATTCTCGACATTCCATAATGCCACACGCGCGCGTCAAACTTTCAAATTCGTGCGCGCGTCAATGGGCAATATAATGTAAAAAGTGCTAAAAACATGCCTATCTAGAATCCGCCATAGCTCGTCAGAAAGCGTGGAGACCCCCCATTTTTTTTACATTTTCTGAAAGCCTATGAGTTGTAGATTGGAATTCATGAAAAAAATTGGGGGATCGAAGGATCGGAACGTCGTCACATTTGCATATGAACTCAAAAATTCGATTTTGAAAAAATGACGTCGTAATTTTTGTATTCATTTGACAATATTTCAGTAATAGGTTGTCGATTTTCTTCCAAATTTTGATATGTTGTAGCTGAGACAATTCTCTACAAGATCAGTCACCACGATTTTTCATTTTGACAAAGGCATCATGGCGTATTTTTGCGATTAAAGGAGGCATGTCAATTTTTCTCATTTTGCGTGTATTCTCTATGGGAGATGACTTTTTCTCAAATCTTGATTCTACATTCCCGTCTTCTTTGAGCAGTATCTTTGTAATTTCTGCTCGATTTTCTTCCAAATTTTAATATGTTATAGCTGAGACTATAAGCTTTCACAAGTGTGCTCTCCAATTTTTGATCAGATGTCGGGATCATGCCCGTTTTTTAACTACAAAATGTCATTTGAGAATCCCGTTTTTCGTCTACGTGTTATCTCTATTGGAAAACTTTTGGTCCATTGGTAAAGCACTTGCCTCCCATCCCGCCGACCCAGGTTCGAATCCCGGTGGGTCCATTTTTTTTTTGAATTTTTTTTGAATTTTTTTTGCCTCATATTTTACCATTTGCTTCGACTACTGTAACATATAAAATCACAAACAATGTAGTAAACTGCCTAATTTTGCGTGTTATGTCTATTGGAAAGTAGTGTGCAGTAGTTTGTGTACAATCTCATTCCCTGTCGTGTATTAAAGCTAAGGGGATAATCTCCCACATGTCCTGTAATATCAAATCGTCCAGTTCGTTATCCCGATTTCTCAAAATCGGCTCAGTCAATTTTCTTCATATTTTCGTCAGTCATCAGTCCTAATAAGGTCAAGTTCCCCCATCTTTTTCAAGGTCATCAGGTTATCGTGACGTCATCCAGGCGCCATTTTGTGAAAATCAACTTATGGTCATATCTTCATAACGAAATGTCATTTCTCTTTCATATTTGGCATGGTTAAGGTCACTGTCATTCCAGTCAAGGTCATTTCATTAAACGCGCGCGTACGCGTCCGTGCGCGCGTCCGTGTGCGCGTAAAATTTATAAATTCTTCAAATCCTCCTAAATTCATTTTGCACACGTTTTATGCCATTTCAAGCACTTTTAAAAAAATCGCCCATAAAATTGAACTTGAAGGGGCGCTATGCCACTTAGATTATCGTGGTGATTTTCATTATTTTTGTCATTATGATCATCATTATCAATATATCATTATCGTCATTGTCATCACTTCTATGACCATCTTATCATCATTGTCGCCAACATTATGATTATAATCTTGCAGAAATATTATCACATATGACAAAGCAATTTGCCACAGTGACAGACCACCTAATTCGTCTTCAGTGACGAATTAAATTTCTAGTTAAATTCTGGTTTTCTCCTGAACGACTTTTCACTCTGGGCAGTACTTAAAATGAATTGCAGATATAACATTGTTATATAGGTCCTCCAAAAAGAAAAAGATCCTGCAAAGTTATACATGTTGAAAAATTGACATTTTATTAATTATGTGTGTTGGAGCGAATGGGAAAGTTGACCGCCGCTACATCACAGTGACCATACCGATTCGGCCAGTTTTAAATTCCCCTATTTGTTGTGATTAAAACTTTAAAATATATCAACTTTCTTATTGTTTATTCGATTTTGTTCAAACTCTCTGTTTCAAAGATCTGCTTCTCTGATTGTTTCTGCTTCATACAAATCAAAATATAACAAAGGTTGGATTGCCCTTTAAGTTATCCTTTTTATCTTTGCAGTGTATTTAAGGCAAAATTCGCAGTTTGTTTGAATTGTTGAACACTTTTAAATACTAAGTACATAATTATAAGATTTTGTTCTTTACTTTAATATATTTTGTGTTTCACTTCCCCCCCCCTCCCTCTCTCTCTGTGCATGTGTGTGTGTGTGTGTGTGTGTGTGTGTGTGTGTGTGTATGTCTGTCTTTCTTTATTTCACTGCATCCATCTTTCCCTTCTTTGATGCTCTTTATTACATCAGCACATTAGACCAACTCATAGATCTAAAGGCCTCGTATCAAATCCTTACATTGTTTTTGTGTGAGAAGCACTGGCCATGGGTTTCTAGTTTTTAAACGTTAATGTATATATATGGAACTGTATATAATTTGTACATGTATGTTTGTGAATAAAATTTCAACATTTTGAGATCAACTTTACATGTAAAGAATCCGTGGCATAGCACACGACTGGTTTGCCAGTTATCTTAGAAATCGCCTCCAGTGTACTAAAATTGACTCGGTTTTCTCAAACATGAGTAATATCACATGTGGTGTACCTCAAGGGTCGTTGCTTGGTCCATTACTTTTTATTCTTTATATAAACGACATCTTCAAATCAACAGCAACATTAACTTTTGTTCTTTATGCCGACGACACGAATATTTTATGTAGTGGATCAAATCT
This sequence comes from Heliocidaris tuberculata, assembly GCA_025618425.1. Lineage (NCBI taxonomy): Eukaryota > Metazoa > Echinodermata > Echinoidea > Camarodonta > Echinometridae > Heliocidaris > Heliocidaris tuberculata. Next base: position 33,760,341 of record CM046845.1, on the reverse strand, counting down.
TACCTCACTGTGCAGTAATGTTAATCAACAGCTAAGCCTTGTATGCGAGTGGTTTAAGGCTAATAAATTGTCTGTCAATCTAAAAAAAAGTAACTATATGATCTTTCACAACAATAAAAACATTGATTTAGACAGCATTTCCATATATCTCGACAACGTAATACTATCTAGAGTTGAAAACACAAAATTTCTAGGTTTGCACATCGACAGTTCTATGTCTTGGAAAAAACATATTCTTGAAACAGAAAACAAAGTCTCTAAAAACATTGGCATCATTTCTAGACTGCGGCACATTTTACCAAACAACATCCTCCGTATGCTTTACAATTCTCTTATTCTACCATATCTATCATACTGCAACCTGGCCTGGGGGAACTCTACAACCTCCAAATTGCAAAAACTAATCACTCTACAAAAGAAAATAATTCGTATAACTACAGGTACTGCTCCCCGGTGTCACGTCGACCATTTGTTCAAACAATTTAACATACTAAAATTTACCGATATAAATAAACATCAACTAAGCATTTTTATGTACAGATGTACACAAAATTTATTTCCTGAAGAATTTTGTAATCTCTTTCAATTAAATGCTATGATTCATAAATACGAAACCAGACACGCAAATCACATCCATCTACCCAAGCACAGAACCCTATTATTCCAACATAATATCCGGTACTCAGGACCCAAGCTGTGGAACGTTATCCCTGACACAATAAAATACTCCGCATCTCTCGCTAGCTTCTCAAGAAGGATGAAAAAAAATTTCACTTCATCTTACAAATAATATGGTTTAAGACACTTCCCCACCCTCCATTGTATCTATTCTCTCTATTCTTTCTTCTATCTGCCTCTTCGTGAATATTTTTCTTTTCCGTACAATTCTCATGTTGCACCTCCATTCTCCCCCTCTTTTTCCTCTTTCCCCTTCTTTTTCTTTTCTTTTCTCCTCCCCTTTTTTCCCCTCCAATCAAGCTCAGCGGTCTCTTTCTTTTTTTGTATGTAGCTATTTTCTTTTTATATATTTATTATGTAATAATGTATTATGTACTAAGGGCACCCTCGCCCCAAGCTTTTGCTTTTAGAGGTGTGTCCTCCAACTATGTATGTATCACATTAGTGTATATTTTGTCATATTTTTTGCTCAAAATATATGTACATTATTTTGCTCATTTATTACTTTGTATATTGAAAAGTTGGAAATAAATGTCTTTAAATTTAAATTGAACAGAAAGAAAAACGTTAAATGACACTTATTTTATATGAATGATGTAAGAATGAAATATGGATGAAAAAGACACAATAAAGAACCGTTAATTGATGAAGAGAATGAGTCAGAGAGATAAAGGAACAAAAGGTGGGAGAAAAACGAGAGAGTAAGAGATAAAGAGAGAGAGAGAGAAAGAAAGAAGGAGAGACAGAGAGAGATGGAGGGAAGAGAAAGATAGAGGACTTCGATAAAGACTGAGGAGAAATAGAGAAAGTGTAAGAGAGGGAGAGAGTTGTGAGTGAGAGAGAGAGAGAGAGAGAGACAGACAGACAGACAGAAAGGGGGAGGGGGGGGGGGGGGGGAGAGCGACGTAAGAGATGAACTCTGTGATCATGTACATAACTGCTAAACCAACCGAAACTTGACATTACTGCACAACTTCGTAAACATGCTTTGACTAAAAACATCCAAATTTGGCCTAAAAGTTGGTTGGATACACATCTACCCTTGTATTAGGCTCATTTTCTCCAGTACAGAGAGAGAGGGAGAGAGAGAAAGGGAGAGGGCCTCAGTGGGGGGGGGGGGGGGGGGGGGGGGGGTGTCAAGCTGAGATAAAACTTGAAGACTTATACAGCAAGGAAGACAAAATGTGTAAAATTTCTTTATCTCACTCGCTTCCTTAAACAATCTCCTATTTCTCTCTCTTTCTCTCTCTTTCTCTCTCTCTTGTTTTTTCTCTTTTTTTCTCTTTCTCTCTATTTTTCCCCTTTTTGCTGCAAACTTGATAACATCCCCTCTCTTTCATGCTTTCTTTCTCTCCTGTCTCTCCTTCATTGCTTCCACCTTCACAATTTTCTTTGATTATCGTTTTATATACGTGGAATTTCTTGTAAAAAGCCTACTATATTTTAATAATTATCGTGATTATATCACTTCAATTCCACGAAAACAATTCACATTAACTTTGAGCATCAGAATGAATACAATAGCACAACATTTTGTCTTTGTTCACCTTTACTTCACAAACCTTCACGGAATACAAACAGATATATTGATTGACTGAAAGAGAGAGAAGATGGGAGAGGGGGGAATAGATCGAGTCACAATCCAATAGCATCTATCATGTCTATATAGCCATGAGATCACGACAGAAAAAAAATGAATGAGTTTCTCCCTCTCTCCTCTCTCTCCGCCTATTTTTCTCTCCTCTCTCCCCCTCTTTTTCTCTCCTCTCTCCCCCCTCTCTCTCCCCCCCTCTCTCTCTCTCTCCCCCCCCCCCCCCTCTCTCTCTCTCCCCCCTCTCTCTCTCTCTCCCCCTCTCTCTCTCTCTCCCCCCCTCTCTCTCTCTCTCTCCCCCCTCTCTCTCTCTCTCTCCCCCTCTCTCTCCCTCTCCCCCCTCTCTCTCCCTCTCCCCCCCTCTCTCTCTCTCTCCCCCTCTCTCTTTCCCTCTCCCCCTCTCTCATTCTCTTTCTCCAAAGTTCCAGGTTCCAGGTATCTGAATAATAATTACCCACATTAATTCAGGAGAGATGATCGTGATGGTCAGAGTGTTTATCCTTAGAGGAATCGGTAACTTTCAGTGGAGGACTGAATTAATAAATTGTTGAATTTTGATATCTGTATAATGATGTTTAGAAGGATAAATGAATAGCCAGGCATAGAAAGGTTTTCAAATATACAATGTTATTATTAAGATATCTAATTAAGTTGTGACTGAATATTGCCATTTACGAAACCGTACTGGCCCGCTTTAGTCTAACACTGCAGTCAGTGGGGGAAATGAGTCTGGCATTTCCGGTCACTTGTATATGTTTACTTTTGCGAAGCACATGATGATTTTGTAGTGCATTTGTTTTTCCTGGGCTTCATTTTTACACCATATTACATACACTGCTGGCATGTAGGGCCAGACCGCTCACTTTTTACCAAGCCTCTATTAAGTTACCAATTCACTGATTTTTGATTTGATTTGATTTGATTTGATTTATTTTCTTCTACAGTCATATAAGTACAACATTTTTCAGTAACATATATAAAATAAAATACAAAAGTACTTTTTGACAATGAATCATAAATAACTGGGGTGAGGCCTGCGGCAGGAGATATGCTATTATGATACTGTGAAACTGTATTCGTTATATCTGTCTCAGCCTAAGTGAACAATGAAAAATATTGATCGATGCTTTACTTATTGAGGTAGAAAGCTCATGATAGGAGAGAGATAGAAAGAGAGAGAGAGAGAGAGAGAGAGAGAGAGGGGGGGGGGGGGGGACAAGAATATGGATCATCGGGTGGACATAATTAGTTCAAAGCAACGTTCATTCATCTATTATTATGCCTGACTGTATAGGCTTCAACACCCGCTGTATATACATGCAGGCGTGGTTCATCGCAGCACAGTGTACTTGCAACCAGCGCCTATAGTGGATGTGCTTTTCGATCGGCGGCGAATCATACAAGATGATGTTGTTTCTATAGGGCCGTCTGATTGTGGATTAAAAGTATAGAGGGTGAGTGATCATGCACTTATTTGAGATATATATATATATATATATATATATATATATGTATATATGTCATGGTAATATAACACAACGTATATGTGTAATATAACCTGGTAACACTAGTTGCCTGGAAGTATAGCCTGATCATCTCCGTAGATTATAACGTGAGAAGACAATTTATGTGGAAATTAATATTTCTCTTTTTTGCCCGGGACATATTTCGCCTTTTGCTCACACTTCGGGGGAGTATTATAGGAAAAAAAGAATGTCGATAATGATCTTAATCCGTAACCTATCATGCTTATAGGTCAATTGAATAAATCACAAAACCCCCTATGAAACAAAGAATTATCTTAATTCTGTAATATAGACTTGGTCAGATTTCGCGTGCATGTAAATTATTCATTGCATGATTAGATTTGTTTTCGTCTTTTGCAGGAAATTGATCAAATGAGGTCTCCTGCTGCAAGAGTTCATTTATGTTCATTCGTTCCACATCCGAATCGACTGGTCCAAATGTGAAAATGCAATTGTCATCTCATCTCCCTCTTCTCATCGTTTGCCTCGCAAGTTTCTTAGAAAGGAGTTTCGCGCAGAGTAAGTAATCTTACAATAATCTCAGAATAACAATTAATAATCTCAGCATATCAAAATTTTCGTGTCATAGCCCCGCATCTACACCCTACTCCCATATATTGAAGTATCCTAGAGTGATGATCTGCACACGCTCGTACATAAGGATAACGATGATGATCGATGAAGATATGATGATGATAAGGATGATGATGAAGATGATGATGATATAATGATGATAACGATGAAGATGATGATGATGATATAATGAAGACGATGTGATGATGGTGGTGGTGATGAAGACAATGATGATGAAGTTGGTAATGAAGATGATGATGATGATGATGATGAAGAGGATGAAGCTGATGATGAAGATGACGATGATCATGATGATGATGATGAAGATGATGATGATGGTGATGATTATGATGAAAATAATGATGAAGATGATGATGAAGATGATGATAAAGATGAAGATGATGATTATGATAGCGGTGACGATGATGATGAAGATGATGATGGCGATTCATGACGAGTGTGTGCAGATCATCACTCTAGGATACTTCAATATATGGGAGTAGGGTGTAGATGCGGGGCTATGACACGAAAATTTTGATATGCTAATGAAGATGATGATGACGAAGGTGAAGATGGAGATGATGATGATGATCATAATCATAGTGAAGATTGACAGCATTTCTATGTCGCCATATTTCTATTCACAGCATCCAAAGGCCCAATATCCTCAAATAAAGTCATTATTTACACATCTGTTGTAATAGGCGATGCAAGTTCTGAGGCACTATTTGAAGTTTACATGTTCTTATGATCTAGGTGAAGGTGATTTGCGGCTCGTTAACGGCACGACAAACTATGGACGTCTAGAGATCTACTACAACTCCACATGGAGCACAATATCCAACAAATCGGTGGGCTATCAGACCCCGAGGGTGGCATGTCGGCAGTTGGGCTTACCCTTCACTGAGGCTGAGTTTGTCCGTGATAAGAGCATCTTTCTACCTGCCGACTCAGAGACAGTTCTGGTGACAAGGATCAGATGCGACGGGGACGAGGTCCGGCTGACTAACTGCCCAAATTTTGATTGGAAGCTCGTGCAGTTTTACACACATGAAGAAGATCTTACCATCATTTGCAAAGGAGGTGAGGCTATTTACATATCAGTTTTGGACCCTCTTGATTCCATCGCAAGTCAACGCACATTCCCCAAGATTATTGGAAGTTTCCTTGACTGACATGTTTTATTAGAATTTTGGTTGGCTTTCAGTCTGGTTACTGTCGTATGTAGACATCATTTAAAATTTTACTGATTGTCTCTGCCATATCCATCTAGTATTTTTAATAGTTTACTTAAATCATAATAACATATTCATAAAAATGTACTAACTTTAGTTTAGTCCAGGTTTCACTGGGTAGATTTAGTATACCCATTATGGAGCGCCAAATTAGTGTCAATCTCCTCATCCTGTAAAAATTACCATAACTCTGTGACGAGATAGACAAACAAAAATCATGTCAACATGAATTTAATTTACTAATTCCATTTCATGACTGGATTCATTTCATAACGTTGATGACGTTTACGGTTCACCGTGTGTGTAAGTCCTGAAAAGGACTGTTGGGTTGAAAAAGGATAGTGGAACAAGGAAAGAAGGGGAGATACAAAAGAGCGATAGAGAGAATAGGAGTACAGAGTATCTTCCTTGAACATGCTGAAAAGGTGAAGTCCTGAAAGGGACTAGTAAACCAGATGAAAGGAGGTGAAGGTGCTCATCGTCCCGGACAGCTTGACTTTCCGTCTTCAGGAGTGTATTCATTTCGTTTATTCATTTTAGGATTACAGTAATTTGAACAGAATAAAGAGCTTGAATACGAGGCTTCAAAAGATAGGAAGTATCTACTGACCTTTCGTATTTCTCATTCCTCTTCCTTCTCCTTTTCTCCTTCTTCGTGTACCCTCCTACCCTGATCCTCCACAGAGATTATACCCTATGGTGAGATCAGGCTCGTCGACGGCTCAGACCGACTGAGAGGGCGCCTTGAAATCTACACGGGGACAACTAGGTACGGTTGGCTGCCATTCTGTGACATCGGATTCGGTGTCAACGAAGCAGCCGTGGCATGCCGTCAACTCGGCCTTAATACCTCCGAACCTTACCTTTATGGTTATACCTATTTGAGCTCAGACGTGAGGTATGAAAGTGAGTACACTGTCCACTGCACTGGGGACGAGGAGAACATCACCTCCTGTGATAAGCTGTATCTCTCGCACCTCAGCAATGACTCAAATGAAAGGGAATGTAATTATTATTACGATGCCCTTAGCATCTGCTGTTCCATGAAAACAGGTGAATATGCTTCGAAAGTTCTAAAGATAGCAGTGAACACTGTTACTTAATTCTCCAATTGTCTTTTTCATTATGAATTATTCAGGTGACATAGATACACCAAAATAATTCACATCAACATGTGAATAGAGGTAAGCAAATCGAAATGCATACTGCTTGAGAACTAAGGTTATAATTAGTGAATCATAATAGGGCCATTCTTTGTAAAGTGAAATTAACGGTCTCACACGTGACTATCTAATTTTGCCTCATTGCCAGAAAATCATATTAAAATTTATTGATTTTTTTGTTTACAACACCGGTTTCTTACATGAAAAAAGATTTCCCTTTCTTTGACAAGAAAAAGTCATTTCCCAACCATAAAGTTTTTTATAGAGACATTAAAAAACGTCCCTTTGTCATGAATCACACACATGACTGTCCCAATTTTCTCCTCTAAAAGAAAAGAATATTTACTGATTTATTGAAAATTACTTTCAAACTGTTCAGAGCAATCCCACCATATACAGCAATGATAAGTAGAAACTTGCACTGCAAAAAATATACGACAAAAGTAGGTTTGAATACCAACAAGTAAGATCCTTTTTCGTGCAAGGTCACACACGTGACCGACCTAATTTTTAACCTCTGAAAGAAAATGATGAATTCTCAATTAAAATAATTACCTTTCACTTGTTGGGGGTGAGATTGTTATTCAAAATCCAAAATGAGAGACTTCTACTACAAGACAAATACTGAAAAATTAGGTTTAAATTAACTATTTTTCAGGGTTTTCGTCAAACACGTGACTGAGAATGGCCCAATAACAGTAACTGTCTTTATACTATTTACTTTTTCTTAGATACCGGTATTGTTGCCTGTTTTTTTTCTTCCCCTGATTAATTCAAACAATGAAGAGCAAGTATTGTACATTGAGTTGTTTCTATGTTTCCAAACTTGCATGATGAGTGTGAAGTATTTATGAGTGTCACTTCTAATTCTAACTTTCGTAACGGTAACGTTTTCAGTAATTGCCCCCCCCCAAAAAAAATAAAAAAATAAAATAAATTATCTCTTATTTTTGCTAACATTCGTTGTATATTTCTTATTCTTTGTTGTCTTATAGGTATATGTGAACCCCCACCACCTAGCACTGCTGAAATAGCAGGTGGTGCTATATCAGTCATAATCATTATTTTAGCGATATGCGGTGGTTGTTACATAACCTGCAGGGGACGGTGTAAGAAGAAATTTAAACCTCCAAAGCAGTACAATGCAGTGCCACAGACGGCGGATGGTGCAGATCCGTCAAACCAGTTTCCAATGGCCCCCGTTGGAGATTCTGAATTGCCCGTATACATCCATGGCCATACTACCGCTGAAGCGTCTGTTCCATCAGCGTCTGTTGCTCAGTCACACCCTGCTCAACAAACTACTTATCCAAGCAGTCAACCCTCTGGTATGCCTCCAACGGCTGCACCTGCTAGTAATACCACTTACCCTCCTCAGCCCTATCCGTACCCCTCTGGACAGGTTCCTCCACCGACAGGTGCTTATCCTGTACCTCATCAGCCAGGTTATAATCCCACCGCTGCCGCTAACCAATATCCCCCGCAACCAGCTGCACCTCATCCTCCACAGACTTCGTCTATGGCACCACCCTATGTTGTCCCTTACCATTCAACAGGCCCTCCAACTGTATAAGGTAATGAAACACATACACACTGCCTGTGGATCAACAGGGCCCCTGTCTTATAAGCGCATTGTATTCACATAATGCGTCATATATAATGTTATTATTATTATTATTAATAATATCAATCAATCAATCGCTAACTTTAAAAACTCCTATCCCTTTAGTATACAGAGTTGCGATTGATATTATATTGCGATCAACTTGAATCAGTCGCAACTGTTGGTGAGACAGGGTCCTAGATCCACTTCTCTACGGAGTATCACCAAGCATCAAGCAAGAATAAAAATACGTGAGGGAAAACCTCAGCACCTTCCATTTCGCAGTCACTGATGAGTCCTCGCAGTCACTGATGAGTCCATACGGTGACCAAACGTATTTTGGATCTTAAGGTGTGGTCATTTCATCCCATATAGCATTTACACCTCCTGACGATCTTGTCACTGATTTGTCTTAATAAATTGAATTACGGCCTACAGTAAAGAGAGCAAAACATACCAGAAGACGGGTAAGAAGAGCGCTGCTTTCCTTCGCATCTTGCAAGAATCATGTACCTGTCAAAACAGTGTTTTGACACTACCATGATTATAATCAAGTTATTCAATCCCCGCGAATGATCAAATTCTTTAGAAGTTCAAGTTGTGTGGACGGTGTTCACATGGATGTAGATGTATAATAAAGGTAACGGGTTTAGGATCCCATACCAATGCAAGAAGGCAGATGTAACTGATAATAATTTATACTAATTATGGAAAATTACGCTATGACAAGTTTTTTTGTTCGTTATCAATATAAACAAGTTGCGCTGAAAATTGTTGACTTGCTTATAGCACTCGATCGCTCCATAAAGACTTTGAATATGTGGATGATAGTAAATCATGAAGTTTAAACTTTAATGGAGAAACTTTATAGTGTAAGGAATATACATCTGACAAACACGATTTTAATGTTGTACATTGTATTTCATAAGATCATCATCCCTAATGTCTGCCTCAGCCTTGCTCTGTATATATTGCAAAATGTTCGGAGGAGGAAATTCTGACAAAATACAGTACTGAAATTATGCCCGAATACAGAATTCACAACGCTATGAAAAAAAAGGTTGGTTTGAACTTCACAAGTGTTTTCGATAATGCGCTTAATTATGATCACTCGTTCACAGCGAGTCCGTCTTTTCGCACAAACAAAATCATTCTCCACATTGATTGTCATTATTAGACGCAAAGTACACATGTGTGCATAGTAGTAAAAATATTTTCAAAGAAATAACAAGAAAATATTATAATTAGCTCTTAGTGTGCTAAAGTGACCAGTGTGCAAAACTCAAAAGTAATCACTGTGTTTATACATATTATTGCGCTATGATTATATATATCGTGCATAAGAACTCCTTTTTTCATGAACTATTATTTGATGTGCACTTTTTATACTTTTTTATTCTGTTTTAATAATATTTCGTCATTTTGAATTAATAAATAAGTCAAAAATATATATACGCCTGACATGATCTGTTTTATGTAGCTTAATTAAGTGTAGAGGATTAAACTAGAAGGAGAGAGAGAGAGAGAGAGAGAGAGAGAGAGATGTATATAATTATAATATATACTTTAAAAAACACCACTGAAAGGGTGCTCCAAACATATTATGCTCTGGTGACAATTATTGCTCCGGGCTTTATTATTTTGATCAAAGATATAGGGTTATGGTTAGGGTTGCAATTTGGTTTTAGGTTAGGTTTATATACAGGGGAAGGGTTAGGGTTAGGGTTAGGATTAGGTATAATGGGTGATTTCAAGTTCGGTGTTGGTGTTGGTGCTGGTGTTGGTGTTGGTGTTGAGAGCGTGAATTGGGCTGCTGATTCGAGCCCCAACACCGAATTCGGGTTTATAAAAATAATACCAATCACATTATTGATAGCTCGACACCTAGTGAAGTCAATCCCAGCACCAGCTTCATTTCCGGTTCGGTGTTGTGGCTGGTGCTAGTTTTGCCCCAACACCAACACCAGCTTTCAACACCGAACTTGCATTCACCCAATGTTGGGTTCAGAGATGAAGTTTAGAATTCGGTCAGTATACCAAATTCCAGATAAAGAGGAAGAGGAGAAAGAAGGGGATCAATTGTGGATGGAGAGAGAATGAAGAAGTAAAGATAATTATTACTAGAGAAAGGTTTGAAACATAGTTGTTGATTCAAGATGTATATTAAAGGGGGAAAAGAGTCAAATTTATTAGGCCTGAAGGTGTTTGCTGGAAGAAGGTTATAAAGAGAGGGAGGGAGAGAAAAAGAGAGAGAGAGAGAGAGAGAGAGAGAGAGAGAGAGAGAGAGAAGACTCATGCAATTCATATACCATTTTTACCCCCTTATTACGACATATTTTTCTCTTTCTCTCTCTCTCTCTCTTTCTTCCCCCCCTCTCTCTCTCTCTTTCTTCCCCCCCCCCCCCCTCTCTCTCTCTCTCTCTCTCTCTCTCTCCCTCTCTCTCTCTCTTTCTCTCTCTTTCTCAAACACTGTCTTTTTAATCCTTTTTTTCTCTTGATAATAATAACAATTATTATCAAGCGCGTACAGTATTATTATTACCCCGGTAACTGGATTCAGTTGCGATTCTGCACTTTGATTTGATTTGATTTGATTTGATTTGATTTGATTTGAATTTATTCAGACAAATATAAAAACATGTCTCGGGGAAAACAAAAAAATGTTGTCCAAACCCATACAAGTCTGTTTCTCGGATATAAAAAACAAGTGAATTCAATATCATAAACATATTGCACAAAGTATTATTCAAACACGTAAACGATAGTCAGTAGTGATTATTGCAAGTAAAATCATTGTAGTATTGCAGAGTAAAAGATTGCATAAGTGAGCAAAGCATTTGTGAAATTAACTGGTAAGTTGAGGTGGTTATTTAACGCTTTATTAAATATACTAAGAGTTTTCATATTACTTCGTACGTTTGTTCCAATCATAGTTTTTGGATAAAAAGAGTTCATATAATAATCTGTTCTTGCGAAGGGTACATGATCGTTTCTTCCAATTCTGTTGGCTGGTGTGCACCTATTTCTGTGTCCTATATCTTTACCATGAACATTCTCCAATCCCACTCTTCCTCTCCCTCTCTCTCTCTTTTTCCTCTTTCCCTCTCTTTTGTTTTCTTTCCCTCTCTCTACTGTCTCTTTGATCATAATTCATGAACTAGAAAATAATGGACGATGTAAGTTGAAACAGTGTGACTTAGCAAAATTATATTCATGCATTAGAAGAGACGGAAGGGAGAGCAAAGTCGATTCATACGGATGCTGTGCAGAATCTGCGAGGAAGCTCATTGCCTCTTTTCCAGAATAGCGACGTTTTTTTAATGTTAATCTTTACCGGTGTGTCATCAATTACCCAGTGATGATGGGAAGTGCGCAGCATGAAATATTCACGCCTAATCTTCTTAATGCCCGTGATCAAGGTTTGATCTCATGATCCAGGTCCTGTGTATTATTTTATTTAAAACAGAAAATGAATGATTTAATAATTAAATTTAAAACAAGAACTCGATAAAATCATTAAAAAAGTTATCATATATTTCATGTAGTTTCATTCACAATGAGATCAGGCCTCTACCCCATAATGCCATACCCTCCAGGCTAATGACTGGTTTATGTTTCGTATGCTGTGGATGCTTATGATGAAATAGTCTGTACTAGTGGAGACTAATATAGGATGCCACGCCCTTACTTATACAGTAATCATGCCCTGTGGGAGACGAATGTCATTAGACACATAGCCACTGCATGCTGCCATGTAATAGTGACCTGACCGGTATGTCCAGCATATGATCATCGACTGTTCGATGTAAATCAAGATTATCTCGTGGATGCAATCAGCCTATATAGTTCATGCTCCTCTAATGTTTCCACATGAGCATTGCATCACATTGTGCAAATATTCTCAGAGAGAAGACAGAGAGAGAGAGAGAGAGAAAGAGAGAGAGAGAGAGAGAGACAGATGGAAAGAGCAATGAGCAATGATTAAAAAAAAATGATACAAGGTATATGTCCAAATAGTAGACAACATGTGAGCATAATGACAGGCCACAGTGGCGTAGCTACAATGGATACGTGATCCCCCCCCCCCCCCTGCATCAAACGCGAAACAAAAGAAAAAGAGAAGGAAAAAGAAATAAAGGTAGTAGGGGAAAGTAAAGTTAAAAGGAGATGATGGGACCCTTCCCAACCCCCCTCTAAATCAATCATCTACCTAGTAAGACAGGTAAGACTGATGTGCTCCACCCTCATGATACCAGTGTCCCTCAGTGGCCGGGGTCCACGCTACGCCACGCTACGCCAAACTACGCCACGCTACGCCACGCCACTCTACGCCACGCTACGCCACACTACACTACTCTACGCCACGCTACGCCATGCTACATAGTAATGACCAGGGGCGGATCCAGGATTTCGTATAAGGGGGGGCACACAAATGCAGGATTGTCAACTTTGGGAAACTGCTTGGAGGGAGACCCATATTTTTTGGTCTCTCGCCAGCCCTCCAAAAGTCGCTCAGTGGGGGGGGGGGGGTTATGGGGTCCAGTTCCCCTCCATAATTCTCTGACAAGCAAAAAAAAAAAAAAAAAAAAAAAAAAAGGTTTTCTGCTCGAAAGGGGGGGGGGGGCACAATCGCAAATAGGGGGGCACATTGCATTGTTTTCCCTCAAAAGGGGGGGCACGGGCCGGGATTGCCCCCCCCTGGATCCGCCACTGGTAATGACAACATGTGAAATAACTGCATTCAGTATTTTCAAGCATAGTAATTTATACGTTATCAGGCTCTTTCAGTAAACATTAGCCTGAAATTTCACAAGATTGTATATAGGTGTGAAAATATATGTTATATATATATTTTTTTCATCATTATTTAGTCAAAAGTGTTGGCTTGCACCCTACTCCCTCCCAAAATACAAAGAAGGGAAAAATGGGTAAAAAGGGAACATGCACGATCTACTCAATATTGGGTAAAATGATATGCAACAAACATGCATGTTCCCTGATTACGCAGCATTAGATGAATTTGCTTTCAGTTCAGATATCTACAGTACGATTTGATGTCAAATTGCCATTTTCATAATCAGTTATTTAATGATGAATATTTTCATGTTTTTTTTTCAAAAGAAGGCGAAAATACCCCCACCCCTAATGAAATATCAACCTAAGGGGATAGGAATATCAAGAAACCAACTGAAATAAACACCTAATGGATTATTTATCTTGTTAAGGAATTACACTTGTGGATGATTTTTTTCAACCAAGGTCCTTCACAAAATGCACTCAGAAAAAAGAAAACCAACAAAGAAAGCAAAGAGTCTCTTTTAGCACAAAAAAAAAAAAAAAAAAAATCAACAACCAATGTTCCTTTTGGCTTTCAATTTTCTTCATTTTCTTTCTTTCAAAAAAACGAATATCTAATTGGTATAATTCAACAACTTCAAGTACATTTAAATTTGAAACTTGAACAAGTACATTTAAAGTTGAAACTTGAACAAGTACATTTAAAGTTGAAGCTTGAACTAAACTAAACTAATGGGAAGTATAATTATAGCGATAAAGGCCCAGGAACAATCTATCACCTCTCTCATCATTACACCACCTCTCCCATAATTCCACAACCTCTCCCATCATTCTACCACCTCTCTCATCATTCTACCACCTCTCTCATCATTCTACCACCTCTCTCATCATTCTACCACCTCTCTCATCATTCTACCACCTCTCATCATTCTACCATCTTTCTCATCATTCTACCACCTCTCTCATCATTCTACCACCTCTCTCATCATTCTACCACCTCTCTCATCATTCTACCACCTCTCTCATCATTCTACCACATCTCTCATCATTCTACCATCTTTCTCATCATTCTACCACCTCTCTCATCATTCTACCACCTCTCTCATCATTCTACCATCTCTCTCATCATTCTACCATCTCTCTCATCATTCTACCACCTCTCTCATCATTCTACCACCTCTCTCATCATTCTACCACCTCTATCATCATTCTACCACCTCTCATCATTCTACCATCTTTCTCATCATTCTACCATCTCTCTCATCATTCTACCACCTCTCTCATCATTCTACCACCTCTCATCATTCTACCATCTTTCTCATCATTCTACTACCCCTCTCACCATTCTACCACCTCTCTCTTATCATTCTATCCCCTCTCCTATCATTCCACAATCACTCTCATCATTTCACCAGATCATGGACATTAATTGCAGTTGTCAGAATTTTTTTTTTATTTACAACCAAATCTTTAGTTACTCCTTATTAACATCTGATTACATTAAAGGGGGTACCCAATGCTGAAACAATGTTAGTTCATTTAAAAGATCATGATTTTATTAGAAGAAAATCATCTGCCTTTAAAAAAATTTAAAATTCGTGTTGCCAGAAAATCCCCGAAATATGGTAAGATTTCAGGATATTTTGGCCCCTCAGCTGTGTCCCAATTTCAGCTAGGTAACCACAATGACGTCAAAGTGGTTACCCAGGTTCGCGTATTGCAGATGTGTTGCGCGCTAGACTGTACAAAATGCATTACACCTTGCGCGCATTTTGCTATAATTGCGCGACAAGGTAACCACTTTGACGTCATTGTGGTTACCTAGCTGAAATTGGGACACAGCTGAGGGGCCAAAATATCCTGAAGTCTTACCATATTTCGGGGATTTTTCTGGCAACCCGAATTTTTAAAAAACTTAAGGCAGATGATTTTCTGCTAATAAAATCATGATCTTTTAAATGAACTAACATTGTTTCAGCATTGGGTACCCCCTTTAAGACAATAAGTGACAGCTTACCCATTCCCAAGATGCATGCAGTTTGCTTTGTACATACACAATATATATCATTGGTTTAGAGAAGTTTCAACACTAAAATAGCAACTGTGTAAAATGAGAAAGTATACACACTGATGAAACTTTCTATCTCAAAATGAGCTAAAGATGATATAGAATCACTTCCTTCTTATATGTGGATAAAACCGAAGACCTCCTAATTGAAGATAACAGGCAAGGCAAAAAATATCTGACATAAATCGCCAAATTGTATTTGATGTTTATCCAGTCATAACAATAACATATGTACTGTGCAGCTCTTAAGTCAAGGCATAATTTGTTTACTTACGATAAATCAACATTCAGCCTCTCAATGTTTCTTCCATTTCCACAGTATAATCCAAGTTGAGCAGCAAACTGGGAAAAGTCTACTATCTTACCAACAGGATAAAACTGTATTGAAACCTGCACTGAAGCTTATCCAGATATGATTACTTCAAATAATTATTTTATTGGAATAATTTGCTCACCTGGCAATTACTTCACACATAAATTTGTATGTACATGCAGTCTATGTCATTGCACCTTAATAACTGAACATCAGTAGATCATTTCCCCCTTTGAATTGATGGCTGACATACAAAATAACCTTTTTTAAGAAAAAATTCTAGTTTGAGTAATCTTACCGGCTTTACATACTAAACCTTGAATAGTTAAATACATTCAGATGTATCATAATGAATATTATAATCAGTATCTTCAGTGAATTCCTCCCCTTGACGCAATTTTTTCTAAAAAGATGTAAGGAAAAACGAATATGAAAAATATAATCCCTAAGAAAAATTTGAATAAAAATTAATGTCATCAAGTGACAAACCATGAAATATGAAGGCATGCAATAGGTCAATTAGGTTTACCTAGTCCCACATGTGCATAGCTGTGTTTTCAGTTTGAGCAGGTGCAGCATACTGATTATCATGCTGGTCCAAAAAAAGAACAACTAAAAATATAATCACAATTCCTCACTTTATAATTTACAATGTGAAATAACTTGTAGACACCCAAAGTGCACTTTCATTACCAGAATGAGAATACACCTTTATCTTACAATGCAACAAAGTTTAGAACAGCAATACCACCATCTCACTTTGAAAAATAATGAAAGTGGTATGCATTTTTGACTATCATATCTACATAATTTCAGTATGAACATAATATATAAACACACATGTATAACAAAATAAATTGATTGACCACTGTCATAAAAAGACTATCTGTCCATTCAAAGGAATATTGTGCTCTTGCTTGAGTACATGTTTAGACTATATCCTCTTATTTCATTCATTCTTATCAACATCAAAGCATCATTTTATGTTCCAAGTTCATTTCAAGAACAATCCGTAACATCTACATGAGTAATTTATTCCTGTACAGACATGATCTGTAATTTCATTTGAAGTTTTACAAAACAAAACAAAATGAGAGAAATTTCTTCTGGATCCCGCAAAACTCATCATGTAAAGCACAAAAACATAAATGCAAATTACTTAAGAAAATGCTACTGACTTATGGGCAATTCCACATGAGAACAACAAGAACAAAAAAATTTAATTTCAGATTTATACTAAAGAAAATCAGTTTAATAGTCCCAAATAGGCAAATCCTTAAATCACAAGAATCTGAAAAAAACTTTTCCCACATCTCAATCAGGATTCGCACAATGCATGATTGATGCATGGAAATGAGAACTTCAAAAATGCAACCATTTTCTGGTAATTCCGTTACCAAAGTTATATACCTCAATATAATTAATGTAAGTGGACACTTTTGGGTATGAACAAGTTCAGGTGAAAGAATGAGTACAGAAAAAAAAAAAAGTGCAGCAAACAATTATTTCTGATAAATATGGCAAGGCGCTGTCCGATTCCAAACATATCTTGAGAAAATGTGACACCTCACTGGAGTCAGTTTCCATTTTATATAACATTAATTTAATAATGATAATATTGGCTCCTTGTATTCAAATTCATCATAAACCTGGTTCTCAAGTTGTTCCAATATTCACCTCCTTTTCCATTGGGTTTGATTTTAAATTAACTCAAGTGGAGTCTTCAGTGGGTTCAAATGCAAGCCTGCCAGAGAAAATATATTCAAGATTATATTTCTAATTCTAAAAAAATGTCCAAAAATAACAAAAATTGACTCAATTTGTATTCAACTCTTTGTTACCTTAAAGGTAATGTAAAGTTCTGGTAAGCCCTCAAAAACTTTTCATCCAATTTCTTGGATTTTTGTTGATAAATAGCAAGATAGCAATACCAAGATACTGTGGAAACTTCACCTCCTTAAGTGGAACATTCAACAAATGAGATGCAAAAAACAATATATATACTGGGCCAGAGATGTAAACGCCCAGCAACGGCAGCATGCAATATAAACTATATACGCATGCACCATCTATGAGGATCGTGTGTATACTTCATACGGTGACACACATGCTATCTCCATGCAAAGCTCCAAGATTTTAGTGCTGGGAGCCGTCGGGATGGAAAGGTCCTACCGCAGGACAGCATGTTGCCTTAATCTAGTGTTTCTTTCAGATAGTTACACTACAATTCACTGGAAATTAGGGATGGAAAAGCAAGCGATCTTGTACCAACATATTTTGATACAAGGACAACAACATGAGACTATATTATAACACGTTTCTTTCCGATTTCCTTTTTGCTGCCAAAACTGTATATAAGCTTTAAAAAATGTAATTTCTATCCTTGCACAAATTTATCCTAGATTTGATAGAATCTTATCTCAATTTCTTTTTTTCAATGAAAACATCAAAACCCCACATCAGAATCCAAAATAGGTCACCTAGAAATTACCATATGTTTATGGAAAATTGTTGTCAGGCCACAAGCTTTTCTGATTTTATAACAGAACATAACATCTTTTGATACCAAGTTAGTAACATTGCAACCATGTGTTACCGCACAGCATAAAATATTATTTCCGTGCATGTACTGTACAAAGCAGAACAATAACATGTGAGTGTGTAAATAATGAATTAGCGCCTTTTTTAGTGATAATTCAGAAACCCTTTTAGATACAGCTAGGAATGATCACGGGTTAATGAATCACAAGATGGTGGGGGTGGGAATCATCCCCCCCTGGCTGAGTGAGCATCAAAATAACCTGGCCTTTTTAGGGTTAAGCATCGTGTGCATTCGAGGAAAAGACAAAAGAAAAGAAAAGACAATGACATCATCTTTACCAGTTTTAGGTAATTAATATTTTGACCCCACATGACAATGGCTTGACAGTTGACTGTACCTCAAATGTTGCTTCCAAGCAGGAAAGCACGATTACTTCTAACTTGTTTTGAAGAGGGGGCAATGAACATCCAATGACTGCACTGGGGTCACAGTGGGAAGCTTATGCCTTCATTCTCTTTCTGCTCTCTGAGTGCAAGAGAATCGTCGTCCAGAGAACGGAGTAAAGAGTCCTCGTCATCTGCCATGAATGATCCCAGGGATGAGTACGACGTTGAAGGCTTGTATGTCACAAGTTCATTACCTGAGAAGGAAGTTACACAACAGTATTCACAAAATAAGTATGACTTATAGGAATAAAAGTACAATTGACCTTTATCTTTTACTTACAGTTTAGAAAATTTGTTAGGGACCAAACTATATCCATTTATTTAACATCAGTATAGAAAAATTAGTATGGGGCCAAACTATATCCATTTAATTAACATCAGTATAAAAAATTTGTTAGGGGCCAAACTATATTCATCTAATTAACAGTCTAGAAAAATGTGAAGGGGCCAAATCAGATACATTTATTAACATATCTACACCTGGGCTTCTGTAACACAAAGATTTGCAATAGCCAGTCAAGATCATTGTCTCATGCACATCTCATTCAAAAAGCTGACCCTGGACCAATCAGAATGGTTGTTATAAATTTGCGATTAATGGTACACCTTTGTGTTTGTACTGGGCCCTGGTATGCACACATCTACAAACCTGTTGATATGGGATCAGTGGTTGGCAAAGCTTCATTCTTTCCATTCTCCTCACTCTGTAGATTGTCCTAAAAAAAAATATTAATTACAAGTAAGATTATATTTTCTTGCTGCTGACTTTGCAAATCTTTAGGATAATTCTATACTGTAAATGCAGAAATATTCACGGTACCTTAATTTTCGCTGATTTCGCGCCATTTTCTGCCAGTACGAATTCTAGAACTTGCGAAAATATTAGCCTGATTTCCTATGTGGGTTGAATTGCGCACTTCGGCACATTAATATGTGTGTGTGTGTGTGTGTCCAATTCATTTTTGAGCGCGTTTGTGTAGTTGCGCATACCGTATGCATTTGAATGGACTGCGTGTGTGTAAATTAATAAATGGAGTGGGTGTACATACGAGCAAATTTAAGAACCTGCGAATATGTTGTGGGGTCGCTCAGCGTGTAAATTTAATCTCGCGAAAAAAACAGCGTTTAGAGTATTAGATTTAATTCTAAACTGCTGTACATTTATTCTCTTCTCTGTGACAGAGGAATTCAAGAAAATGACAGATAACAAATAATTCACATCATCTAACAGCTGGATGAATTAGCTTTCATTTTGTTTTTTCTTTTCTTAACTCAGGTCAAAATGGAAGGAAGTAGTTTACACCAAAAAGATGAAATAATTTTCTTGGACACAATAATGTACATGACTGCTTCATTTAGAAGAATTATGTGTACAGATCAATCCCTAATCAACCAAATTATGAACTACTGTAAACATGGAATATTTCATTGTGTGGACATTTCTGCGCATTTTGCGCAAGAATAAAAACACGCAAATATTTCTGTTTATGTATTTTCTGCCCATGAGCCTAGCACATTGGCGAAATCAAATACATGTGAAATTCACTTTACTCGGCCAAGCACTTTAATTGCACAAAAGTTTCCACTTTTACAGTACGCAGTGAAAACTAATGCAGTTATGTGTCTTACTCTTGAACTTACATAATTTGCAGGAACATCTGGAATTGTTAAGGTACTTGGTTCATCAAAGAAAACTTGGAAATCCTGCAGCCAAAAAGAGATCAAGAGGGAAATCAGAACACTGCAACTAACCAAACTTCAATGACTCCATGAGAAAAACATATAGTTATTAAATCATTAATATTCTGAATATAATAGCAAATGGGAAGAAAGAATGTGTTAGTCTGTTGTGTTAATCTGTCGTACTCACTGTGTACGCCTTGTGTGTACTTACTTATTTTTGGTCTAAGTTTTTCTTTCAAATGTTAATTCTAAAACTTTAATGAAACTAGATGAATTCTCGACTGCGCGCAGTCGAAATTTATGCCTTCGCCTTTGCCTTTGCCTTTGCCAGATCAGAAATATATCGCACATTCATGTTGATTTGTTTTAAATTTTGATCAAAAAAGTTTAATAGAATATTTTATCACTCTACAGAAATTAGGTAAAATACCATAATTGTTACTGCAATAAATATCTGAAATGACTGCAGAGACCATTTCCTTGTTTTAAATGAGTGAAATAACTGTTAACAATTTTTAACACAACACTAATGACATTTTTAATTGATTGAGGACCCTTTGGTACTCAAAGTGAAGTATAAGTTTTGCTTGATTCTATTCTAAAGAAAGTTGTCATTCCATTTGACCAAGTTAAAGCTGATATGCCAAGTGGTTCATGGGGTTAAAGATCACAAGCAGAGTTGCCATATGACTGAATCCCTAATCTAATCAGATCATTGTCACCCTAGTATGCATACATTTACCAAGTTTGGAATTAAAATGTCAAACTGTGCTCAAGTTATTGCAAGAACAGTCTATTTACCGGTATATAACATCCTTTGTGACCTTTGAACCCATGACCCCCAAATCTAATCAAATCACTGTCACCCAATTATATACATATGTGCCAAGTTTGAAGTTGATCCATTACATCGTTCTTGAGTTATTGCAAGAACCATCTATTTCCAGGTATATAATGACCTCTGTGACCTTTGATCTTTGACCTCATGACCCTAAAATCAACTCAGATCATCATCACTCCCATATGCATACATGAGCCAAGTTTGAAATTAATTTGCCATATGGTTCTTAAGTTATAGCAAGAACAATCCATTTCATATATACAATAACCTCTGTGACCTTTGACCTCGTGACTCCAAAATCTAATAAGAAAATCATCTCTCCCATATGCATACATGAGCCAAGTTTGAAGTTGATTCACCAAATTTCAATGGCAGGAAATTTATAGAATACAAAAATGTGAGGTTTGGAATATGTGTCTGGTGTATAGTGCACACTGAAGTTGTTGGGAGTTTATGGCCGGTATTCTTGAAAGGCGCCTAACTTAAGCCCCGCCTAAGTTTGTAGATTTAGGCCACCGAATTATGGAGAACCAAATGTCACCCTCTTTTAATCCTACAAAATCACCATAGCTCCGAGACTAAATACAAATACAAAAACCGAAACAATAGAATTGATTTCTGATGCTCATTTCATGCCAAAAAATAATTTTGTGTCTTTATTTTGTTACATAGATATAGTAATTTATACGGGACTTAGGGGTTGACGAATGGCCTTCCATAAATCAGTCGCCTAAGTTAACTTACGGGCCTATATCCCTGACCTGGCACCTAAATTACTGTTTGCATCTCATTTGTTTAATATGCCACTTTAGGACGTGAAATCTTCACAGCTTCTTTGTATTGTTAGTATCTTGCTATTTATCAACAAATATCCAATAAATCTGACAAAAAGATTTTGAGGGCTTACCAAAACTAAACATTACCTTTAAAGTCTAAGCTACATGTCATTTGTTCAACCAAGGGGTAAGGGAGCTCCAATGCTCATCCCTTACAAAGTGCAGTAGTAGTTTTACATATCACATGATCCATGCAGGTACTTACACTCAGAAGTTCACCAAGCTCAAAGTTTAGGGTTGGATTGGTAGTAATCAGTTGCTTGAAGTCATGCAGATTTGACTGCACTGTGCTGAGTTGCTCCCCTAGGTCTTGCCTAGACCCGAAATAGGAAAGAACAGACATCACATATGATTCATCTTGTCATGTATTTCTTCAACATTTCTAGATGTTTCCTGTCTCTAGAAGTGGAGAGCCTAACTTTGCTTAAAAGTTTTGATAGATGTCATAAGGGCAGAACAGTATCTTGGAAAATAACAAATTGGTTGAGCCTGGCTAAAGTAATGTCTACATGTGTATGGACCTCTTCTAATTTTACTCTCTTAAAGCCATCTTAATGGTTCCTAAAATCTGTTGTATACATCAAGGCAGTGAAAAGCTTTGAGCAAGGAACAAGTGATAAAGCTCCAGTAAATTCAATTTTAATCATATGACAAATATGCAGTTATCAAATAGGTAGGCCTACAGCACATTACTCTGTTTTGAATTGATTTGAGGGAAGCAGAATCTGTTGTTTCAAATAGACGATTTTGCATGAATTTCTGATGAATTTGTAGAGGTCGAAAAAGGAAAATTTACTCTCATTATCTTGTACGTTTCACATTTTATGTTCAAATACAGAAGAAAAGTATGAATTTATTAAGAGTATGACATAGTAAACTGCATGGTAAACTTACTTCTGCTCTTCATTCGACAGCATACGCTGTATTAGGACTCTGTTAGGGTTTTCCTCTTTGGATTGTTTGCTCTCATTGTTGGGTGAATGACCAGTCAGGACAAGTTGTCCCTCCCCTGGTCCAAACAACCCTTCCTGCTCAACAGCGGATGTACCATCATCAGTAGTAGGGGACACCAGTCCTGCTACTCCCGCATCTTCTAGACCGATGACATCAGCGGGGGATTCCTCCTCAGCCATATCCAACCATCCTGTGTCCTCATTGCCAGGGGTCAGAGGATAGGTCACGTCTGGACTTAAAGCCGTCAGCACCGGGATACTGGCAGAGGGTACAGATTGTGACTCAACACTTTCTGGCTGAGCGACATTTGTCACGCTTACAGGGCTTGCCACAGAGGTTGAGGCAGTTGTGGAAACAGTCGTGTTGGGAAAAAGGTAGCCTTGACCTAAGAGTTCTGTGACCTTTGATTGATTGTCCTGTGATCCTTGAATTAAGACTGAACCCTGTGTGTTAGGGATGCTTACACTGGCTGCAGGGATGTTGGATGGAATGAGATCATCATCATCCACATCCTCCTCTAAAAGTTCAGTGACCTTTGACTGGGAATGGGCATTGTCTATAATATCAGTGAGGGTAGGACTGTCTGCACGACTCAAGAAGTCGAGGTTGCTATCCTGCTGTGACATGGAAAAAGAATCAATATATGAAAATAAATTAAATAAATCAGGATTTACATAGCACTTAATAATACTACTATTACTAATATTCCATTCTTGGATAGTGCATATCACATTATGACATATCGATGTGATATACCGTCCCTATGGCTTTCAAAATAGTTTCGGAAATTATTACACCGCCTTTAGCTCCGGCAACCATTATCAGCGCACAGTGCATTCAAGGAATGATCCTACCAGGTACTAATTTGCCTCATCAGGGTCGAGTGTGGCAAATGTAGATTAATGTCTTGCCAAAGGACGAAGTGCTGTGGGAGGGATTCAAACCCCATACCTTGTGATTCACAGTCCGGTGACTTATCCACTAAACCAAAGCACCTCTCCTAATAATAAAGTAAATAAGTGTTTTACAGATATTACTACCCTGTCATCAGATTCATTCACGCACAGAATAGGGGCACCATCTCCACTCCATAGGGAGCATTCCTACAGTATGGTCACCATGAGAGCATATGGCAATTATGATGAATACAATGATCTTTCCATGTCAGTATACATTATAAAACGGGTTCAAGAATGTAGCCAATCAGATGCGCTGAAATGAGTCACATGTACACTCTTTATTTATTTGCTAACATGCACGGGAGTGCAAAAAGTGTGCAGCAAAAAGTGATAATGCACGGCTGAGATGCGCGTATGCATACCGCTAGGGCGTACAAACTTAAGACGCGATGGAATGCGCATAGTTTCATATATAGAAAGGCCATGGCAAGGACTTTGATGCGCACAATGACACGCGCATTATACTTTTTGACTGCGCTTAATGTGAAGTCATAAAGGAAAGCAAATTGCGGCCTCCTTGACTGTGCAATTCTTTACATTTTGATGGGGTGTGTAACCATTTTTTGGACTTTATATTCGATATTGTTGACCCGTTTTATAAAACAAATAATTCATGTTTTGTGGCTCGTGCATTAGTGATATGCACTGCACTCAGTTAAGTCACAATGAGACGGATAATGAACTCGACAAGTCTCGTTCATTATCCCATTGTGACTTAACATTCGTGCAGTGCATATTCACTAATGCACTCGCATTTGTATAATAAAGCTAATCGTTTTTTTTTATTTATCCCGATATCATTTTTCAAATCAATTCAGCAAAAGAAGCATTGCAGATGGAAAAACTCAAAAGGTTATAAAAGCATTACTAGTATACAGCAAGTTGTCAAAGGTCGAACACCACAATTCTTAGAAAAGCAAAAGATGCAGCTATTTTACAACAGGTTTTTAAAGAAAAAATGGTAACCCTACTATAGTCCTTTGAATTTCTATACTATCCCATCGGACTCTAGTTCAAAGCTTAGTGTAGCTGAACTCCAATACAAAAACTGGTATAACAATCTGTCAATATATGTCAATTGCTACCACAGTGACCACATAATAAAATCTTGATCTATCTGTATCAAGGTGAGGCCTAAAATAATAAATATTATGTACCTGTTTTAGATCTCTGATTTGTAGTCCATCAAGGGGAGAGCTTCCAGGGTGTGTCCTACTGAATTTTGCTTTGCTAGGAGCAGAGGGATCAGGCAACCCCTCAATCATCAGCTGATTCAATCTGTGTCATAACCAAAAAGGAAATAATTAAACTACTACAACAGCAAGCTGAGGTACCTGTATTAAAAACTTGCTATTTGTGACCGAGTACTCTTTCTAAATGAGTGCCGATCCTCTGACAACTGTGCCAAAGATATCTTATGCTGAAGTCTATGGAAAATATATAACATCAAAATCAAACTGTATCAAATCCCAACTAAAATTCAATTCAATTTCAATTTAATATCATGAAATGAAGTTAGTATTCAAGAGAAAGAATGACAATTGAAATTGATTATTTTGAGAACATCAAACAAGTTAATGAAACCCCTAATATATATGTCTGTTATCCCTACTTACGGCCTCTTTCTTGTGGTTCCAACCTTAGGTTTAGGTTGAACAAGGGTGATGAGAAAATGGATGAGTCTGTTCACTATTTTCTGTTGCTTCTCATGCTTCTGACGTAAACCAACCACCTCTCGCCACAACGCTGTGTTTTCACTGAACAAAACATTAAAAATGAGTTCTGGTAACAATAAGAAATAAATTTTTACCGAAACTATCACCTCATATAAATAGCATCTGTCACATGATTCTGAAAGAAAATGTGTAACTGCGGAGCAAAATTCAAATTAAACCAGGCATTCCATGAAAAGTTTGGACTATGAACAGGCCATGTTCATTCCGTACCTGCAACATGAATGCTATGAACTTCAGATTCTTTTATCTATTGAATTTCAATTGGCTATCAATTATTCAATCAATTAGTATACATGAAAGTCAGTTGTTCATTAGCTGGATCATTCATTTTATAATTCATTCAATCAGCCTGAAGAAAGATATTTATATTGCTAAGAATTTGCAGTAACTCTAGTACTAATATCAGCTGCTAATCCTGACGCCAATCTCTGGGACTTACAGCAAAATCCTAAGGAACTTCTCCCATGTACCTTACTACAGTTTCAAGATTCTTTGCTAGTTCTAATGATTTATTCATATTAAACATTCAGTCATATAATCATTTGATCATGTCATTGATTAAATTTGTTATTAAATTTGGTATGATTGAAGACAGGGCAAACAGAGTATTTGATAGGCTGAATATTCCTCTCTTCTTTCCTTCCTTTTTTCACTCACTCACTCAGTAAGTTATTCTATTAGTCACTTACTTATTTGTTTAGTCTGTTGGAAAAGTACATTTTGATTACTCAATAACTGAAATAATGAATTATCTGAAGTAAAAAATATAAATATTTCTTACATTTTCATTGACTCCAGTTTAGCTGTAATGTCATTCTGCTTGCCTTTCATCTCTCTCACTTCATTGAGAATCTTGCCAACTTCATTGGTTTTCACTTTAGAATCCTCTCTACCAGAAACCTGCACAGAAGAAGACAATACAGGTTGACAGGCAGGTATAAAACTTTCTCTTTGATCTTCAAGCACCTCAAGAAAATGTTTCTGGACATCTTTAAACCTAAGATAGTAATAGCAGTCTTAAGAACTAAGTTTTGAACTGTTCATAAAGAGACGATTGCCCCCAAATAGTGTATAAGCTGTTACTTTTGGGAGGGTTCCATTTTCACAAAGTTCTGGAATTGTTGTAGAGTCGCAAATTTAACAACACACAAAATTGAGCTGGCCATCATGTGCAGATATGTATTGTAACTTATGTAAGTTGCCTGAGTTTATCACTGCAAAAAAAGTACCCCCTACCCCTTAAAACACAATTAGCATATCTTAAGTACACAACAATGAAAAACTGCCCATTAATTTTGTAACATTTTTTTCAGAACTGTCCCCCTCACAAAATCCTGGATCCACCCCTGACTGCATTACCTTTCTCTTGATCAGTTCAAGCTGTTTGATTTCTCCTTTCAAGAAGTGAGGATGTTGGAACTCAATGTCAGTTCGTTCTGTTTTCAGTGCACCATCATCTAAGTGGGCTTTCTTTCTGAAACCATCTGTATCAGTTACAAGGTGAACATACATTAAAGAGAGTGTAATCAGGAATTTAAGCTCAATTATTCTTAAGACCTATGTAGACTCAAAACTGTTTCATCAATGTCATTTTAAGCCAAGGCAATGAAAGTGCTGTGCTCTTGGCTCACAGGTACATGTAGGGGTTGATCGATTGGAGCAACAGCTCAAATTCAGAGTTTCTTTCAAAAATTTAGATTCATTAGAAATCCTGAACAGAATGTCAAAATATCTGGTTCATGTATCTTTTCATACAAATGGAACAAATAGGACCATATTCAAGAAGTTGAGTTCAAATTTCCTTTTTCATTACAAGAACTTTGTGATACTTTTAAATGATGTATTACAGAGCTGGGTATTAGAGAATCCAGTTTGACTATATCATGATTCTGCAAAGGAGTGCAAGGATAGAACAGGCCATTCTACCAAATTGTCACAATATACAACAGGGTTCTGATCAAGCTTGTCGAACAGCAAATGAAAGCTAACCAAAACAAGTAACTTTTCAATAATTGCGTTGAAAAAAAATTAATTATTTCTGAACATTACCTCACCAATTAAACGAATCTCTTCAGTGAATTCTCTTAAGAAAACACACATCATTGGATACTTACACATGTTGAGTTGACGGATGAAACTCGCCATGTTGCTGTGCTTGAAGAATTGAGGGAGGAGAAGCTGAGCAAAGATTGCCTGATCTTGGACAATGAAACTGTTTCCTTCCTGTCATAAAAAAGAGTCAAAGGAATAACATACATGTCAGAGTGAGGGAAAAGAAAACTTTAATATCATAAACTAGTTTAAAAGAAAGATTATTCCCAGGGATTTTTATAATTTGCAAATATACAGCTACAGTGATTGGATAAGAAAATCATAAAGGAGAAGTTAATTGATCAGGAATATTTTGCCAGCTGTTTTTCAACAGTAAACTCAGTAAGAGTGGTACAATTTTGTTGCACAGGGAACCATCAGTACAGGGGTAGAGCTGTGTCAATTTTGGCAGCAATCGACCTCTTAGTAGAAGAGGTAAAAACACCAGAAAAATCTTCCAAATTCAGGAAAATACTTCCTTTTCATGTTTTAGGATGATAACATATATCTTACTTTCATACAATTCCCAAACTTGCATCTTTTATCACCTTGATGAAGTGAAATTTTCAGGCTGTTTTTTGCTGGCTACTTACATGTACTCCCTTAAATCTCACACACAAGAATACACAGTACTTACAGACATACATGTAGGTGTGTGCGAGGTAACCTTGCATAAGATGAGAGCAAATTTTTCTACTATCCCATACAGCATATTGCTTGCACAGCAGAGATTCCAAACACATCCCATGAAACAAAAATTATGTAATAAAAATGCAAATTATTGTATGTTTAAATTTTTTTTTTTAAAGGCAGTATCTTTAGCGCTCTTGACAGATTTTCAGGTTGCACTCTGTCAAACACTTCTGGATTCTTCCAAAAAAAAATGTAGACCCCGGACTCTACATGTAATATGTGGAGTCTAGATCTATCTAGTTTTAGATCTAATGGACACATGACAGAAGACTGCAGACCTACACAAAGACTGGCAATATGCATAGTATTAAGGTTGTAACAGATAAAAAAGCAGGGTTAGATTTGATCCGATTTGAGTAAAATTGGACGAGAAACACCGATCAAGAAGAAAAAGATCAGAAATGGCTATTCAAAAAAATCACGAACGAACGAACATCAACAAAAGCTGACTGTGGACAGTCGAGCGGTGCCGGTCACAGGGGTTCCACTTGGGGTACACTGATACGAAACAGTCGCTTACACCTTTGCTCAAAATCACTGTATTCTCAACATTCAAGCAAGTGTCTCCCTACTCTGTATCTACGTAAAAATATTGGCGTATCCACTGTCAGAGTCCACACCCATATCCCTATCCGCGTATCCTCAATTTCCTACACAATATATAGTCGATAGGACCTGGCTTTGACCACATCCACATGTTTATGTCTTTAATCGATCGTTAAAAAAAGAAAGAAGCCAGATTTCTGTAATCAATAGGTGACATTGGATTCTAAAGGAAAGCCAATGCGAAATTCAATACAAGTATTTGCGATCACCTCAACTCTCTGGGCTCTCTCAGCTGCGATTTTCCGGCAAGGCCGAGTTCGCCCTAGTGCTGAATTAGCCTGGATCCGATAAAACGACCCCAGGCCACTCATAGCGACTTTACTATACTTCGTGTGTAGACTCAAGGCAGTCATACACCTCAACACATTCAAAACACCACTGCACAAAAGTCACCAACATTCACTCAAAATCTGCATTTAATTTACAAAAAGCGACACCAACATATCCATGAAATACAATAAATTTGCATCGTCTATGTATGGATAAATGAACAGTGTGCGCGCGGGTTGTTCATCTATCCAATGCGTAGACGTGATTCACATGCCATGCGTGGACTTCGCGATCGCACCACCTCGCTCGCACTCGCGCTGGATATAGACGCACTCAACTCTACATGTATGTCGAGTTCAGTGGAGAAGCATGCAGTGATGCACAACGCGTAGTTGTATGAACGAAATAACTAAATACGTCCACATCACAGACTCTAAGCTAGACTAGTGCCGACTCCAGGCAGTTGCGTCGTTTCTCATGCAAATAACAATTGACTGACTACATGTGCAAGGTAAGAAAATTCTCATCTGTCCTGCCGAAACTGTGTAGATATAATCTTTTTTGGTATTGCGATTGCTAATTTTTCTGGTCGAATATGACCAGAACCACCTTAGCAAACAACGAGGGTGGTTTGCAAGGTTCACCGTGCGTGGGAATGGGTGATTATGAGGCATAGTATTTCTGTGTTTACACCTGCCTCCAAGCGCCATAATGGCATGGGCTCTACAGCTCTGTGGCCAGTACAAGATTGATAAGCCACAGAGCTCGTACAGCTAAGCTGCGCCACAAATTCAGAGATTCAGAATTGAAAATTAAATTTTAAATAATTATTTTCCTCTCATGTATGAATTGTCTAGACTGGAAAAAGGCCCGCTGATACACACAAAAGCTATTGAAGCCTATTCACCCGTAAAAGCTAGTCTTGAGTACAAGGTTATCTTCAGATAAGCTTGTACATGTAACTATAAGTGGGCTCACGGCACTCATAGCGACTTTACTATACTTCGTGTGTAGACTCTAGGCAGTCATCCACCTCAACACTTTCAAAACACCCCTGCACAAAAGTCACCAACATTCACTCATAATCGGCATTTAATTTACAAAAAACAACACCAACATATTCATGAAATACAATAAATTCAACTCACCGTTGTTGGAAAAGATAATTCCAAAAATGAAATCCGTAATTTACTGTCACTTCTGGCGAAACGGGGTATCGCAAGTCATGGTGTACATTTCCTGATCGCGCCAGTGCTGACATCTCCCGCTAAAAAATTTGGTCATTAAAAGTTCAGTTCCTATCGCGCACACGTAAAAGTACCAATGTGTGCTCGCGATACCGAGTTTCTTTGTGGACAAAATTTTATTGGCTGAGTTTAGTCTAAAACATCGGCGCCGTGAAAACAACCTGCGATTGGCAAAAAAAATTGGCTTGGATTTCTTAGGTTTTGGACATGATTTTGACTTTGGATTTTGCTGGAAATATCAGAAGTGCTTTCTAACAGCCATTTAATGTAGGAGTGAGATTTTAAAAGAGCTGAATTTGAAAGGAAGTATTTGAAATAATTATCTTATTTTTCCCCCCCATATCACTCATAGCGACTTTACTATACTTTGTGTGTAGACTCTAGGCAGTCATATACATGTACCTCAACACTTTCAAAACACCACTGCACAAAAGTTACCAACATTCACTCAAAATCGGCATTTGATTTACAAAAACCGATACCAACATATCCATGAAATACAATAAATTCAACTCACTGACGTTGGAGAATTATCTTATTTTTCCCCCCATACCTTAAGTACATGCGATAAAAAATGACTAGTATTTTAGCATTCGTCGCGCGTAGTGGTCAATTACATGGTGTGGTCTATAGTATTACGTGGTGCGGCTCACGGTAAAGGTAACTTTCAGTAGGGACACCAATATAAAAATCTATCTTTTTAATTAATCCTTTCTGAAGGTCAAAATGGGGTTTAAATGAAAGGCAATGTCTTCCAAAGGCAAACTCACCTATTTGATGTATCCAAAACAGCCTTCAAAGTGAGATATTTTGCTCCAAAGTTGGCGATTCCAGCTACACCTAAACAGTGTTTGTTGCCTTGGAAAACGAGCAATGTCATGGTCGTTAAGATACGTTTGAAATGAGAAAGGCCTTGAAAAGGGGGTGTGTTACCTAATTACAATAACAATCACAAACCTGCGCAAATTACGCAATTCAAACCCCCCGCGCGATCGACCCATCGAGCTCAAGTTTCGGTGGCTAGTCTTGAAAAATCCGTAAACGGTATTTTCAAATTCAATATTGTGAGACCGAGTACAAAATGAAAGATTTCGACCTCGAATGATGTTTAAAAAATCTTTTTTTACTAAAAGTTTGGGTTGATAGCTGTTAACAATATGATTTCAATATTTCTGTAATCTTACTCGCCTTATTTGTGGTTTCTCGTCTTGTCGCCAGCCCCGCACTGCCACCGACATGACTGCACACAGAGTTACATACGCACTGCATTGTGACTCAGCATATCACTGCACTGAACCTAGCGGTTTTGCTCATATTCGCTAGATCAAGTCAGCTTATGTTGCCGATTTCATGTAGGTCAGTAAATTATGATTATGATTATGAGCATGCTTAAAAATATTTTATGACAAAAAAGAAGTCTAAAATAATAATAATCAGAAATATAAATATATTTCATTGCTTATCTATATATTAATACTCAAAACCGAAAAAGGCCGTTTTTTGTGGAAGCAAAAACTCTTTCCCCCCGCCGTGTCCGCCCTCGCCGTGGCGCGGGATCGGTGGCATAATTCCACAGGTCGTGTAACCCGTAGTCCGCGTGTCACGTCGACCCCGTCGTCGCCGTCGACGTCCATAAACGTGATTTGGGGGATTGGGGAGGACGGGCAGGCCGAAGGAACGGCTGCTTTCCGTGTGGATACCTCGCACGACGGCGGTGTCGTCAGCCGTGCAACCTCCCTTACGGCCCATCACATGCACGGCATGGCAAGTGACGAACAACGTTGTGCACGAGGAGTATCAACTTGCATTGTGCGACCGTGTTAAACGACTCGCGTTAGCCATCTTGCTAAACTTGCTCTTACCGGGGGGAACCCCCGTAAGAAAATAACGATGGCATGGGGGTTGTCCCACAGTGTCCCAGCCTCGGTAGAGCTCCGTGGTATGTACGTATGTATTTCATTGTTTCATAGTACACTTTGTGATAAGTACACCATAGGAGTAGCACCCACGTACTGCGATGCAATTTCAATGCAATTAATGCATGCGATCGACGCGACAATGCATATTATGCATGCAATTTGTATGTACTGTACACACATGCACTCAACATGAGTTGACTACGGTTTCCCGAGCTTACAAATACATTCTAAGGTTGATTTTGGACGTGAGTGACATTCTTTGAATCTAACAAATTGTTGGAAACTGTATTTATGGACTTCCTTTGTCCTATTTTATCTGCATGAAATTCTTCTCTTTGTCGTTTGTCGTGTTCGGTCACGGCAGCGCCCGCTCTCTGAGGCTGGGATGGCTGCATGGCTGAACTCGAGGGGAGGAGTCCGGCAGTAAATACTGAGCTGCTTATTCCAAGATTGGAAGCAGTTGACTAAAGCTCTTTTTTTAATGCTACAGTTAGAATTTGATGATAAATTCACCGTATATCTGAGTAGATTCTACATCAATTTGAATTCTAAAACGGCAGTAAATTCCTCACTGGGTTGCTTATTTCAAGACTGGAAACAGTTTAGGTTGGCCTACGTGGCAATATGCCGAGGGACGAAAAGGGGTACGCGAGATGGACCCCAAAAATTAACATGTCTAATTTTTTCGCGTACTTTTGTCGTAGACCACTGCATGCAGAAAGTACGCAGTTTTTACGCAAGTATAAAACACTACGCTACTGTACGCCATGCCTACGCTATAGTACGCTATCCTACACCAGTCCGACGAAAAATCCTTTGAGGCTGGCGTAGTCCCGGGCGTAGTGTTGCGTACTTTTGCTTATTGTGGGTTCAGCATAAGCAAACTTACGTACCCTTTACGCCAGACCTACGTATACGTACGCAACCCTACGCGTAGGTACGCCAATTGCATATGTTGTAGGTACGCGGTACCTATGCACAGGGTACGCAACAATACCCCAGCCTACGCTGATCCTGCGCGTAATAAAGGGGCTTTCACATCAGCCTGCGTAGAGTTGCGTAGTGTGGCGTACGGACGATGCTGAGCTTACTCTGCCCCAAGCAGTGCCTCCGTTAGCCTACGTGGAAATACGCCGAGGGACGCAAAGGGGTACGCGAGATAGAGGCAAAAAATTAAACATGTTTAAAGAGCACTGGACGCGTCACGCAGAAAGTACGCAGTTTTACGCAAGTCTACGCAACACTACCGTAGAGTTACGTAAGGAAGGGCGTAGTGTTGCGTACTTTTGCTTAGTGTGGGTTCAGCATAAGCAAACCTACGTACCCTTTACGCCAGACCTATACGTATTCGAACGCAACCATACGCATGTTATACGTAGTCCTACGCGGAGGTACACCAATTGCATATGCCATAGGTACGCGGTGCCTATGTACAGGGTACGCAACCATACGCCATCGTACGGCGCAGCCTATGCAAAACATACGCAGGGACTACGTCGGTCCTGCACGTAATTTTGGCGTACTCGGTACGCCGCACAACGCAACTCTACGCAGGCCCGGTGTGAAAGAGGCTCAAGACTATAGATCAAGCTTAATTCGTTAATAATAGTGCTGATGAAAGTTGGCCACAATATTCACTCTTTCAGTTTCAGGGGCAAACATGTGCTAGGGGCGTTAACGGTTAATCCTTTGACGAATTAATAGAGTATGCTGGAGTCATGGGCAGAGATAGCGGGGTGGGGGGGGGGTGTGCAGTGGTCGATGGGGTATATGATTAACTTCATTGTAGAAAAATTTGAATGAAATCACTGGAGTCATGTTCATAGATAGCTGGGGGGGGGGGGGGATGGGGGTAAGTGAAAAAAAATAATTTGGCCAGCCCTCCATGAATTTTTTTTAGCCAGCCCTCCAAAAGTCCCTCAGCGGGGGGGGGGGGGGGGGGGGGGGGGGGGGATGGGGGTAAGTGAAAAAAAAATAATTTGGCCAGCCCTCCATGAATTTTTTTTTAGCCAGCCCTCCAAAAGTCCCTCAGCGGGGGGGGGGGGGGGGGGGGGGGGGTAGGGGTGGAAGTGAAAAAAAAAAAAATCGCCAGCCCTCCAAGAATTTTTTTTGTTTCTCCAGCCCTCCAAAAGTCGCTCATTGGGGGGGGGGGGGGGGGCCGATTTTATGGGTTCCAGTTTTCCCTCATTATTCTCTCACAAGCAAAAAAAAAAAAAAAAAAAATCAGTATTTTGGGCTGTCTTTTTTTCCCCAGGGGAGGGGGCCAGGCCCCCCCCCACCTGGATCCGCCACTGATGGGGGATATGTGAGTGCATCAATTTTATTTTATTGTACAAAAAATGTAATCACTGGATTCATGGGCGTAAAAAGCGGAGGGGGGGGGGGGGTGGGTATTAAATAACAGTTTATGTTCATTGTAGAAAAAATGAAATCACCCCCAAAGAAAGTGGAACCTTTCTATACGCCACTGGCTGGAGTAAAGGGAGGGGAGGGGGCATGATAAGGGGATAGAGCCTGCACTCACCATCCATAATTGTCCACAGATTATTATTAAGTGGTGGATTCACAATTTTATCTGGGGTTTCAAATATTGCAGGGGTACGTGAGTAAATTGGATTATGACTTTTGCAAATCATGTTTCATTACAAAAAAATGTAATGGATGGCACGGTAGAATTTCATATGTTTAGGCATCAGGCAACTTCGCTTACGTTTCTCCTTAGGTGATATTGTGAGAACGGGGTGGGAAAGGACAGGTAAAAAATTTGCTTCAATAAACGCACAAACATAAAACAATCTTCATGGAAGTTAAAATGCATTAGCTTAAATAAAATAAGATTAATTTCACAGTATTATAGGGCCAATGATTTTCACGTGGAAACAAGTTTTGAAATAATTATATTGTTATTTCCTACATAAAAACAGTAGATATGCAATCTCTCTCATCAGCAAAAATGTATTATACATAATCACCACTATAAGACATAAAAATGATAAATTATTTCAGCCCAAAACCAAATAAAAAACAAACAGACTTTTACCTTTCAAAAAAAGCATGTGACATATTCTATAGTAAGAATGACATGTTGTAATCTTAAACTTATTTTTCTCTTAATATTTATTATTATTCACTTGAACTAATAAAACAATACTAAAAGAATCTAAGATAAATACAAGAGAAACTAAAAATTAACTTAGATGAAAAACAAAAATTACAAAATATTTCTTTTAGAAACCATTACCCATAGAACCATAATTATTAAGCATTCGTCTTATTAATTAAAAAAATACATGATATTCATGTACACATATTAACCTGTCATTTGAAAACATGTAGTTTGAATATGATTATTTGGTAACAAAAACATTGTAATATGTTTATCCCATTCAATATAAGTTTAATAAGCCACAATTTAAAACAGTAATAATTTCAACATTGTTCCAAAGAAGATGTGTTCGCAAAAATCAATCCATACTTCCCTGGCTAGCACCCGTGGAATTTTTCCACGGGTACTGCTGCTAGTATTTTTTTATTATGAATTTATTTTTAAACAAAAATAATATTACAAGGTAAAAGAATGGTGTCAGCAAAACCGGCAACGCCGAAAAGGCACAAAGCCTCGTAACAAGGATTAGACATAATAAATTTTGGCAATGGGTCTTTGTACCCCGTTTTGGACCCTTTTTCATGATTGTCTTTCTGCTTGATGCCGAATAAACTAAACTGAACTAGTAAGCCATCAAACAAAAATCGACATTATAAAAAGGGAGAGGAAATGGGGGGGGGGGGGGGTGGAGAATTTCAAAAAAATTAAGAGGGAAAAGTCCATTGGACCTTAAAACCAACGCCTTAACCGCTTGGCCATCGTACCTTCTCCACAAATAAATAAGTGACAAAATAATATAACTAATAATATGTGATTAAAATAAAGGAAAAAGAAAGAAGGAAAAAAATATAAGAGAAAAGTAAAAAAAAGGGCAAGTGCACAAACCATTTTTTAAAAACTCCCCTGCGATGTGTTCATTATTACGTAATCATCACAAGAGGTGGATGGTGCAGCAATGCTTGAGGGATGTTGTCGGGATGGAAGGTGTGGGGGGGGGAGGGGTGGTGGGGCAGCAGTCTTACAAAGTGGCTGAAGAAATTAAGATTTCATATCATCATGGTGTGGCCTGGTGTGGGAGAGGGTCCTACTTCTCTTTCATTTTCAGTTCAGTTCATTTTATTATCATTTTGCAGCCTCAGCTGAATTGCAGGACAATTTACAATCAAATATTATTTTTAAAAAAAATCACACTTCAACAACAATCTTTATTTTATACAGTACATTTAAAAACAGCAATACTTTACGTTATTATAGTTTATATTAGTCAATCATATCTTCATCATTATCAATCAATTCAATTCAATTTAATTTATTCCACATTCGATAAAATTTACAATGATAAAATACATTACAATTGAAAATATCCAGAAATTAACAACAATAAAAACATGAAAATTCAACAATAGAGATGGGTACATGTACATCATACAATAAAAATAGTACGTACAAATAAACAGAGAATATCCAAATATGGAGGGACAAACAAAAGGCCAAGGGTCTATCAAAGGTTTGTCCCCCAAAATATATATTACATAAAATATATTATTTAAGAGAATTATTTCCCATTCTCCCTTTATTTCCCCTATCTTTCTCTAAGAGGGAATGGGGCATACCCTGTAGCTAATGATCACTTCTTCTTCTTCCGTTGAGTACAGTCCTCTTTGCAGAGTATAGTCGTACTTGATTGTTGAGGCCGCAATCACAAGAACACATGACATTGAGTGCAGTGAAAAAGAACTAGGCTACTGTGCGAGTAAAAAGATGCGTCTCAACTGGAGAGCTAACGGAGGGTGAGTGGTGCAAGACGGCTCCGGAAAGATTCAGTAGACGGAGCCGAAACCACTGTTGCAGGCAGGACATTCCACAAGCAGATAGCGCTGGGGAAGAAGCTGTACTGGTAGGAAAGGATTCTGCAGTGTTGTTGTTTGAATTGTAGGTGATGTCCTCTGGTTGAGTCGGAAGAAGGGTACAAGAAAGGCGGCGCAGCTGGAATGGCAATTAGTCCATTGACAATTTTATACAGCATGATGACCTTGCTGTGGGCTCGTCGTTCATGGAGAGTTTGCCACTGTAGATCTTTCAGCATTTGTGTGACACTGCTCTGTTGGTTGTAGTCAGCCTTCACAAATCTGGCTGCACGCCGCTGGACCATTTCGATCTTGGAGGTTAGCTCTTTGGTATGAGGGTCCCAAACTGAAGAAGAGTACTCAACAATTGGGCGGACATAGGTCTTATATGCTTGCTCCTTTATGCTAGCAGGGCATTTCCTCAGATTGCGTTGAAGGAAGCCAAGTGTGCTGTTACTCTTCTTACAGATGGAGTGAACATGAGGTTTCCAGCTGAGGTTTCGGTGGAGGATGACTCCGAGGTACTTTGCTTCATCAAGCGTACGGAGGGCGGTCCTATGGATGGAATAAGGGAATGCTCCGATGATAGGCTTTCTCTTGTTTGAAATCCTCAGCACCTCACATTTGTCGACATTAAAGGACATGAGCCATTTCCTCTCCCATTCCTGAACATTTGCGAGATCCCTATGTAAGGACTCAATGTCATCATTGGAATTAATTGTTCTGTATAGGAGGGCATCATCAGCATAGAGTCGAATGGATGAGGAGACACAATCGGGGAGGTCGTTGATGAAAATCAAGAACAGAAGGGGACCTAAAACAGTGCCCTGAGGTACTCCCGATGTGACGTTGGTGATGTTGCTCTTCTTCCCCTCAAGTAGGACTTGCTGGGTTCGCCCTTGGAGGAAATCCCGAATCCATGAGAGTAGTTGATCTCTGACTCCATAGTGCTTCAGTTTAAGAAGAAGACGCTCATGGGGTACCCGATCGAAGGCCTTTGAAAAATCAAGGAGAATGGCATCAATCTGTTGCTTATCTCTGAGTCCTGTCGCAAGGTCATTTACCGTTACAAGAAGCTGTGACTCACAAGATCGTCTCTTTCTAAAGCCAAATTGACAGTCTGTTAGGAGGTTATGTGTGTCCAGATGATGCATGATTTGGCTGTGTATGATGTGCTCTGCGATCTTACAGATGATAGAAGTTAGGGAGATGGGTCTGTAGTTCTCCGCTCTGTGCTTGTCACCCTTCTTAAAAATGGGGACCACGTTGGCTACTTTCCATTCATGAGGAATTCTTCCCTGTTTGAGTGAGGCATTGAATAGGAGGGAAAGAACTGGAGCTAGCTCACTTGAAACTTCTTTCAGCAGGTACGCAGGCAGGTTGTCAGGGCCACAGGCTGTGTGGGGTTTGAGGTTGGCAAGAAGTTTCCTAACCCCTTCGCTGTCAATAACAAAGGCAGGAACTGATGGGTATGGGCTTTCTCCGAGGTCTGGTAAATGTGATGCATCCTCACGGGTGAAGACTGAGGCAAACTGATCATTAAGTAGGTTGGCTTTGGCTGAGGAGTCACATTGCAATACACCATCCTTCAGCAGGGGTGCGACACCAGCATTCTCGCACCGAGTGTTCTTTATGTACGACCAAAACCTCTTGGGCTTGCCTTCTTCACAAAGCATGTCGCTGATGTATGCATGGTAGGCCGATCTACATTCTTTCTGCATGACTTTTTTGAGGTTCTTGTATTTGTTCCAGTCCTCTGTTTTTCCAGACTTGCGTGCTCTTTTGTACGCTCGTTTCTTTCTTCTGGATAGGGTTTTCAGATGTTGATTTATCCATGGTTGACTGAAGCGAGGAGAAGAAAACTTGGAAGGAACCATGGTGTCAAGTACCTTGTTGAGCTCGCAAGATATTTGTTCCCACATGTCGTCCACATTGGTGTTGGCGGAATTAGATTCAACAAATGACTTCCCAAAAGATAGAATTTCTGATTTGATGCAATCAAAATCAACCTTTCTCCATAGAAAAATTTTCCGACGGACTGGTTTGAGTTTTTTGGCACGTATGTCAGAGATTGCGAGTAACATGTCATGGTCACTGACTCCTGGCAAAGGTACGCATTTGCTGATAAGTGTTGGCCTATTCGTGAGGAACAGATCTAGTGTTCTGTCCCCTCGCGTTGAAAAGTTGACAGTTTGTGAAAGCCCAACATCATTAAATGCAGACATGAAGCAGTTGTTCAGTGCAGTGGAATATTGGTGACCATCCACAGCTGCAGTTTTCCAGTTTACATCAGGAAGGTTGAAATCCCCGCTGACCCAGACTACTGCAGATGGATTACTGAAGATAATATGTTGAATTGCTTGGCACAGAGACTCGGCATAAGCCAGATCATTTTTAGGAGGTCGGTAGGCTGACACTACAATGAGTGGCTGTTGGCCATAGAGCTGGATCTTGGTTGCAATGATCTCACAATCAGACTTTAATTCAATTTCGCAGTCGACTAGATCATTCTTGGTGGCAAGAAGGACGCCTCCATATCCATCAGGCCTGTCTTTCCTGATGGGTGTATTATATCCCGGTGGCATCATCTCCGAGTTCAACAATGTTGATTTTAGCCAGGTTTCGTTGGCAATGATTATGTCTGGCTGACAGCTCTCCACTGCTTCCCAAAAAGCTTCTCTTTTGGCATACATGGATTGCAGATTGACAGAAAGGACTTTCAACGGTCTTGCTATGTTCTTCCTCCTCTTATTGTTGCCTTTCATAGGAGATGACTGGTGAACAGGGGATCCAGGGTTTGGCGCAGAGTCTGTGGAGTCTTGCTTACTACTACTCAAGGGTGAAGAAGGAGTAGATGATAGCCTTGAGTCTTCACTGCTGCTGCTGCTGTTAGAAGTAAGATTGTGCCTACTTTGTGAATTGTCAATATCTGATAATACCTGAAACTTGTTTTCAGATTCACTCAAGTACATATAGGAGTCGAGTACAGAAAGGGAGTGATTTGGAGAGTCACAAGCCATGCAAATCCAGCTGACATTTGATTTGTTGATTCTATCGTACGATTCTGATGACATCCCCATACAGTCTGTGTGATACCAGGTGTCACATGTATCACAGGCAACTGCCATTCTTGTTTTAGACCAGCGAACTGCTTTCTTACATACTCCACATGGAAACTTTGGGGTGTAAGGGCCTGGGTTAATTTCTGTGTCATGCGATTTAAGTATCAAAAGAACGGTTAGATACAGCAATACAGAGTTCTCCTTTGGCTTTGGCTTGAACCCCGTGTGAGACAGGCTTAGCATCGAAGAAGCCCAGGATGCTTGGAGAAATCTTTGATTAGTAATCGGTGCATTGTTGAAATTAACTGGGTAACATAAGTCTAGGCCTCTATCCATTGGTAGATTAGAGTCTAGATCTACACCAAATGGCTCATGAGAAGTGATGTTTGAGAGCAGAATGGGCACAAAAAACAGCCCTGCATAAACCTGCGCATTAAACATGACAGCAGTGATGATGTGCAGTTCTTATCTAGCCTCTACTAATGATTGATCAAATTCAAATACGAGGCTTCCGGATCTGGAGCAGAAAATTAAATAAAAACACAATCTTAGAGATCTAGAAACTTACAGTCCAATCAGGAAACAGTCTTCTAAATTAATCCTAGGCTTGGATGAGTAATAAAGCCAAGCTCACAAGATGGCTGCCCTTGTCTGACTAAAAACCCGAGAAGTCCTCCAGTGATGAATCCAAAACTTGTAAAAGCTGGCGTGCATATGTCACAATTCTCACAGTACACAAGAAGACATACATGGGCCTACATAACACTCAATTTCTAAGATGGCTGCCTTGGGTTGTGAACCCGCGAAAAGTCATCCACTGAAGAATCCAAAAAGCTGGTATAAATATGTCACAAATCCCACCTAAAATTAGCACAGAACTAATACAACTAAAGATAATGTAAAAATAAACCAGTTTTCACCGCGAATTTGAAAAAAAAAAATGTGTGAATTTAAGGTCTGGTGAAGAGCACTCAAAGATCATGTGTTCCCGCGATCGCGCCGTAGACATCTTTATACATCTTTATTATACAGGTATACTCATGCGAAAGTCCCTTGCATTTTGCAGCTCATATACTGTAAACTGAAGCAAAGGAATGTTGCATGCTTGAGTTCGAAACAATGAAGGCTCTGTACCCCCCCCCCCCCCCGGTCTTGTCCCTAATTTATTTGTCCTCCACGCACCTCTCGAAATGTATTGACCTCTGGGTGTTTGCATATCTCTCTCTCTCTCACGCGCGACAAAAAATACACGACGACTATTGTCACACACGACTACAGTCACACACAAGCTTCCAGCATGATACCACACATGCATGCCATGACACGTTTTTTCCCCTCTTCTCAGCACTTTGACGGTAAGAGTAGACTATTATTCAGTCATATTTACTAAATATCCTTTTGACACACTTTTCATACTCATTGGGTTAGTATTTCACTCTATGGACGAGCTTGACGCTGTGTGCAGTGATATGAGAAATGGGGTCTTCGTTTGAGACTAGCTATGTGACGGCCCTACGTATTTGTGTACGAAGCTCATCAATATTCATATTTCCATACCGATATTTTACCGATAATAGTCTAGATACTGATCTTTATTCATGCAACAAAAAGACATCATTACTCAGTTTTCCCTCTATTTTTGAGATGGCTACAGCTATGGAGCTTAAATCAAAGTACGGTTGACTTAAAAATCATGTTCTATAAATACCTGCATGTCAATAAAGTAAAAGTCTGAAATAAAAAAGATATCCTTTGTTTTCTTTATATTTTCAAGTCTATAGGGGTATCGTACATTGACATCTCATGCATTATTCACTATCAAAAGTTCGTTGGCTGAAGCTAGACACCTTATTTTTTGTGCCTACTTGTTGCCAATTAGAAGAGTTTTAGTGATCAAACTCGCTAGCGCCCTCTTGATTTTTGGCTTCGTTAAGCATAGTCGATGTGTGTGCGTTTTTCGTTAACTGCTACGAAAATTACTGGATTCAAATGCGCCAAAATCTGCAACATCGTAACTCAAACGAGTAAGTCCTGTTAAAGATCGTAATTACAGGTATGTTTTTGAGTGTGTCACTGTCGTTGTTTCGATTTCTTAAATGAATATTTTTAAAGAATGATTTTGCAGTCCCCAACTATTTTCTAAGGCCTAGGGCGACGACGAGCACGTATGCGAAATTAAGCGTAGCAACGCACACTCAGCGTTTTGGCGTCCCTACTTTCAGGAGGTTCTTTAGTAGACTCTAAAAAAGTAAAATGGTTGCTCTATTGCAGAGCGAGATTAAAAAACCAGGCTCTGTGAAGAGTAGCGTCAGCTTTTTTTTTTTTTACTCTTCAAAGAGCCTTCCAGGCTACCCAGGCCTCGCTTCTGTGTGAGTGCCCCATGC
Source organism: Heliocidaris tuberculata (assembly GCA_025618425.1). Lineage (NCBI taxonomy): Eukaryota > Metazoa > Echinodermata > Echinoidea > Camarodonta > Echinometridae > Heliocidaris > Heliocidaris tuberculata. The sequence continues at coordinate 33,717,572 of CM046845.1, read as the reverse complement.
CGAGTGTCTTATCCCATCCGTCCCCGGTGCGGCCGCGATAGGCTTTGAGTAAGAGGGGCAATTCACTTACCTCGCTCCAATGGATCAATTCGTCAGTGCTTTCGTCATCAACTAACAGCCATAATTTCGAAAGAAAAGCTGGACATGATGGCTGAGGTATGCTACCTGGAGCCATCCCTGCAGGTAAAGCTTCATCAGAAGCCATGATGAAAGCCAAATCTTTCGAGATTTGCGTTGACTAAAAATAGTTTTTAAGAACTTTTTCTACAATATTACAGTTCAGGAACGTCAATGTCGGCCATCTTCCTGAAGAATCGTACGTACGCGTTCATATATCATATCATATCACGTCACGATCCGATCATCGCATAATATGCAGCAGCATCAGCCGTACCGTACCGCCGGCCATCGCCAGGTCACACGTACCTGGCCGCTCGCGTGTGCCCCTATGGACCAGCATACAGGAAGCTTTCCGCACGCGCAGACATGATTGCGTAATAGATAGAACGGGGGATTTTTCCTTTCTCGGCCCATGATACTAGTAGTACACAACTGGTATAATTCAATACGCCAAGCTCATGGCGCTCGATGTGGTCGACGTCCTAGACTGACAGAAAGGTTGTCTTGAGTTTAAAAGAAATAAAAAAAGGTTGCAGTCTAGCCCCCAAAGCCGGTAGGTCCCCCGAAACAGACTCCTATCAGGGGCCGCGGAGCGTTTTTGAAAGTGGGGGGCTGATCTGATTTCATTCATTAATGACAATTTTTGAGCCTTTTTTCGGAGATTTTTTTAAACGCGTCTACTCAAAAAAAAAATGGGGGGGGGGGGGGGGGGGGGGGGCTGCAGCCCCAGCTCCCCCGGTTCCGCGGCCCATGCCTACAACTATGATTCAATTTTATCCCAGCCTAGTGCACCAAGGGGGTACTAGCTTGCCTAGTACCTTCTTGAGTACACCAATAACTGTCCAAAACAAGAAAAGAAAAAAAAAGAGTAACTGGTAAAAAGAAGTATATTGTATGTTAATTTTATAAGTTACAAAATTTGGAGCATGGGCTAGATAGGGCGAAATCGAAGGTGAAAAGTGAAGTGAGCGAGCAAAACAATTTGCCATTTTTTCTTCTTTTTCTTTCCTTCCCTTTTCCTATCCATAATTCTGTTCTTTCTGTTTTTATTTTCCTTTCCTTTACCCAGATTCCCTTTTCTTTTCTCTTTTCTTTTCTTTTTTCTTCTCCTTTATCTTTTCTCCTTTTCCCGACAGTGGTGGCGCAATTTTGTGTGTGTGCGCGTGTGTGCGCGGGGAGGGGGCTGACCGGGCTGACCATGGGGCTGACCATAGGAGCTGACACCAGGGTGACACCAGAGCGCGTTGATAGAGAGAGTTGTGACACGCGCACAATAAGCCTACGCGTACGCGGTCTTTGTTTAAAACATGGCGGATCATGGAGCTCCCAATAGTTCCCTTTCACGTACATTCTCTATGAGAGGGAACTTTTTGAAGCTCTATGAAATGACTGACCAATCAGAAGCGACCTCCAGTGTCAGGACTCTCTGTATGGATAACTCTGGGTGACACCCCCACACCCCCTCTAGTGACGCCCCTGGGTACTCCTATTATACACGTGGGTCCATGCAGAGGGACAAAATGTGGGCAAATTCACTTTGTCCAAGGATGTAAGCACCGAGCAAGGGTCGAACCCGGGACCTTCCCTTTTGCAACTTACCATATAGCCTTCAACAATATACCACTGTACTCTAGATGTGCAAGGAGATGTGAGTTGGTCTAGTGGTAATACCCGAGGCCAGTTCCCTGTCTTCGCCTATAAACTGATTGTGATCGGACTAGATTCGAATGTGAGTCACTACTGCTACCACTACCACGATCATTACTAGGGTTCCATTTAACAATTTTCAATATTTAAGAGCTTTGGGTTTTTTTAAATCAACCAATGCGATATCCCGACAAGGCTAAAATGTCAAAATTTAACGTAAATTATAGGGGAAAATGCAAAATGTGTTCTATAAAACAATTTATAAGGTAACGGTTGCCCGGATATTAGTAATCAAAAATATCTTGTGTGTGTGTGTGGGGGGGGGGGGATGGGGGGCGCTATTGCAGCCCCCTCAGACGCGGCCTCATCTGGATTGTGGCGTGCCTCCCCAGTTATAGAAACTTCTCCATTGAAGCCCCTGGAAAACTAAATAAACATTTGTCGGGGGGGAGGGGACGGGGAGTACTGCACCTGTAGCTGCACCATTATTCCTCTTCACTATAAGTGGTGCTAACTAATTCCAAAACATTCAATTGATACATTTTCAAAAAAATTTGTCTCTGGAGCGTTCACACTAACCAAATAATGTACTAAACTTCTAAACTTCTAAACCAGGAATAAGGGCCAAATCAGCTTCAAATCGTAGACAATCGCAGGATTGCTCTGACATCGGAGCCGATTTTTTCTTTCCTCCGACTAGAAGGCTAGCTATAGGCCGTAATTTCCATTTTACTATCTATATAGCTATTCAGGACCTCGATAAAAAATATTTCATGCATTTGTATGCTTATATCAAATGTTATTACATTTTCTTCCGAAATCGGATCGCAAACGAATCTTATAGTGTGCAGTAGGCTTTATGGTCAAATCTTAATGCCCTAAAAAAAATAATACAACATGCATTTATCTGTTGAAAATTCAAAAACATATTCGATCACATCAGTATTTTTTTATTATTTTTTTTTCTTCTTCCTTTTCATGTGCCTTTTCTTGCCACCGCTGGGCGAGGGGCCTTGACTGCTTTCTTGGAGCCTTTCGGAGCCATGATGAAATGAAGTTTTCTGTTGTGGAGAATTAGAATAGAGCGAAACGCGTACTAGTACGTGGAGCAATGCTTTTGATACTGTCCTCCGAAAATTTGTGTATAGCGCCAGCTTTGGTAGATTTCCTTTTAATTGATTGGGCATGCCCTTGCTCATGACGTCATATGTATATGAAGCTATACATTCATACTCACGATCGTATGCGCTATCGCTATACTATCTGTATGCAATGCATAATGTTATCGAGTGCACGTTAGACCAGCGATATATACAGGATCCATCTACCCAACTAGGCGAATATACTGATATATAAACAAAAGTAAAGCTCTCTAAAATTTGAACAACAAAGCTACAGAAGCACCAGAAGAGGCTGTGATTTAGATGTAGTTCTACAGTTTGTTGTGATTGTTAGATATCAAACCCGGCAACGTAAGGAAGCAACAGAACAGTTAATTTGAGAAGAGGGTTTTTGCCTTCAGAAGTTCAGGCTTCACTGACTATACCATTGTAGATCTATACTGCAGAGCCAGATACAAACTTCATTTCTGTTCCATCATTCAAGTAGAGATAGGTCTACATTATTCCAAGTTCCCAAAATGAGTATGCTATTTGGAAGAAAGAAGAAGGATGTAGCTCCTTCGCCAGCAGAAGCTATACAGAAACTGAGATCAACAGAAGAAATGCTCATGAAAAAACAAGAGTTCTTAGAAGGAAAAATAGAGAAGGAACTTCTGACTGCAAAGCAGAATGGAACAAAAAATAAGAGAGGTAAATTGAAAGGAGATCAATGTGAAGCCTAGCAATGGATTGAGAGCCCATTTAAAAAGTCTTATGACATGCTTAAGACAGTGTCCATAAAATGGTAACTTAAAGTGTACCAATCACCTGAAAAAATAATTTGTGTAAAGTCATGGATTGTATTTCTGAAAAAAAGGTTGTGTCTTTTTCCCATAGGTTTCACACGTTCGGAAATACAGTAGTCGGTACCTTTTTCAAGGGACCAAAACGCCTCGTCGTTGGGAAGGGGTTCACTCGGAAGGGAATATCGTATTAAATCTACGTTGTCTTTAAAATTCCATCAACTTCTTTTTCTGTAGGACTTTGAGCATTCATTATGTATTGTATGGTGGTTGATCCAGTGTCCGAACACTTTTCAGAAAATCAACGATAGCAAATAAAATATGAAACGAATATCTGTCAAACTATACATATTGAATGCTCAAAGTCCTACAAAAAAAGAAGTTGATGGAATTTTAAAAAGACAACGTAGATTTAATACGATATTCCCTTCCGAGTGAACCCCTTCCCAACGACGCGGCGTTTTGGTCCCTTGAAAAAGGTACCGTAATTCCGAACGTGTGAAACCTATGGGAAAAAGACACAACCTTGGTATCAATAGTGTGGTTTTCATACGCGTAATCCCACGCGTATGAAAACCCATTTTAGGTGCTTAACTTTACACGTTCGGTAATACAATCTGTTCGGAATAACAATACTTGACTATAAGTTTGACAGATATTCGTTTGATATCTTATTTGCTATCGTTGATTTTCTGAAAAGTGTTCGGAAACTGGATCCACCACCGTACAGCTAGAAAGTATAAAATCAATCTCGAAGAACTTTATCTCGCATTCTATCGGTCAACAGTTATGGAGTATGAAGGAAAAAAAATGAGAACATGAAAATGCTCGTGCGGAACTTAACTTGGAGTTCGGTTCCGCGCGAGCTCTTATCTTGGCGAGCGCGTACGTGTGCGTCGAGCATGTCGAGTAGTTTACTCATGAGTTGGTTTTACGCTTACAAAGAGTGTAATTAAAATTGCAATATCTCTTTATAGAATTAATATTTGAAGCCAGTATTTTGAATATAGTATAACGACATGAACCCCCTAACATACAGAGCAAAATATTTTTTGGTGGTTGGCATGGTGATTGATCCAGTGTCCGAACTCTTTTCAGAAAATCAACGACAGCAAATAAAATATCAAACGAATATCTGTCAAACTTACGTAATGAATGCTCAAAGTCCTACACTGCTACAGAAAAAGAATTTGATGGAATTTTAAAAAGACAACGTAGATTTAATACGATATTCCCTTCCCAGTGAACCCCTTCCCAACGACATGGCGTTTTGGTCCCTTGAAAAGGGTACTGTATTTCCGAACGTGTGAAACCTATGGGAAAAAGACACAACCTTTGTTTGAATAGTGTGGTTTTCATATGCGTAATCCCACGCGTATGAAAACCCATTTTAGGCGCTTAACTGTACACGTTCGGTAATACAATCTGTTCGGAATTACAATCCTTGACTATACCATTTAAGTAATCTTTAGCATGACGCTGGAGCATACAGTCACTTGAGATTGAGGTTGAGAAATGTTGGGATTAGATTTTTTTCTCTCTCTGACAAATATTAACAAATCCCTGTTAATTATTATAGCATGGGTTTGAACCTACCTGATATTCTAACTTGATATGGTCAGGCAATTCCGCAGATTAATGTCAGTTATGATGTGATCATTTTGATGGTAGATCATCTACTTAAATAATTCTTATGAAGTAAAGAAGAAAAAACCTTTTCTGTTATTCTTATAAGGTGTGCAAAACAGACAACATTAGTCGTTTGAGTGCCACTTTGTGCATTTGCTACCAATCTAACCTAGATCATGACAACCTTATTGGCACTGTTGTAACTTAGTATCTTCATAATCATATTGTCATGATTGTACAGGAAAACATTCAAACCTTAGCTTGTTAAGGTGATGTTGTTGATCTTGACATGACATGTAGACTACTTCATTTTTTGCATAATGCACTCAAGTCAAAGTGTGTCAATGAATGTTCATGTGTAGTGGGGTTTTGTGATGATTATGTGATTGTAAATCTATTTATAGCAGTCAGATTCAGGGCTATAATAATGAAAAATTAATTAAAATTGATTAGCCTGCTAATAGTTTCCATTGTTTTTCTTGTAAAGCTGCAATCCAAGCACTGAAAAGGAAGAAGAAGTATGAAAAGCAACTGAACCAAGTAGATGGAACTTTGACTACAATAGAAACACAGAGAGAGGCTCTGGAGAATGCTCATACTAACGCAGAGGTCCTTAAGAATATGAAATACGCAAGCGGGGCCTTAAAAAATGCACATAAAGAAATGTGAGTATTTGAATATAAAGAAACAACTCTATATCTAATAGTCAGAGTAGTACTCTGAGTAGGACTAGTAAAAGAAATGTACATAAATCTGCTTGCTGTTTCAATTTTTGAATGAATGATTTTTTTTTTAAAAGAATATTGTTGATTACAAATACATGTATACATCCATTATGAATCAGTTGGAGTTAAATTTGTGGTGTTGTTGTGAACTTTTTGTCACTATTAACATTTTATAAGCAAAAGGGCAAAGTCTGTTTAAGTGCTTGCCTGAAAGACAGATTTGTGTTGATGCTAGAACTGGACAAAAATTTCACCTCGCACACTGAAGAGAGTCACGACAATATCCACCATCATATTGTCAAGATTTCTGATTGAAAGGACTGTTTCTCACTTTCTTGTCATCTTCTCTTCACTTTTTTCTTGATTGTCCAGGGGTGTTGAAGATGTAGATGACTTAATGGCAGATGTGCATGAACAAATGGAATTAGCCACAGAAATTGCTGATGCCATCTCAAATCCAATAGGCTTTGGTGCAGATGATATTGATGAGGTAAGGACTACATATAATTCTACTACAAGTCTACAACCCAGTGCTCTGGCTTAAAGAGAAGGTTGAGTTCTGGGAAAGGTGAAAAATAATTTGTGAGCTTTCTCATTCTTTTTATGTTACTTGGGAAGATTATCATAGTAAAAATGTACCCTGAAAAGGATTGCTCTTCAAATGCCCTCACATTCAAAATATGACAAACAGCTGAAATGTTCAGGCTCAACATTTGTGAGTAGTCCCATATACACATTTCTGTGTGCAGTGCATGTGACTCTAAGCAGGATTGAGTCAATTTCTTATCATTTTGGTGACTTCAAAACCTTACAGCATACACCAATTCTTATGTGCTTTATAATCAACCTTTTCCAATTGCTTTGAGACAGTTTCTTTCTCAATTCAATCTCATGACCAGAACTCAACTTTATCTTTAACTTTTTATTTAGGTTGTCAGCCTTGACAATTTCTTAAATGCTGATGTTATCATATTCAATGTTTTAGTGATAGTCATTTACAGTGGATTGCACAAATTTCACATGAAACATACTTAGTTTCTATTTTCCTAGATTTTTTAATAGTTATTGTCAGGGTCACAGAGGCACAAATCTTTGGATGCCCAATATGAATTTAGGTGGTCAGTGGCACTTGTGCCTCCATTAGTTTTGAGTCGTGCAACAACAACTCTTATACATTTTTTAATTACAAATTATTTGCCAGTACATGTATTTAGTGGTTGTTCTTCATTTCATTTGTACATTGATGAACCTTACAAAGTTTCAAAATTGTGGTTCATTCTGTATGATCACAAACAGCTCTTACTTTATTTTTAATATTATTTTAAAATGTTCTTTTATGTACATGTAATGCTCATGCATTTTGCAAAATTTCCTTCAGAAATGCATGGAGTGTTGCTTCAGAGGATGTATGTCATATGCTGTAGTGTCTAGTGACTATTGTTTTATACTCAATTTCTTACACTATTTGAATTCCTAACTTTAACTGTGGACCTAACACTATACCTAACCTAACTCTAACCTAAAAGTAATCTAAATCCCCATTGTAGCCCAAGCCGTAAGCCAAGATCGTTGATAAAATACACTGTATAGCCCAGATAAAATGTCAGTGGAACAATTTTCGTTTTCCTTCTAAAATTGATGATGCTACAGCATGTAACCATTGCAGTTGCTCTGTATTGTGTAACAGTTGAAAGCTGTTCTTTATACTTCTTCATGTAGATGTAGTGTAAAGTCATGTACATGTAACTTGAACACTTTCAGTGCTACCAAGTGTACAAACATTTACATTGATCACAAATAAAAAATTAAAATAAAAAAAGGGACAGACATTTTTTTGAATATATTTCCCCCTTTTTTTCATTTTTCATATTGATACAAGAATTATTTTTTATGGTATTTTACTTCACAATTCATGAACCTACTTTGAATTTCAAGGAGATGGACAAGCTTTTCTTCATCAAAACATGCTTACATGTACATGTTTATGTTTATGCTCAACAGAAGTATTCACTCATACCCAACCCGTTACGCTAATAATTACCACTTAAATAATCCTAAAACTTTGTTAGCACACAAATCTATTAGACATACCGGTCCCGACATATGGAATTCACTACCAGATGCAGTCAAGTCACACACTACTCTCTATTCTTTCAAGGCAGCCGCCAAAAAGTACCTTGTCAAACAGTATGATGACTCTGGGCGTAAATGACATATTACATCTTCTTTTCTCCTCTTTCTCCCTCTTTCTTTCTTCATCCTCCCCTTCTCCTTTTCTCTCTCTCTCTCTCTCTAATATCTCTTCAATACAGTCCGCTTTTCTACTTACCATCCTCTTCTATTTATGTTTTCTTCCTCCATACATCTCATCTCATCCCCATCCTTAATTGACTTCTATTACTTTGAATACAACGAAAAGTCTTTTTTCTTCTTTTTTTTTTTTAAATATCCCCCTTTCTTTAGTATTTCCAATTTTTTTGTATAGGATTGTCACTCCATCAAGCTTTGCTTATGTGACAATCCTTCTTTATGATTCATTTACATTAATTATACAATGCAATTACTCTATTTGATAATGTATTGATATTTGTTTATTATGTTGTAATTCAGTTTGTAAAATATGTTTGAAGAAAAAAAGGATCATAAAGATAAATAAATAAATCAAATCAAATCAAATGTAAATGTAAAATCAGAACTTGGGCAGCTTAGACTGCCTTCTGCAATATAAGGGTTAAGGGCCATCGAGATTGAAAGGAAACTATCCACTTACAAGTTTTTTTGTAAATTGACTCTTTTGCACTGTATGCACCATCATGCATTGTTCATATGCCAGGAAATGATGGATATAACAAATTTAGGATATACCTATCATGACCTTGCAAATTTGTGCGCAACTTTTACTTTACAAGCATTTCATTGGAACAGATTGTGTTGATCATGTAAAATACCAAGGAATTCAACTGTTTGTGTGGTCTGCTGTCATTGCTGGTCCATTTTTTGTTATTCTAATCTTACAAGATGTATTCAGATTGAAAACTATTCTTAACAAAATGTTTTGAATATTTTTCATTCCTAGTCTGTTACTGTGTTCTGAAACATATTAAGCATATTCTGCATGTAATTACTATGCAAATCAAGAAATTTTTATGTCTTATTCTGGGACAACTGATATTTTTCCTTGGGCTTCATGACATTTGGGATAAGCAATGTCATTGAACTACAACACATCCCTTTTGTTTTGAAATATTTTCTATTTTCTTAAAAGTATTGTTAAATCTTTATTTAGCAAAAAGTTTTCGTCTATATGATTTACATGTGTATCATTCTGCCATGTTAGTTTATTCAGTGATTATTTTGTGTCATTGGTGTAGAATAATTCCCAAGAATATTATTTTTATATTTTCTTATTGGTTAATCTCAGGATGAGCTGAATGCAGAGCTTGAAGAACTAGAGCAGGAAGAATTTGATGAGAAGATGCTTGATGTCGATATTGAATTACCACAAGTACCAAGTGCACCCTTACCAGCTGCAAAAAGTAAGTTCAAACTAATAATTGATAATGAAATAATAATTATTATTTTGTTTACCTGCGGAAGCCTCATCAGCAGTGTCCCCCAATTTTGTGCATAATACTATAAAACAAACGGAATTAGACTCAAGATATTTAGAACCTTCTACTGATGGGTAAAACCTGAAATGTAATGGTAGAATGTGATTCAATTCCAGCTGAGAAATCAAAGACGCCATATTTCTTAATACTGTAATACAGATTGGTTTAATTTTTGGAACAGATGCGTATATGGAAACTATGGATGTTTTCTTACCCTTTTTTCCATCTACCCTACAATGTCATTCCATATTTCTCCTAAATCATACATTCCTCTGTCCCAGTGTACAGGTAGTCCCAGCTACATGTGTATATTCTTTCATTCATATGTCCCCCTTTCTGATGCTCTTCAGTCACTATACATGTATGTTCATCTCTTCCTATATATATATATATATATATATATATGTATGTGTGTGTGTGTGTGTGTTATGTCAGAGCCAACCATACACAGACTTCGGCCAACTCGGCTCCAGTAAGTAACAATTTGGTGGATGTTGCTTTGTTAAGCAAGTATGTAACTAAGGAATATACGCCTTGTTGTGCCCAACGAGAACCAAGATTGGCCAAACTCTGTGTATGGATGGCTCTGTGTCCCCTCATTCCTATGTTTCCCCATCTTAATGTTCACTCATCCATATGTACTCCCACTCCAGTGTTCCATCGTATCTCTTCCCCTATGTTCCCCTGTCTTTTTTTTCCTACTTTCTTATGTTCTCCTGTCTGTATACATGTAATGATATTCCCTTGTTCCTACATTGTTCTCCCATCCGTACATGTATGTTACCCCATCTCTATGCTACTATGTTACCCCATCCCATTCCCCATTCTGGGTTTCTCTATTCTTAGATCTGTGTTCCACAGTCCCTGCATAATGTTACCCCCATCTCTATGTTCTCCTGTAGGTATATTTCCCTTTCCTATGTTTAACTCCAGTCTACATTCTCCTGTCCCATCCAGTTATATGTCTGTGTATTCCCTTCATTCAAACTCATGGGTTGATTTCTGTTTTGTTCCTCATTGGGGAGTGGAGGGCATCTGCCATGGAAGTCTTGTCATTTGGATGGTATGTGTGAAAGTAATAAATTTTTCTTTTAATCTTAAACTAAAATATTAATCTTTCCTTTGCTTGCAGAGAAAGCTGTGCAGGATGAGGAAGATGACATGAAAGAACTGGAGCAGTGGGCCATGTAGAACTATCTTGTGCTTCACTCTCTGTCAACCCATCTAAAGCCCTTTCTGCTTTCTATAAATACTTTTTTTTTTATTGGTACTGATGGTCATATAGCGATGCTTAGGTTGGGTTTTCACAGGGCATGCGAAAGATTCGCGAAGGATGCGAATGTCAAAAAAATGGAAGTCTAATGTTCGGAGAAGATTTTCTCCGAATGTGTCGCGACAATGGGGCGGTAAACTATTCTTGTGCAGTTTGTGCGTAGTTCTCACAACGCATGTGCGAATGTTGTGTGTACATGTAGCGTTGCAGAACTATGGCTAGTCCACATACATGAAGAACATGAGACTAAAATGCGAACATGAGTTGATTGCTCTCTTTGTGAATAGTTTGCTGTCTAGTCGCAGTATGAATTCAGACACCCCGGCCATACGCTTTATTTAGGCCAGACGTGACATGGTGCGGATTTGCTGCCAAACATGCAGCAAACGTGCACCAAATGTTCATGAGAACTTCGCACGAACTCTGTGAGAATGTTGCGTGAGCAAAACCTTCGGCAAACCTTTGTAAAAGCGTCGGTTTTGGTTAGTGTGTAGGTCGCGAATAGTTCGGGAATACTTTGTGGCATTCACAAATTAATCATCCTGAACGGTAGGCGAATTAACAGTAGGCCTCGACCTGAAAGGCTCGCGTTTGCTTCTTTGGTGAAGTCATCTGTCATCACGCAAACGGTTTGTGAATAGGTCAAGAAATGATGAACTTCGCTGCTGGAGACATTCTCCAAACTGTCGGAATTTGTTTGGGATTTCATGAAGATTTTGCGAACATCACGCACGTCATGAGTAGGTTGTGCGCATATGACAAAGCTTTTTAGACATTTTCAAGAGCAAATCACGATTCACGACCCGGATGCTGGAAACGTTCGCAAGAAATTTCAAACTTTTTTGAAATTCAGGCAGAACTAAAAACGCCTCCCGCAAACAAATTATGGAAATTATATTGTTTATGCTTCCGAACCGCGGCGCATATTACGCAAACTTTCGGAGCCTCAAATACAAATGTTGGACTTTGCCATTTTTTTCAACATGCGCATCCTTCACAAATCATTTGTGTGCCCCTTGAAAACCCACCTTTACAGGCAAATCCACACAGCAGACAGGAATGATGTAGACATTGCACCTAGACAGACAAACAATTGCTTCAGGGATATGTAACTTTGAGATCTCGTTGAAAGCAAAGCAAGAAGTTGTAAGTGATTATGTAGTTATATATTTAATAGGCCACGATTTCCGTAATGTGTACCCATATAATACTTTGTACAGTTGTATTTCATCACACACGGATCTATGATGAAACAAATCAGACTATTGTACATCCTAATATGTAATTTATGAAAAACAATATTTTTAGAGAAAATGAATGTATTATCACTAAATACATTATATGTATAAAAAATAAAGGTCTCATTTCCCACCCACAGCTACTCATGTAGGCATTGATAAAAGTGTAGGGCATAATTGTGAAATATGAAACAACTCATTCACTCCATACAGGAGCACTTCATTGTATCAAAGGCATTGGTGTCTTCTTTCCACTTCCATAGCCTTTGCACACAAGTGTGTGCATTCGCATTGGTTGAATGAACGGTTTCCTGTTTCACAATGTAGACAAGTGTCCCATACAACATTCATGTACGACTTTTATCCGTTTATTTGATCCAAATTAATATGACCATGGATTGACGGTTATTTCGGTATCAATACCATAAATCAGTGGGCATTACACATTTTTTTTTTCTTTATTTTTGGATGAAATAGTGGATAAAAATCATATGTCAGAGGTCATATTGTATAGTGAATAATATTTTCTTCACTGTCTCCCTCTCTCCCTCTATACTATACAATGTGTGTTCTTCAATGCCATATGTTTTCAAGAGTTTATTACCTCTATCAGTGAAGCACTACTTGAAAGAAACTGAAAGTGTGCATTGTGTATGAAGAAGATGCCTGGATATGACAATGTAATGTACCCAACACAACACAAAGTGTCTCTTGAATTTTGAATATGATTTGTCCTATAACACATATGGATGTGTGTTTTAAGAATATCATGGCCTTTAGAATGGAATGTTTTTATGGTAATGTAAAAAAAGTACTAAAAGCTGATGCTAATAGACAATGATTCAGTGATTTGTTTGAGTAAATTTTATAGTCAAGTGTAGAAATCAGCAACATGATTAGGTGCATTGTTATCTTTTTTCCCCTTCTCATCAAATGACTTGTATATCTACAACATTTTAATTGTATTGAGGATATAAGATATGTCGCCCTTTGATTTTAGCTTTTAGGTTACAAGATTTTTTCCATATTTCTCTGCCTTGTACATGTATCCCTGTTTTCCAAAGAAGAAGATTAATTATCTATTAATGTCATTAGTGGAGTAGGGGTGTGGCTATACCATTTTGACTGAGGGAGATGATGGGGGATTTTGAACAAAATTTTCTGACAAGTGAGCCAAGATTGTTCCGTCAAACCACAAACAAAAAGAATTAGAAAGCTGTACTGACCAGGGTAGAAGAGATGGTCAGATTTTCAAAATTGAGAGCAGAATGGTTGTAAATTTTTCAACAAGTAGAGAGAAAATTTTAAAGACCCTTAGGCCCGAATTCACAAAGGAGGTTTAAACCATGGGTAAGGTTTAAACCTCCGTAAGCGTACTAAAATAAGTGTAAATAAGCGCACATTGTCCATGCGCGCGCTCAAAGAAAATATATGATTGGATCAGATTATGTGCACACGTACGCTTAAAAAACCCAGGAGGGGGTTTAAACCATGGTTTAAACCAAATCTCCTTTGTGAATTCGGGCCTTAGATTTTGTGAATTTGTTAGCAAGGTTAAGAGTACAGATTTACTGACAACAATTATAAATTTCCTGACAGATATGTTCAAATGTGTTAGTGTTACACCGCCACACCCCATCTGGCATCACCCCAGAGTGGCAGATTGTAAAATCACTATAGATAGATATTTGAGTTTCAGATTGATTGCATTTACCGTTGAATTCCATATTACATTCTAGTGATTTTTACATGAGAAATAATGGTGTAATGACATGGTATACCGTGTATTTTCGTTGGAGGTATGTATGGTTGAGGTGCAAGTCTGCTAGCTGTGTGGAAATTATATTGTTTAGACTTGTTTATTTGTGACACTTTGCCATGCACTTTGTGAAGGAAGAATAACAAATGTTTTTGTTATGTTTATCTACATGACTGAACAGTGAAAGAAGATTTTTGTTTTGGTAAAAAGTTGTTAATGATCAATGCACATGTATGGATCATATCCAGATATTGTTTAGCATAGTACGCATCCAAATTGACATACATGTGTGTATTTTTGTGAAGTTGTTTGTCAGAAATTTTAAAAGATGAACTTTTTTAAAGAGTACAGAGAATTGTTTGTTTACTTGCATTTCCTTTTCTTTTCTTCCAGATTGCAATCATAATAATATTAATTTGTGATAATATTTTTGTCCAACATACAAAATTCATCGTATAATACATCATCAGTGTATGTTTGTTAGGAAATATACATTATTTTTGGAATATAGAATAAGGCAGGTCATTACATGCTTCTCTTACTTTGAATTATCCTAGTTCAAGTTCATTAATGCTGGGTCCAAACAGAAGGCTGATCAGTATCTGATCTTCTTGATAAATAATCAATTTAATTTTGTGGATAAGGGTATGAAGTCAATTAGTCAAAGTACTCCTGCTCCGAATCAATTCCATGTTTGCTCCCCCATGTGAAAGATATTTCTTTATTCTGATTTACCTGAAGTGTGAATGAGCATGCATGGACCAGGGGTGGACATTGATTGCCTCGAATAGATGACTACCACTTGTTATCAACTCTCATCAGCAAAACAATCCTTGACTTTCCACTGCATGCTTGTAGATCCGCCCCCCCCCCCCCCTCATGCTGACAGCATCAATGTAGAGAGGGTAGGTTGGAGAGGTTGATCATAAAGGCAGGCAGTAGTTGTTATTCTAAAGATACTCCATATTGTATATGTTGATTTGGAATATATCTCCTTCTTGTCTTATCATTTCAGAGACATTCAATATCTGTTTTGACTGATATTGGAGTATCGCAGTATCCGTTTCGACCCAGCAATTATTTCATATACTTTTTAAATATGGTATTCTTTTATTTGCTTATAATTATATGTATTACTATTAAAAACTTTTTTTGTACAGCATCCTTGGTACATGTACAGTTTAATAATATTAAATAGAAACTTTCAGTTAGTACATGTCCTAATAGCACTATAATAGCATATCTTTCTGGCCATTCTGAACTGTCACAAGTAATTGTGTGATAAATTGTAAATAAAAAATGATCTTTATAATGTGAAATGTTTGAAAAGTCTGTACTGTTGTTCTTCTTCCCTGTATTTGATTGAACACACACACTCAACATACTTTGTCTACCCTCCTCTCTCCTCATTTGTAATAAAATACAGTGGAAACTCACTGTAACCCTTTCGAGACAATTGACCACATTTTGTGGTTTGGCTCAACAACTTTTGATTCAGAACTCTCAAAAATATACCGGATGCGGAAGTAGAAAGAGCAAACATTTCTGCACATGCTATGTCCATTTTTTTTGCATGACCATGTTGCGTTTAATGCCATGAATTTTAAAAACGAGAATAAGCTTTAAAATCCTTAAATTGACAGCACATTGAGAGGTTTAAAATCTTTGTTTTTCATCAAAATTTGCAATTTTTAAAACTATTCTACAAAATATCTAACTATATATATTGTTTTCAAAGACATTACACCTTATTAGAACTTAGAACTAAAGAAAAATATTGTTGCCAATTTGAAGAATAAAATGTGATAAATTTAGCTCTGAAATAATTCCTGTCCTGAAAGGGATAATGAGGACCCTGGGACCAGCAATATTACCTTGTTATACATGTATCAGGAATCATGTTATATCAGAGCTCTTTATAATGATTTTCACCCTATCCCCGTCACTCTGATCAGACCGACAATAGACCAAACAAAAAAATTATATCACCCAGAATGGCCAAGATTTAGTAAATTATTATTTGGGTCGACAGTATGACCAAGGTATAATGATGAAGTCTGTCTGTCTCTGTCTCTGTCTCTCTTTCTCCCTCTCTGCCCCCCCCCTCCCCCCATATCTCCCTCTTGGTCTTATTGCATTCTGAGTCTGCATAGATCTGTCTCTCCCATATGTGATATAGAGCAGCATGAAAATAGAGCAAATTCATACAAAATGTGAACTTTTCATTAAAATGATTTATTAATAAAGTAATTCTTTTATTTTAAATGCTAAAATCAAATTAGAATTCATGCATGAGACAGGTATACATAGATTATCATTTCTTCTCATACAGCCACATAACAGTATGCATACAAAGTCTACAAATGAATTGTGTTAATCTTATACATGTAGTTTGAAAGACTAGAAAAATGCCAGATAAATACCTCTGATTTGACTACATTTGTAATACGTATATACAAAGGGGGAGAGAATTATTCAAGATCAAGATATAATGTAGATAAGGGTATATGGTTTATGGTCCCATTTGTAGAATAATAATTGATATTTTTAGACTGAGTAGTGAAATGCAGAGTAAATATATTTTAATATTCATGCAATATCAAAAAGAAAATATCTTGAAAATAAATCAATCCATGTTGAACAAGTTTCCTTGAATCTAATACTGGATATCCTGTTGTCCAAGGTAATCTGCTACACAACTAATTGGGTGCTGTCACGTATAATTTCATTTCTGAATTTTTGTGTTTATAAAAAAATTACCTAAAATATGTTCTGTATATTTCTGACATGACACAAGTGATAAGAATACAAGATATTCTTTGCCATGTGATGTGACGAATAATAATTTTATATATTTTCAAATATGGGGCTATATCATGGCACTGGCTTTTCTAGTCCACACAGAGAGCTAAAACCAAACATGGAATAACAGATTAATTTGATATCTCCTCTGGGTACATAATATTGCAGCCATCATGCAGTATATTTATGTTTATCTTTTTCACGCACATCATGCAAATAATGTAACAATAGAAAATGTATACATGAAGATGGTTGAACAAATTTTAGCACTGGGGAATTACAAGTCTACATGAGCTTACGAGAATCATTTTTCTATTCTATAAACACAATGGTTGTGGTTAAATATGTAATGTACTTCTAATTTGGTGAACATGCACACATATGCATTTAAATGTTATTACATACGTAACAATGAGTGTGGGAGACATTTGCCTGTTAAAGTATGATTTTAAAGGCACACCTTCGGAACGTTTAGATTCTTTAGAATCTCTATTAATGCAAAAGAAATTTAGATCTACATGTTATCTCATACTTCGCAGGAAAGAACAATACCAAAATGATATGTTAATTAACTTATAGTACATTTATCTACTTTCTCATTGATGGAAAACATTTTCATGAGCGACAAGAGTCAACATGAGTATAGTCCAATGTAACTCACAATTCAAACTTGAATTTTACTTCCAATAGCTTCCAATTGCCTGAACAGTAGATTCTCCCATACATGAAAAATATAATACATGTACTTGAGAACTTTACATTTGAGATAACTGACTTAAAGATAAAGTTGAGTTCTGGTCAAGCGATTAAATTGGGAAAGGAACTGTCTGGATGCAGTTGGGAAAGGTTGATCATGTATAAATAAGGATTGGTGTATACTGTGAGGTTTTGGAATCATCAAAATGAAAAGAAATAAACCAAAACCCGCTCAAAATCACATGCACCGCACATAGAAATGGGTATATGGGACTGCACACAGATGTGGCATGAATGTTCGGCCCGAACACTTCAGCCATTTTTCGTCATATTTCGAATATAAGGGCATTTGAAGAGAAATCCTTTCCAGGGTGCATTCCTACTATGATGTTCTTCCAAACTGACATAAAAGGAATGAGAAAGCTCACAAATTATTTTTCACCTTTCCCAAAACTCAACTTTCCCTTTAATGATGATGAAGACTATTCTCTTGGCATATCAAGAAAATGATGCAAATCACGGTACATAAATAGGAAGGCAGTTACGTTTTGAACACATACAAATCTCCACAACAATTTGCAACTTCTCGAGTCAAATTACATGCATGATCTATGTACTGATGAATTAAGTGCAGCATACATGCAAATACACTACAGAAATTTACATTTGAAAATCAAATAGAATTGAACAGTTCCGACAGTTTGAAAAATGAATCGAATACTAACAGCACAAATTAAATTTACACAAAGTTGACTTCATTTCTTTTTTTCCTTTTTTTTTTAATACAAAGAGATCAAAATCTGTATACAAGTCACTTCCAGAATAAAGAAAATGTCTGACAAGTCAACCATCTCATATGTACATACATGATGCAGTTATGAAAACATGTGCAGGTAGAATATATAAAAGGCATTTGTAAAACTCCAATTGATACCCCAAAACGAAACTTTACCTCACTGAAAAGAAAAATAATAACAATAAAAATGAATAGCATTTTTTCTCAAACAATATTCATCATCAAAAGTGTAATAATTTATTAAGCAGGATACATATGTTCCATGCATGTAGTATTTCAAGTCACTTCATAAATGTTCTTTATGATATCAAGCAATGACGGAAAATAAGGCTTTGTGGAGTCATTCAGAAAGATATTTTTAAAATCTGACATTAACCTCAATGATCTGCCCCTTACATGTATCATACTATCATATTACCATAAATATACATGTACATATATAGCTCTCTATATGTAACCCTTCCAGATATGTCCTATTGACTCCAAAGAGTTGGCTGGATCATATCTTGGAGGGATGGATACTGAAACAGTGATTTGGTCAATTCGAGGGATCAACAATAAAACTATTTAACCACTAGAGGGCATCAACAGATATTTATCAAATGCTTACTTCAGATTGGTTGATGCACGACGCGGGAGCTCTGGGTCCAGCTTTCGGTTGTGTTGTCTACTTCTGGTCATTTCGCTTACAGTACATTTCTATCGCGGCTATGTGACGACGCGAGACAGTCCTACTCTCATTTTCCTCCTACTAGCACACTGTTGCTTGGCAACGGAACCCCATACCCACAAAAACACTTTTGTATTATCATTTAAATCAATGTTTAAGTCACTTTTCAATAGCGTTTTAGACCTGTTATTGACTATGGGTGCGCCTTTATCAACTCTTTCTTTCGGCAGAAACATATTTTCCAAAGGGCTTTCAGTGATTTTTTTAGAGATAATAAACGCAAAGCTGTTTTGATTATGGGATTCGGAAAGCCTTTTTGAAAGTCGCAAATTTGTGCTTTCCGAAACAGGTTTCAGCCAGAAACAGGTTACAAAAAGCGAGATAAACGCAAAACTGTTTTGAAACGACTTTATACTTCGGTCACGAACTACGCGTTTCCGGTTTCTGAAAAGACGCGCGCCAGGCAAGTACATGTGTACACAGCACAGTACTATATAACGTACGTACGTGGTACCGATATTGTGCTCTGAATAGACGTTCGTTTGTTTAGTTATCTTCTGACTTTTGTAAAGCTTATTTTTTGTACTTACGCTGCACTATACTAGCGATAGCCAAAACAAAAAAGCGCGCGCCGTATATGACTCCTTCTCCTCGGGTCAAACTGCGCAATGCATCTGCGCAGTGACAACGTCGGTTTTCGACTTGTCGATGAGATGATAAACGCAACTTATTTTGAAATCCGTTTGCAAAGGCCTTTGGAAAGGGCTTTTGATAGTGGGTATGGAAAGCCGTTTCAAACTGGGGAAAGACGATAAACGCGACCTATAACACATCATCTAATCAATAGGAAAACTCATAACTCTTAACTCACACTAGTTGTTGTGATGCCTACAGAAGTAGGCATCACAACAAAAGTAATAAAGCGCTGCCATCGTCGACTACCTTACAGCTATTGTCGATCCCTCGAATTTGAACGTGACTGCTTATAATGCAACTAGCAAGTAAACTGTACCCAGTATATATATAAAAAACACAAATATATGATTCAGTATGTGGCATGTCGCGTTAGTAACTACTATATGACCATGTGAATAGTAACATATGGGTCAATCTCATAGGACATTTAAAAAATTCATAATACTTTGATTTGATTTTGCTATACAACCCCTATTGAGTTAAACAGTACCTTGGACATAAACTATTAAAGCATCATATCATTGCATAACATGCCTGAAGGTTTAAGCACTAGATGATAATTAAGAACTTACACTACATGATAAATGAATAAGTACTGCTACAGCCACTCTGCTACTTTCCAACGGTGAAGACTAATGACAAGAATTGTTCATAATTGATTGTGATCCAACCGTTCCTGTTTGTATCATATGCTTGGAATGAATTCGTCAAACTCTGCAAGTGAAAGAGAAAATAGTACATTGGTATATGAGTTAATCAAAAATGGGATAAAAACCAAATTTTGTTAACATATCCTGTTTACAAGGTGCTTATAATCTAAAAGTTTGAAGAAATTGATCAGAGATTGTTTGGGAACCTATAACAAATGAAGAGTTTTGTTGCAAAACACATTAAATGCCAAATCCAAAATTTTTGAACTAAATGTATCAAAAAATCAAAGAAAGAAACATTAGCTTTATTTGGATCCATTATCAGTTTTCATCCAGTCGCTTTAAATCTAGATTTATTGTTGGTATAAAATATGAATTTTCCAGCACACAGATTTCGAGGGTCTTAGCAGTACTGTTAGATTTATAGATTACCATTAACAATCCTACACGTTATGTTACCTTTAGATAAGTTAATTCTTCTCACACGAACCTGTATTACACAGCAACACTGAATGAAATCATCGAAAGCTATTGATCCTTTTCCGCTCCTGTCAAACTTACGAATCAACATACTGTAGAGTCTGTCTGATAGCCGGTAGCCTGAAAACAAAGGCACAAATGTTTTCCTCAGATCTATAACACTTTTACATCATTTGTATCTCAACATAGTATCACACAAAAGTGTAAAATCCTCCTCTTCTTCTTCTTCTTTTCTTTTTTTGAGGGGGGGGGGGGGTTGTTTTATAAATATGCTATGCTTCACATGTACCTACCTGTCAAAATTCACAATACAAGAATTTGAATAAACTTTTCTGCTACTAATCATTTAACAACAGTTAGCTGCAATAATTTTTTTAAAGGGGGAATTTCACAAAGGATTGATTATGGGCGACTCTTTACCTAACAAAAAAATCTTCTTTGATTAAGATTAATAATAAAAATGAAAGTGATTACACATGTAGCATCAATTCTATATAAAATGAATGCTTAAAGTGCTAACCGAATGTTGTGAGGGCTTGTTTGAGTTCATTCTGGTCTATGGTTCCCGAGTTGTCTCTGTCGTAACCCCTGAAGGTTGTCTGCCAGTCAGTGACATACTTCCATAAAGCACCAAACTCTTGGAAGGTGATGGTCCCTGAATGGTCCTTGTCAAACATGGTGATCATGAGACGCACTGTCTCAGGGTTAAATGGATTCCATGTGCCTGTCCAAAAGAAAAAGAAAGGGGGATGAGCAAAATAGAAACAAATTCATAGAGGTGAAAATTGAGCATACAGGTAGTATTGTCTATTAAAGGACTAGAAGAGGGTTGACTCATATATCTCTTTCATACTTTAAAATATTTGATGCTTTCAGGAGATGAATATTTCTTTTAAATTATTGAAAATCTTTTTTATGGGGGGGGGGGGGGTCAAATCTCAATGATAGTGTGATAAAAACCTATTTGGAAAATCACTCCTTCAAAGGTTATGCAATAAAGGTTTACATTTTACAATTGTTGGATATTTAAAGATAGGATTGAAATAGAGGCATATATGCTGGAAAGTCATTACAGCTGATTCAATACAAAGTCTAGTACTTGGTCATATATATGCCATCACATTGATAACATCAGGTTGAAAAATGAAATGACAGAAAGAAAGAGAGAGAGAGAGAGAGAAGAGAAAAGTAGGACAAAAGTATACAAACTTTTCTCCTTGTCAATTTCTTCTCATGAATTTGTTACAATATTTGTCTTGGGCAATCAAAAAAAGAAGGCTATAAAAATTTTGCTCTATTAAAAGCATCCATGAGAATTAAAAAATTGTGGCAAGTTTGCCTTGCAGGAACCACTCAATTTACTGAATGGACTTAATACTTAAAACACTGAAGCCATACCATTTGATAATGCTTGCTGAAGTTCTTGTGCTGATATATGTCCACTATGATCCTTGTCAACCCTGTGTAAGTGAAAGAAATTTCATGACATTTATTTAGTCTTTATAAATGTATGAAAGTAAGATCTTTTAAAAGGCATCTCCTCCCTCAAAATAACTTGATTTAAAATAAAACAAAAAATATAAGAGAAATAGATTTAAAAAATTTGAGGAAAGTCAGACAACTCAAAAGAAACTGAGGAATCCTTAATTTTGTGATGATTGTCATCTGATTAAGACATAGTGGCAACCAAACCAAGAGGCACTAACACAACCACCCCCCTAAAAATGCTCAAAAACAAACTGTATTTCACAATTGACAACACTCAATTATGCCAGGGTTGTGTCGAAATTTTATTGCATTTCACAATAACCCATTTGTCAGGATGATAGAATTAATGAATCCATGACTTTTTTTTCTTCTTCTTTCTTCAAGTTACTTTCATCTTCATCTTCTTCTTTTTCTTCTTTTAACTCTAAAGTTATGTCCAAGTTCTTCTTCTTCTTCTTCTTCTTCTTCTTCTTCTCCTCCTCCTCTTCCTCGTTTTTTTTTCTTTCAGAGATCAGAAGCCGAGTGCTGCATGTCCTGCACTCCTTTTTCGTGTCCCCCATCATCTTATTATAAGAGTGTAAAAAGGTAAAATAATCCACACACCAGATAAGCTTGTACATGTATAAATGTCCACACACAAACGCGCATCGTCACATGCAAAGTCAAAGAACATCCCATCAAACATGCATATGAACAGGTGGGACTGTATTGTAAGTTGCAAATTGAACAAGATGGTCAATATCCATTATAAGAAACAAAATTACCAAGTACACTGGCACATTCTAAACTCCTCATGAATTCCCATGACGAATCCATACTTAAAACAAAAATAAATGGAAACAAACTTACTTCTGAAAAATACTCCAGAGATAATTTTGATCTGGCACCGCCATTATTGCAGTCCCTCGCAAATGTTATTTTCGGAATGATGTCATAAATCGGGATGCCCCACCCAGGCACTGCATCACAGACGTGTAGCTCATGCGTTATTCGACGCTTGGCGTGCTTTCGACACACATAAGGCAGTGTGGCGCGCGGAAGAGGAGGCGGCCGGGGAGGGGGAGGAGCAATTCATTAGGGTCACTTTTGCACCTTGCTGGTGTCATTACTGATTGATTAAGAACAGGGGCCGCGGAGCGTTTTTGAAAGTGGGGGAGGGGGGGGGGGGGGTGGGGGCTGATTTGATTTTACTCATTAATGACAATTTTCTAACCTTTTTTGTGAGGTTTTATGACACGTGTCTACTAAAACAAGTGTGTGTTCCGCGGTTCCACGGCCCATGTAAGAAAGCAACTGTCTAGCACCTTGGCTTAATTGATCTCAGAGCATAATACAGAATCGAGTATAGACATCATTCATACTGATATTACTCTTATAATCATTAACATCATCATCATCATCATCATCATCATTACCATATTCATCATCGTAATCGTCTTTATCTTATTACATCATAATTATCACCACCATCATCATGATCACCATTTGAATCATTACCATCAACAATATCATTATCATCACCATCATCATCAGAATCAGAATCATCATCATATAACTATGATCATCGTCAGTACCATCATCATAATCCCCATCATCACCGTAATACACCAGGACCATCATCATCATCATCGCAGCACCATTATCATCCGCATGCACCATAAACATCATCATCATCATCATCACCGTCATCACTATCATAATCAGCAGCAGAACCATCATCATCATCATCATCATCATCATCGTGACCGTACATTACACCATCATCATCATGTTTACAGCCCGTCCTTGCAAATGTTTTCTCCAGACATCCCTATAAGTTACTGTAACCCATTATGTGATCCATTATCATTATGATATTCCCAGTGAAGCCTGGGGCAATATTTAGTTTTTTCTTCATGAATTGTCATTTTCATATTATAATTTAAACTACGGTAATCTTAATTGTGTAAATTGAATATTGAGAAGGGTCCTTGATGATTGGATTTTAATCAATAAATGAATTAGATTTGAATTTAATTAAGCTGATGTCTTGCTCCTATCGAGGAAACTTTGGAGTATTTTTTTTCGGGGGGGGGGGGGTGTAACTGCAGGGAGAAATGAGTAAAACAAATCTCCAATAAAATGATTGCAGGGCCAAAAGATCAAGAGAGAACAGTAATAATTACTGATACATATTGGTCTCACAACCGTTCAAATGGAATAAGACACACAATATGATGCATCAATTTTATACTCTTCCTTTTGAACATGTTGAATTATGGGATGAATATATTAGGCCTATCTGTATGTTTTAACAATTCCATATAAAATTGATCTTTGTGTGTAAATTTAATGTACAAAAACTTAAAGTGTTCTAACACCGAATGAAATTAATGTTATTGTTGTTAATGCTTCAGAAATTGCCACGGCGTACAGGAAATGTCTATTTACCCTAAAAATGTGAATTATTATATCATTGCTGTAATGAAAGTGACAAAGCCATCCAATACTATTTCTTCGATTTTGATTACTGTAACACAATAATTTAATTTATATTCATTTATATACTCATATTGCTGTATCATGCATTGCTCGTTCTTACTATTTTCAAAGACTATTTCAAATATTATTACTCTTTGGAGCCTATAACTCACAAGCGTAGCTTCCTCCTTAGGCTCCTCAATATTTCATTATTATTATAGCCCAGTCTGCTCAATTAATATTGCATGCAAACGCATAGATATGAGGTACTCATCTTCTTTTATTTTCTCTGACAATATATCTCTTGTTTGTTCGTATCATTTATCTCGTTTGTACCAATAATTGTTTGTACCCATTTACATGTATACTGTAAAAAAACACATTATAAATGTGAAATATGAAACAATAAACTGAAACTGAAACTGAAACTGAAACTGAATGTTTTCTTACACATTATTCTAAAACAGTGAGGGTTTTCGTGCACATAATTTTTGACAATTGAGAAGAATATAACACAAACAATCGAGATGTTCGATATATTTTGGTGCACTTAACATTTTATTCTTTTAGTAAGTAATATTCATTTGCAGATAATAATTGTGAAAATGAAACACTGAATAGGGTTGTGATCGGGAGGGCTAGGTGTTGTTGGGCCCAAGATTAAAGTTATAGGACTTTTTGTATTTAAAAAAATGACAATAAATAGTCGTCGCAGGAGCATATGCTATACAACCAGGGGCGGCGCTACAGGGGGGGCAGAGGGGGCGACCGCCCCCCCTATGATTTTTCAAGTAGTGAAAAAAAGAAAAAAAAAAGAAAAAAAAAAAAAAGAAAAGGAGAAAGAAAAGGGAAGAAAAGGGAAGAAAGAAGAAAGAGGAGTATTAAAAAGAGAGGTCTTAAACATATAACTCTATATTATCCCTGTTATTTAATGGAGAAAAAATATGACGTCATCTTTAGGTCGTCTTGCCCTTCCTACCAAAATACCCTGGCGCCGCCCCTGTATACAACCTTTCGATTTATACCCGAACGGGATAGGTCTGCCTTTGCCAGGTCTAGCTGACAATAAAATATCGAAGTAAACGAGGCAATGATTCATGTATATAATTTCTCATATAGTGAATTCGGAACAATACATCATAAAAATATAACAATTGCAAAGATCCTTAAATATATAAACTTAGCAAAACGACTATTGAAATATAAGCTAAACAGTAAAAACAAATGTGTAGCCCTCCTCAATCACATTGGTTATTTTCGAAGATACATGTATAAACTTTTTCTTCTGCAATGAATAATAATATCATGAAACGCAGTCCTGATGAAAAGTATATATTGTATATCGGGAGATTACATACATTGTATAAATGTGATTAAGACTATTTGCAAAATGGTTGAACTAATTAATGATCGGCTTATTCGGCTAATATCATTTTCGAACCAATATCATGTACTCACCTAAGAGGGCACTTTGTGTCCGATCGATGTACTGATAAAAAAGTGGGGTTTTTTTTTCAACACGATCTTATTGTTCGTGCATAATTTACAGACCGACATAAATTTATTAGTCAATGTAATAAGCATATTTTATATATTAGTTTGCGTATAAATCTACCACTGGCATTTGACATGTTCTTGGAATTGGCTAATCCTCTTTGTCGTATTCATAATTATAGATGAAATCGTGTGAGGAAAAAAAGACACTTACGTTAAGAGTGCACTATGTATGCGATTTGAATTTAATATAATGATATATAGTCATATATAGATATAACGTACCTCAAGCATAATATAACTGACAATAATATGAAACACAGACTATCATACTTTTGCATTAAGCAAAATATTCTTGAATTTGCTTATTACAGAAATAAGATAAATATTTAAACAAAAAATTTACTAACATTGATTACGAGACACCATTTTCAACTCAACTTTCCTTCGTATCAAACTGGTCAAAGGCGCCATCACAGACATGAACATTTTAACTTGGTTTACATTTGAGATCGATTGAAGGAAGTGAGGGGATAGCGATAGAGGGATGAGTGTATACGAGAATGGTGGAGTGATAGAAAGAATGAGGAAAAGAAAGAGGGATTGCAGGATCACCAACATGGATGATTAGGGGAGAGGAGAATATGATAGGTCGAAAGATATACAGGAGGAAAAATGAAAGTTGTGAGTTTGAATATTGAGAAATCACGAAAGGAAAAGGAATCAAGCGATATTTAATCATCGTGTAAACTTTAATTACATTTTGTGAAAACATCTTGTTGTGCAAACTGTAGTCACATTTTGATTTCTCTCAGAGGTAGTGCAACAGTAGTAGTTACAGCAACAATGTGAACAGTATAGGTGAGATTGAGGCATTACAGAGAATAACACATTTTAACAGAACGAAGTCAAAATAGTTAAAGACAGAAAGGGAAATAGAGAATAAGAAGAATAAGCAGGGAAAAAATATAAAATGAAGTCAAATAAAAATGCAACTGCGAGAAATTGGAGGGACAAAAAGCAGTCTGATAGAAAACGCAGACAATAAAGATTTGTAAAATATCCCATTAAACTATTTGCCACTTTTAGAAAATATATTCAAAGAACACCCCTTTCCACCACATCGTGTTGATTCAAATCAAACCAAATCAAATTGAACTAAATCCTATAAAATTGAATGGAATCAGCCCAAATGATCAGGAGTTGGTCTAGCGGTAACGTCTACGGGCAGCTCTTTGTATTCGCCTACAAACTGACTCTGAACGGACCCATCTCAGTCACGTCTTTCGGATGGTGACGTTAAAAGGTCTGTCCCCAGACGTAAATAATCATATCTGATTGATACTTTTTTAATAATAATAATAATAATAATAGTGGCTACTTGTATAGCGCACAGGTCCACCTTTCGGTGCTCATGGCGCTTAGAGAAAAATACATACAGAATTCTCCTAGACATAGTAAATTAAAATATTGCAATAATTACAACGAAGAGAACAAATACGTTTTCAGTTGTGATTTAAATGTTTCTGTTGACGACAGTTGACGTAATTGCAGATTTTTGGTTTCTTTCCATTTTTTATTTCTTTCCCTTTTCACATAATCACATACAAATTATATCATACAATGAAAATAATCACATAATCACATTCAAATTATATCATACATTGAAAATAATCACATAATCACATACAAATTATATCATACGTTGAAAATAATCACATAATCACATACAAATTATCATACGTTGAACAAATTATGTCATGCATTGAACGCAAAGTATACAAGTAAATCATGTAAATGGACTTAAAAGTTTTTAAGGTAAGATGTGCTTCATCAAAATTAGAAAAAAGACAAAAGCAAGGATAGGCACCTAATCACATACCAATTATATCCTACATTAAACAAAGAGTAAACATGTACATGCACATCATTTAAATGGACTTCAAAGTCTTAAGATACACGTCTGTCAAAACTCAATTACACACGCACATACACACACACCAAACCTTGAGAAACCAAAATAATCAGAAGGTACGTAACGTATAGGCCTACGTCAAACATTATAGAGTAGCCTATAGATATATATATATATATATATATATATATATATATACAGTTCTAGTATATTACAAGGTTTATTCTTCCCAAAATGAAATAAGAGTCGTAAACCTGAACATTTCATGCTATATCAAAGTTTCGTTCATTCCTGAAGACACATTGTGAACCTTTAACGAGCTGTTACGCTAAGGCTTTGCTAAAATATTTTGATAAAGAAAGGTCAGAACTCCCTATTTGACTACATTAGGCAGGTTACTTTTTTCCTTCCTAATTTTACGGATTTGCCAAATAAAACTTTAAAGAGGCAAGGGGGGGGGGGTCTTATTCCCCATATATACACCTAAAGCGACTCGTCAGTTTGAATGAACCGTTCGTTGTCAACTCTACCGCAAAGGAAGAGATCATGCTCAGAATGTTTGAAAGACAGGCTGGTCAAATCGAAGAATAAAAAAAAAAATGAACGAAGGTTCCTTAAAAAAAAATATATTCGTCAGCTTTTTGGCTAGACATTGGAAATAAAAAGAGGATTTTGATAATGATTTAGAATAGCCCATTAGTTATAGACCGTTCCTCGCTGCCTCGGATACTACTACTAGCAGCTGCAAGCGGTTCTCTCGGCTTCAACTTCCCCCTCTCAGTCCGGGTAGCTGAGGTTTCGACTGTCGAGGATATAGTTCCGATTCGGTGGTCGGGTCCAATGTTGTTGAGGCCACGACGGACTGCCAGTGCCTAGTTGCAAAAATATGAAAATTAAACCAAATCATATCAAAGTTTAGAATTCTAACTATAATATGCAATTGCTAATTGCTTCCCCTTGAGCTAAGGTATATACTTTAAATAGAATGGACTGTGGGCCCGTTCATTAAAAAAAAAAAAATCTTTACAACTTTCATAAAGGATGACATTCAAAATAAGAAGGTAAGTATTATTTTATAATGTGTTCATCGGTTAGGTCCAGGTTGGTTCAGGATATAAGGTCACCGTGGGAGTTTTTGTTATATATCTTATCCTTTTGCTCTTTGCCGCAATATTAACCGTTTCATCAAAGCATTCCATCAGCACCATCGAGGTCTCAATATCATCCAACAATATATAATAAGATGATTTGTGTGAAAGCAGAAAAATAAGAAGAAAAAAAAAAAAAGGAGGGCGAAAGTTTCAAAGAAATCAGACAAGTAATAAGACATTTATTGGTGATTGAAAAATGAGATCAATACATCTATGCGAATCTCAAATTGGCAATCTGGTGAGTCGATTGTGACATACAGGCGGTCAACTCTCCCGATTGTTGTACAAATAATTAAATATCATTAATTTGCGGACAGCAATCATCTAGTATCAATTCTATCTGAGACGGATCTAGTTTGAAAAAAAAAACGGGGAAAAGGAAAAAAACCCAACTGATTTTCAGGTGCCTTTTGGGATCGAAAATTTGAAACTGTGAGGATGGGGCGCAGTTTTAATTTGTGTACTTGGGGTATACCACATCGGTTTTGAAAGAAGCACAGGCAGACCATACCCCCCCCCCCCCCCAAATCCATTCCCAGTGGAATATATTGGTAACTTTTACCAAACTTACCTTGGGGAAAAAGAGAAGGCACAGTGTAGTGGTTGCACAGAGGAGCATGAATGAAGCAACTAATCCATAAGCTACAGCAAGATTGCCAACTTTGAATATACTGAGAGGCACTGCTACCGCGCAGCAAATAGCAACGTTATATATAGACAAGCCAACGTGATAACTGTCATTCAAAGCAGGTACGTTAACATTCCTGTTTGGAGATAAATCATGATGAAACAAACATGAAATCATGACAGTGTGTTAACGCCAACATCACACCACTGTACAGTGCATATATATATAAAAAAAGATATATATTTTGAAAATATCCCCTAAATATTGTACACCATGTAGTTATTTATAAAAATCTTTAAGTTATTCAGTATTCAGTCATATCAATGATGTATTCAATTATGCATTCAACAACTATATTATCCTTATTATGTATGAGATATCTACCATGCCTGAAAAATGTATGTTCAAAAGATGATGCAGAAACAATAAATCAAAGCAAATCAAGAATGAATTTCCATCATCTGGATGGATCTTTCTCATACAGTTAAGAGTTAGTGTTTATTGATAGCACTAAATATAAATTATTACGCTAAAATTCGTAAAATTGGCTTGGGCTTTAAAAAGTGCATGCCACGCAGCAAAAGTACAGTATGCAGGCACAAACTCTGGTCAGTCGTAAAAGAGTTCTGCACTGTAAGACTACCATAGACCCTGCATATAGCTGCTCCTGACCGAGGACAAGACCAGTATGGGTTAGGCTTCTCTCAAGAAACTATGATATTCTGATAAAGTGTCAAATTAGGGTCTGTGCTTGCAGACTAGGCTGCAACAATCACAGATAATAATTATTTCTAAGATCTTTGAAAAAATAACTTCTCACCTTGTCTGCCAAGCGAGGAGAGCACCGAAAATCATAACGAATAGTTTGATGACCATCAACATAGTATACCAGACAGTCTCCTTTGCTGATACGCAGTTCTTGTGAAAATCCATGAACACTACATCGTTTCGAATGTCCTCTTCCGTCTGTCAATTTTTTACAAAAGTTGATAATGGAAATAACATTCTTGCGTTATTGATTAAATGTATTATGCATTATCTTCAAGTGAAAATTTACGCTCCATTTAAGATTCTGTTATTTTTTTGCACATGAGGTGTGTTATCTTGTTTCGGCTCTCTGTATTATATGCGGCTATGGATAGCACAATTCTATAGGTCTCCAAATTGCTTACCTATATAACCGTTAAAATCGTACTGAAATTAAAATGAACTTTAATCATTGAAGGGTTGTCATTTAACATTTTCAAAATGGAAGAATGGTTGGGACCGAAAACAATTTCGGTTTTGCGGACAAAGTGAGTGTAGGTGTCATCGCATCTAGCTACTCCCTGGAATCTATATATCACTGGGGTGGCCACAGCTTCTCTCATGCAGGCTCCCCTACTAGCTTTTACCAAAATCTTTATGTTTACCTTGTAATTCTGGATTTATTCTTTACCCTATCTTAATTTACCCTTTTCTCCAGTGATCATGTATAATATTATTAAGGAGGTGAACATTTTTAATAGTTGTATTTTATTTTCAGCTAGATGCTTTTAGTTGAACGATTGAAAGTTGTATATTGTGGTACTTCTGTGTATAGCACCATGAATGTAATACGTGACGGACCTATATATTATATAAGTGCTATCTAAGAAGTCACCATCACTGTTATTATTATTATTGATTTATCATTATCATTTATAATGACCTGTGGTTTCCTTGTTGTTTCTTCGATTATGTAATAGCTGTCGATGATCTCTCTCAGGATGAGGATGATGAGATCGATGATGCAAAACACGGCTATGATAGCAAACAGCTGAATATCCTTGATTACCTGTTTAATGAAAACACAAGGGCCCTGTTGCATAAAACTTGTTATCAATAACAAGTTACAATAACTGATACAAGCTACTGAAATCATGAAATCTGATTGGCTGTGAGCAAATATTGTCATAAAATTGTAGCAGTCGTTATTCATGGCAAGTTTTATGAAACAAGGGCCTCGAAGAACGTATATCGTTAAGCAAAGGTGAATAAGATTACATTATCATCGCATTTATCAGAAGCTAAAGATCCCATTTAGAATATTTTATCTGTCATATTCCTCTTAAACTATAATGGACTTTAGTGCTTTGTTATTGTCTCAATTTTCACCCTCTTTTGATCTGAAGCATTGCCTTTTGTCACTTTACATCATGTTTGGCCTAGAAAACAACATTAAGAACAGGAACTATGTAATTCAGATTCAGATTCAGATTTATTCACTGTTTTCAATCATATTAACATAATACTGTAGTGCATAACATAAAATAAATACAATAACAAATATAATATAACAATCATTTTTTCCATAGATATGGGCACATAATTAAATATCAATAAGTAAAGTATATGATGCATAAATATTTACCTTAGTGATGTTGAAAACAGTTGGACATGTTTAAAAGCAAAGCTTGTATATTACATGTCCAGAAACTTACATTACTTAATCACGATTGGGTCGTTCATTATTATTAATTCATAAAGCATCATT
This sequence comes from Heliocidaris tuberculata, assembly GCA_025618425.1. NCBI lineage: Eukaryota > Metazoa > Echinodermata > Echinoidea > Camarodonta > Echinometridae > Heliocidaris > Heliocidaris tuberculata. Next base: position 33,685,226 of record CM046845.1, on the reverse strand, counting down.
ACGAGAAGCGAATTATTGATAAGAAAGAATTGATAAGTGAGTTGAGGTAGGACAATTGCCTCAACCCACAAGAAAAACTAAAGTGTGAAAGTAAAGTGAAAGTGCAAGACGGTGCACTAGAAACAAAAGAGAATGAAGAGAAGGAGGGTGGAGGAAGGAGGAGAGTGAAAGAAAGTGAGTGTGTCTGTGTGTGAGAAGAAGGGAGAGAGGGCAGGAAAAAGGAGAAGAGAGAAGAGAGAAGGAGATGGAGAGAGAGAGACAGAGACAGAGAGAGAGAGAGAGAGGTGGATCCTGCTCGCTCGGTTTGAATTCACTGCATATGGTTCAAGAAGATGTTTTTTAACTTGGTTTTGAAACAGTTTAGACTTTGGGAGTTGATTATATCGCTGCTACGTGAGTTCCAGTATTTCGGGCCGTAGAAAGAGACGGTTTGTATATGTGCAAAAAGAGTGCGGGTGCGGGGAAGGTGGAAACGGTTGGATTGTCTTGTTGGATATTTATGTATGGAACTGTTTCTTGTGAACATCTTAATGAAAACGTGAGGCAGTTCGTTTTTATTCAATTCATATATGAATTGTCCTTTGAAAAAGAAATAAATCTGGAAACTTTAGAATTTTTGATTCGTAAAATAAAGGATTGCTATGTGAACGAACAGGAGCATTATGCATTATCCTTATGATTTTCTTTTGTAAGATAGTAATTTTATCGGTAAGATATTTATTAGCGTTACCCCAAGGCATTATTCCATAATTAAGATAAGGTAATATTAATGAAAAATATAGTATGAAAAGTGTAGTCCTTGGGAAGAAATATTTGATCATTATTCCAATATTCCCGGAAATAATAATTTGATCAAATGAAAATATTACAGTTCAGTCAAAAATGGTTTATATTTTCAGTCTCGTAATTAAAAAAAAAATGAAACATGGGCCTAGAAGGACAAACATTTAATGAATATACTTTCACGTAAAGATCGTTTATGAAGGTATTTTGAGTGTTTTATCTGTCCTAGACTATAATGGACTTTAGTGCTTTTTTATTGTCATCCTCTTTTTATCTGAAGCATTGCTTTTTACCAATTTAAGTCATGTTTCACCTAAAAAACAAGAACAGGAAGTACATAATTGATTGAGCTACATAAAAACATTATAAGGTTCAATGAAAACATGCTTTACATCTTCGGTAACATAAGCCTCAAAGTGCCAGCGAATTTCAAAACTCATGATCGCATCAAAATGTAGCTTCGGAAAAGACACAACAATATTACCTTTCTTTGTGTCTTCTTGTAGACGACTATAGTGTAAACTCTCCACATTTTGGTGAACATTCCACCGAAGGCAAGGGTGAACGCGATGGTAATTGTCCATAGTCTAGCCTGGAGCCGAATATAAATTAAAAACCGAGATAATTCACAAAGAAAATGTCCGACAAAGCTGTTACAGCATGTTGATTCCACTTGTGACTAAGTAGATAATGGGCAAATCCATTTTTCATTATAGAGACAGGAAGAAAATTTTCAATCCATGATTCTAATATTGCACGCCTGTGGCTATAAATTTATTATTGTCTGCTTATGATAAATTATAATCTGTTGACATAGCCTCGATTGTCTTGTTGGCATGATATCATGGGCGTACAAACCGATCACATGATATATCTTACAGAGCGTCTTGTTGGCATGATATCATGGGCGTACAAACCGATCACATGATATATCTTACAGAGCGTCTTGTTGGCATGATAGCATTGGCGTACAAACCCAAATTCATAAGGGGGGGGGGGGGGGTGGCGGTGAACTGAAGTCCCCTGCTCGAATACCATGTTTCCAGTTTCTAACCTTCGTGGCCCAGAGAAAATAGTGGCAATGTAATTTTGTTATTAAAATATATCAAATATTTAAGCAAGATACAAAAATATTTTTGTCTCGAAATTATTGATTTCACCTTTCAGAATTCATCACTTTTCCTTGTCAGATTATTTCAAAGCTTCTTTGACCCTTTTGTTTCTATTCCGACTAACTCTCTGTGAAGGGTTAATTCCCCTTTAAATTTAAAACAGATCAAAATGTGATCCCTTGATTATCCGACGATGTTATCAAATTATCGAAAGATGTTATAGGATTACACCAATAGAATCATTTGCGTGCTATGTTAGTGAAAATATGCGAGGGATTTACCGTGCAGATGTACTTTCTGGTGACGTCACTCATTCCGTCATAATCGAGACCAAATAGTACAGCTGACAGGTAGGCGATGATAATTCCAATAACGATTAGATTGTTCATTCTCGGACTAGACATCTTTATGACTCTAAGGAAGGAAGAATCAAAAGTGTTTGTGAAGGAACGGTCATTTTGGTAACTGGTATGATCAAATATTGTAGGCCTACTTCAATCGTGAGAGTGAATGTGAGCCTGATCACTTAGTCACGGAGGGACATTTGACAAATTTTGAAAGTTTGAAGGCCTGTAGAAAATAAGTATTTAATTGAAGCTAACTATTTTATGTTTCATTGTGAAGGACATAACTGAAGGATTTGAAATTTGATAAAATTTGGTTGCCATGGTCACCTCCTAAAATTATAATCCATAAAATATTCCATGTCACGGACGGACAAAATGCCTACTCTTAACCGATCGGGCTCATGTAATCTCATTAGCACAAAAGGACTAACAAATATAAGGAGGGTTGCTTCACCTTGTCTTCACTGTAATTGGAAAAAACGTGATCATGAGTGAGTGAATGGTAAACGTAATTAGCTCAAATACAGCCGAACTACAGTCAACCAAAAAAGTAAGTTCGTTTGAATGAACAAATTTCACAGTATTTCTCGAGTTATATTAAAAAATGTCAAGGGGAATTTACTTTTTTGTTTGAGTACATAAGCAGAGTTATGCACGGAAAAGCTACAGAGGACAATGTTATCATCACGATCGCTAAAATTTAAAACTAGTACGTTCCTGTCTTCAGTTGTGACTATATTCCTTACATCGTTTCATTTGCATAGACTATGTGGTGATTGTAACCAAATATCTGTTTCCCAATCTCTATATACATGTAGCGGCTATTCCATTCTTTTAATTAAACAGAACACCATAGTTATATTTCTCACCTCTATGTTACATAAAGCGCCTGTTTATTTATTCATCTGGGCTTTACAATTTTCAATTCAATTTAAATTCAAAGACATTCATTTCAAACTTTCCCATATAAGTACACAAAGTAATAAATGAACAAAATTATGTAAATGTATTTTTAACACAAATATGACAAAATATAAAATCATGTGTTACATACATAGTTGGAGGACACACCTCTGAAAGCAAAAGCTTGGGGCGAGGGTGCCCTTACAGGCGTTAGAGTACATTATATAAAAAAGAAAAAAACTACCCCCCAAAAAACCCCAAACAAACGGAAACAAGATAACATTCCTAGACCAGTGAGCCTGAAATTCAGATTTTGCACCTTTTTTATTCATAGATCAAAATAATGAAATATATATATCAAGAGTAGTCACTTCACTATAAAATTTAAAGTGAGGTAGCCCTTCAGATATAACTATGATGATTTCGTGTTTTAAATGGATTTTTATAATTCCCAACCCACGCATTCCCGAACCCCTTTGTGTTTTATATACAACCAGGGATTCGAAACAAGTGCTATCCTATGTGCAGTGGCGGATTTAGAGGAAGGGCACAACCGGGCAGTGTCCCCTATTTGTTTCAAACCTGAAGTACACCAAAGAAAAATTGTGCCCCCTCTTTCAAATTTTCGATCAAAAGTTCCACTATTATGACCAGAAAGGCATCTTTAAAAATGTGATAATCCTTTTCTTTTTCATTTTTTTCTTTTGCTTGTCCGAGAGTTTAGTGTAAATCATCACCTAAAGAATATGACATCCCTTTTCTTGGCATGTCAGAATTTTTTGTTGGAATTGTGGGACCCCCCCCCCCCTTACGAGTTCTTGGATCCGCCCCTGCCCTATATAGAGTGCCAACGAATATCGCATTTAGTTTTCTACCTGACATCTCTGTATGCTACGTTGAAAATGAGAAAGCAGATGGCGAGGAGGACACCAGCGACAGCTAGAACACCGATTATCATCACTTCTATGCTAGGTACTCCCTGATAGATAAAAATGATGCGCGTCTTGTCGTAGTCAGAGGGGGGCTCTCCATCTGTTATCATCATATCAATTGGAAGAAAAAAACTTTCGATTTAGGTATTTTAGATACCTAAATCGAGCGCGATTTAGGTATCTGCTGAAAGCCAGAATGGTGTTAGCTCGTTAACTCCCTTGTGGCGCTCGTTATGATGATGAACTAATATACAAAGTACATGTCCATCCAAGTCTTCAATTAACTAATTTTCTTTGAAAGCCAAATCAAATTAAACCAATTCAAAACCTCATCCACAAACACCGGTGGCATAGTCATGTCCTACCGACTCGCCTCAGCTCTCGGTGCCCTCTAAGGATAGCCTTTCGATAATATTGTGACAGTCAGGGCTTTGTCACCTGGCTATCATGTTGAATTTTCGTCACACTATCAAGTATACATCTCGCTCTTATATACCACTTGGCTGTATCTACAGAAGTTGTGTTGGATTCTGCATTTGCATGTGTTTACATTGTGAAAGAAATCGCCTGGAAGAAATTGGGAAATGTTGTTTATGTAGTACTAAGAATTAGTGTATACAGATACAGTGAGGTTTCGGAACAATCAAAATAATAAGAAATTTTCTCAATCTTGGTGAAAGTCACATGAACTGCACACAGAAATGTGTGTTAGGACTCCACACACAGTCATGTGGCATGAATGTTTGGTCCAAAATTTTCAGCTAATTCTTACTCGTCGTATTTCGAATATGAGGGCATTTGAAGAGTAATATTTTCAAGGGGCATTTTTTCCATATTCTTCCCAAATGATATCAAAAGAATGAAGCTCACAAACTTATTATTTGGTTTACTTTTACCAGAACTCAGCTTTCTCTTAAAACAACATTACATAATAATCAGTTTTAATGAGGAGCCCACTTGGTATGGGGGCGACAGTGTTCAGTAATACGATGGTCCATTATCCGAAGGTTCGTCAAATCAAGGCATTATTCATCACGAAACCTCGCAAATAATTAAACGAACCTCGATCTCGATAACATCCTTAATAATTAGCTTGTAGCAGACGTTATTAGTGGCAATATGGCTATTGCAGCTCAAGAAATTTTTCTTGAAAAAAAAAAGAACGGATGCAGAAGCCACTTAAGAGAAAGAAGAAGCTTTGAGAGGTATAGAACTATAAATAGAACTATATATATATATATATATATATATATATATATATATATATATATATATATATATATATATATATATATATATATTGTAACAACTTACAATAATTGTTATTAGCTACTGAAATCATGGCATTTTATTGGCCAAGAGCAAATTTGTCTGTGGAAGTCTGTGGAAGTTATTATTGATATTAAGTTTTATGAAACAAGGCCCTGGGCTTTATTTCGTCAAAGGGTTAGTGTTAGGGTTGCAAACTGGGTTTAAGCTTTTTCATATTAGGTTTAGGGTTAGGGTTAGGTTGTATGCAGTGTTCAAGAAAGGAGTTCGGTTAGTATAAAAAAAATGACAGCGGAGAAATTGTTACTGGAGTATAATATTATTGTACAACTCCTTCCCGACCTTATAGGAGAATGAAACCCTAGGGAAATATCCATTTTAAAGGCAGTGATTAACTTTGCCCAGGATTGAAAAAAAAAAATCACTATTCCAGCTAATGCTGTAATCATAAGTAAAAACCTTTAGCTCAGACAGGAATCGCCTGTATTTTATAAGCTGATCGGTCGTTTATATATCAAAATATTTACGATTGAACATTGATATCGGGATAGAGTACCATCGAACCCTAAAGAACTCTTACGGTTGGCATACCTCGCTCTATCACAGAATACCGTACGGGCTGGAAACCCGCTCTGAAATCGCCAAGCGCTGGTGCTTGGTTTTTGTGACTGCAGCGCAGCGAAGAAGCCGAGCGACTTGCGCTAGCGATTGATCGCGATTTTCTCTTTTTTAGGATAGTAAACGGGTTCCATTTTCTCTCATACATTCACATATCCTTAATTATATATGTAGTTAGAGGACTGGCATTTGAGCTGATTTTACAATTTTTCACAAAGTTAATCAATCACTTTAATGACAAGAGAGGATAGAGAGAAGCAATTTTAAAAAAGTTCCATCAAAATCGGTTACAAAATGAAAAATTTATGAAAGTTTGAAAAGTCTCAATTTACTTTCTATGCCGATCCTCAAATTGGCAATGTTGCTCCAAAATGGTAGATTTTAGTACAACTCTCAATATGTTTTGTACACAAAATTTCACATTTTCTCCATTGTCTCTAAAGATGCTGCTTGTCTTTTCGTGAACTCAACATATGTTGTGTCAATTACATTTCCCAATGATATATCTTGAGCTGACAAGGAGACAAGCTGCACCTTGAGAGATAATGGGGAAAATATGAAATTTTGTGTACAAAACATATCGAGAGTTGTACTACTAAACCTGTCACTTTGAAGCAACATTGCCAATTTGAGGATCGCCACAGAAAGTAAATTGAGACTTTTCAAACTTTCATAACTTTCTCATTCCGTAACCGAATTTGATGGAACTTTTTAAAAATTGCTTCTCTCTATCCTCTCTTTTCATTAAATCTGATTTTCCCCCAGGGTTTCATTCAGTGGCGTACCCAGGATTTTTTACAAGGGGGGCAAATTTGTCAACTGTCAAATACTGCTTGGAGGGAGACCCGTATATTTTTCTTCTCGCTCAGTGGGGGGGGGGGGGGGGGGGGGGGGGTTGGCGAGAATTCCAGCTCTCAAAAAGTCGCTCAGTGGGGGGGGGGGGGGTGTCAGATATTTTCCTCCATAATTCTCTGACAAGCAAAAAAAAGGGTCAAATAGGGGGAGGGAAATTTATTTTTTCCTGTCAAAAGTTGTCAGGGGGCAGTCTGCCCCCTGCCCCCCCCCCCCTTGGGTACGCTAGTGTTTTCATTCTCCTTTAATAATGGTTTATTTTTAGTCTGCCCCCCTGCCCCCCCCCCCTTGGGTACGCTAGTGTTTTCATTCTCCTTTAATAATGGTTTATTTTTAGTCTGCCCCCCTGCCCCCCCCCCCCCCTTGGGTACGCTAGTGGTTTCATTCTCCTTTAAAAAATGGTTTATCCCATTGTTTTCACCACTCACCGTTATCTTTCCAGATGTCTGCTCTTGGAAACGACCAATGAATTGATTTATCTCGCTCCACGGTTCCAATCACTCTCTCAGAACCATCTAAAGTATGATTGATATTAAATTATCTCAGTACATATTGACAAGTATAATAGACAGATGAAAAACTCCGGAAATCTACCGACAAAAATGGGAGAGCTTTTCGTCTCAATGTGTTAACTAAAGTCAACAACTTATATTTGAAATAAATAATCCATTTTCGGACAGGATAAGGAGAAACAAATTATGAAGACCATGATTTACATCAATTGCAGTAAAACTGAAGTCATATAAACAATAAACTTCATTTTTTGGAGAAAGAGAATGATATTTATTTCAATATTCTTTCATTTTTTCCAGTTTCTGTCAAACAAACATTTTTACAATAGTAAATTATATAACATAATTGCAAAAAATGTTGCTATGTGGTTCGTCTTCAATTATAAATTAAGTGGTGTTATGTTGATACAAGATTTTATTTTAGATGAATGAAAACTATATACGGGAAGTTAGGCATTAAACAAATGATAACGATAATAATAACTGTAAATTCATATTGCTAATATTGCAGATGTACTCAACTACATATTGCAATATAACAATAACAAAAAGGTGAAATGACATCGAATAAGAACAAAGATTCAATCATATAAGGAGAAGCATATTCAATAGACCTGTTTCCTAATGTATTTCAGTTTATGCATGTTTCTCTCCAGAATCCTTAGTTACCAACTATTTAATGCACCTGCTATTCATAATGGCATCTCTATGGATGGAATCCATTTTGCATACATTAGTTGTTGCTATGTTGGGCAAGTATCTGGCAAGCTTTTGAGTCGTCAAGAGAAACTTTTGTTCAGGAAGTAGGCATAAAATTAGTAAACAGGTCTATATTGGTATAGTATGAAATTATGATGGGTTACAATAAAATGTGTCTTTGAAAGGGTTTAATGGGCGATCCTTAACTTTTCGATGATAAGCGATGAAACTAAATCAGACTGTACAAGATTTGTCTTTCATGATCTCTGGACCCATGCCCAATTTGAAGAGGGTGAGTCCTATGATCTTGAAAACTAGTTGTCTACCAATTTTAAAATGAAATCAAAGATTTGAAATCTTATTTACACATTTGTATATTTTGGGCCCTTTTTTTCAGAATGGGCACCTGTTTGACCGTGCCAACGTACATGTGTTTTGCACATTTTAGAGAAGGCCGTCTTTGCCTGATCACAGTCAGAATTATTTTGCACATAGTCTGCGATTCATGACTCTATCTTTTTTTTTTTTACAGTGTATAAGCTAACCTTGACATTCTATCCAGTGCTGTATGATCATCGCCTTTTCATGTGTAATAAAAGGCGATGAGATAAATTTATTAGCATTTAGGCATTTCAAATTTTAGCCTTGCACTACGATGAACATACTAATGAAATTATCTCATCGCCATTTATTAAAGATGAAATTAAACATGTTTAATAAATGTCGATGAGATAAATTCATTAGCATTTAGACATTTTAAATTTTAGCTTTGCACTATGATGAACAATAATGAACATACTAATGAATTTATCTCATCACCATTTATTAAACATGAAAAGGCGATTACAGCACTGGATAGAATTTCAAGGTTAGCTTGTATGTCCCATATAGGTATGATACAGAATTATATTTAGCGGTTTTCACGAAAAGAAAGAATCTCTATGATATATTCCGTGCAAAACTATGGGCTATTTGCCAAACTGGGGACCTGTGCCGTACAACTTCACATCAGGCAATGTATCTTCTAGATCACGCTTTGAAATATTTTATATGTAGTTGACGGCTCAGTGTCTTCCCTGCAATAGGCCCATTATTCAAGGAATGGGGACATAAGCCATTTTCCTTAGGTCAGTGTGGGCCCTCATAAGCTTAGTTATGTATCTGTCACATCACATCTGAATATCAATGAATTTAATTTTTCTTATTTAAGATTCGACTGTTTTTTTTTTCATGGGCCTTAAAATCGCAAAAGGACACTTAAGCCACATTTCATTCTTGCTGCCCTGAGGCCCGGTAAATAATAATAATTTTAAAAAATGAAATCAAACATAGTACAGTACGCCTAAATTAGATTTGATAGGTCTTATAGTACCTTGACTCTGACTAATTACAGGAGAGGCACAACATACAGACATTTTGAAAGATGATCGCTATGGGGCCCCCTGTGCAGAAATTTATATGGCTCATTATCAAATTTTGCGTATAACATACTCATCTATCTTTGTTCCGAATTTGGTGCTTTTATCACACACACAAAATAATTAAGATCTTACTTAACTTTACAATTAAGTGTGTTTTGGGCCCTTTTTTCAATATTGGGCACCTGTACCAACTATTTTGTCAATTTTAAACGAGGTAATGTTTCCCTGATCACAGTTAGAATCTTTTTACACGTATTTTACAATTCAATACTTTTATCTCCCATTGACATATACAAAATGGACCTTTATTTAAAAAAAAAAATGGGCACCTGGGGCTTTTTTTTGAGGTTTAAATACATGAAATATATACACTCTTAAAAATCCCGGGTCAGATTGACCCGGAAATCAGTCCGTTGGGGCCACACTCCGTTCCGGGTCAAAAATGACCCGGAATTAGGTCCGATGTAACACAGAAAGGACCAGATCTGACCCAGAAATGGTCACATTGGACCTTATTCCGGGTCATTTTTGACCCGGAACGGAGTGTGGCCCCAACGGACTGATTTCCGGGTCAAATCTGACCCGGGATTTTTTAGAGTGATAATTCAGTATATTTCATACAACCTAAATTAAGTAAAATATCCCAATTTTAGATTTAAAAAGTAGATTTTTTTTTTAATGGGCACAACGGGCCCCATGACCCGAATTCCAGATGGCTCAATATCCAGTTTTACTTTAAATATATTCATCTACCTGTGTGCCAAATTTGGTGCTTTTATCACAAAATGCACAATTGAATTACTATGCCGCCCCACTTTACCTCGATTCTGTTCCACGAGAAAGACACCAATCCGATCTCCAACCGATGAGAAACTCACTGGGCCCTACAGAGATAATGAATAAATAAACTGATAATTGCTAATAATAAATAGAATATATACATGGTCCACACATTGTGGAAATTTGCTTTATATTAGCATTGCAGACACTGGCGCCGCTAGCGGGGGGGGGGGGTGTCACACCCCCACTCAAAATTGCTGTCGGCAAATGCGCCACCTCTGTCGGCAAATTTTAAACAAAGGAGGGGGGAAGGGAGAGGGAAGAGGAAAGGGAAAAGGAGAAAAGAGAAAGGAGAAGAAAAAAGAAAAAAAAAAGAAAAGGGAAAGGAAATGAGAAAAAACAAAGAAAAGAAGGAAAGAAAAAGGGAAGGAACGATGAAGAAGGAAAAACTGGCCAATTTTTTTGCTAGCTCGCTTCGCTCGCTCGCAGAAACATTGGAAAATTGATATTCGGGCAAAAGGTGTCCCCCTTTGGCAATAAGCTGCAGCCCCCCCCCCCCGAGAATTTTCAAAGTTCCGATATTCGGGCAACCACCACTTCATATTCGGGAAGCGAAGTTAGGTGCCAGAATATCCACATATTTGGGCAGCGAGGTTACCAGATAATTATAACTTCTCTATGTAACTTCTGTACATTTTCTCTACAAAAAAGTTTTAACAATTTCGCTCGCTCGCAAAAATTTAGAAATCACTGGAAAGTTGATGTTCGGGCAAAAGGCGTCCCCCTTCAGCAATAGGCTGCAGCCCCCCTCCTCCGAGGACATTCGGGCAACCACCACTTCATATTCGGTAAGCAAAGTTAGGTGCCAGAATATCCTCACATTTTGGCAGCAAGATTCCCAGATGATTATGTAACTTCTGTATGTAACTTCTTTACATTTTCTCTACAAAAAGTTTTTACAATTTAGAAATTGAAAAATTGATATTCGGTCGAAAAGCGTAAGCCCCCTCCTTGCAAAAATGGGCCTGTATGATCAAGATCTCTACATCTGTGATTTTCTTTTTTTTTTTTTTTGAGGGGGGGGGGGATTAGGGTGCAGCATTTTTGTCGGCAAATTTCGGTGTCACATCCCCCCATTCAAAATGTTCTAGCGACGCCCCTGATTGCAGAGAAACACAATGCAATACAACACAAAAGGACACATACATATAATGCAATACAATAAAATATAATAGGAAATGATATAACACAATGCAATATTATAGTAAATAGTGTATGTATAATACGCGATGTGATTGGTTAGATTCGCATCACGTGACGTGCAAAAAATTGTTATAGTGCACGATCGTGCACTATAACTTTGATTAATACGCATTATAAAACGGGTTCAAGAATGTAGCCATCCTGATTGGTCAAATAACACCACGTGACCGTGCAAAAAAAAAAGTGATAACGCACGGCGAGGGGACTAACGCACGGCTAATCCGGATCAAACACTAAGATTGTAAGAAAACACTAAGACTGTAGACCCGTTTTATAAAACTTTTAATACATGGTTGTGAGGTCGTGCATTAGTGCGATCCAGCAACACGCAGGTTTTTATCGTGATGTCTAACACACTCGGCTACGCCTCGTGCGTTAGTACACCACGATAAAAACCTTTGTGTTGCCAGATCGCACTAACGCACTCCCAACCATGTATTAATAGTATAATAACAGTTATAGATCTAGGGGTCTATTTACTCTAACAGTTAATACATGTTTTATCTATGCACCATTACTGGACTATATGAACTCCAAACACTAAATTATCCCTCGTGCTGGTCTATTTCACCTCAGCCTGTGGCCTCGGTGAAACAAAACTGCATTTGTCGTGCACATAATCCAGTATAGTGCATGATAGACCATGCACTATTTATACAATATGATATGAATGATAATACAATGTAATAAAATACAATGTAATAAAATACAACTGAAAATGAATACAGCAAAGAAACGAAAAGAAAGTTGAGATTATGCAAGTACATGTACACGATTTTATCGGACAATTATTAGTAAGCACTACTGTCACACAGGGCTGTCGACATTACCTTACCCACACACACACACACACACACACCACACCAACACCCACGCACACACACACACACACACACATATACCCACAAACGTGCGCTCGAAAACCCACACAAACTCCCCACACGATAAACATTTCGGGAGGATATGAACTTTTTTACAGCGAATTTCTAGACCTGGGAACTTTTTAAACCTCTTACTGCAAATCTTAAAACTATACATGGTATATATCAAAAAAGAGTATTTGCTTCGCTCGATTGCAAATTTTTTTTTTAACGCGAGACATCATCTCCTTGACGTACAAAATCTTGCTACCATGGTAATATAAAATGCAATATTTAACGAGTAAGGCGTCACTGTTTACTCAAGTTTTTTGTTGTCATTCTCTCTCTCTGTATCTCTTTCTCTGTCTGTCTCTGTCTGTCTGTCTCTGTCTGTCTGTCTCTCAAACACTCTCCCCTTATAAAAGATGCCTCGCACTTGTACATTATCTCTCTGTATCCCTCTTTATACAGGTTTTCTTTACGTTTCGTTATATTTAGACCTAAACGTTCTTTGGTTCTGACGTGCAGTTTCATTCAAAGAAACTAGGTTAATTTAACTAAAAGTCAATAATTACAAAAAACATGTTTCTTGTTATGAACTATTGTTTGATTGGTATATTTTCAGAGAGCGAGATTCTTAATTTGAGCCCATTCGGACGGAGCCGATTTTGTATTTCTTGTTTTATCCGCATTATTTACTGAGGTCGCCTGGCAATAAAAGATCATTCAAAGTGGAAAGAACCATTTCACTGTATTTTCAGAAAGAGTGTTTGAATAGGTCCAACTTCCCTGCTAGGTGGGGTTATTAAATGTGAGAGGTCTTTTTGGATTCCACGTTGGAAACGAACCTCAGGGACATAATCATGATAACTGTTGTACGTCAGCAGAATCATATCGATTTCTCATGGAATTTAGTGTTACTTCATTTTGCGTATTCAGGTTCTATTTCGCAATGCCTGTTATGGTGATAATTATTCTACATTAGTGATTTTGTATGGACTGGATTTGAAGCAACGAAATAATGTCAGGCAACCACGCATTGTCTATGAGAAACATAACCACAACCTTTTGAGTTGAATCTTATATATGCGGAAAGACGTCTGTGGTCAAAGTTAACGCAATTCGAAATATGAAATATTGTCCGATAAAACGAATGTATACCTTTCATGGATCAGCTATACTAGTGAAAAGTGTTGAAAAAATAAAGACAAAATAAAGAAAATGTGTTCTTCTCACCGACACGCCATCAAACTGGACCTGTTCAATGTTTGCCTTGAATATATCCGCCATTTCTTGATCACCGTAGGAATATTGTTCAAGTGTGCGTGGTGCTATGTCGGGGATGGATGCATTGAGTCCCAATGCGATTGCCCACATTGCATCATGTGCGTTTGCCGCCACGTCCTGTCCGTCTAGATCAATAACGTGACCTAATATGGCTGCCATGTCATCCCGAAACTCCTGAGCAGTCTGGTCATGTTTAAATGTAACAAGATAAGAATTATGTTATGCCTATCAAAGAAATCTTGCGAAAAGTATGTAAAAAAGGCGAAACTCCTGAGGCGTCTGGAAATACACGTATTTGAATTTTATAGGATAAATAATTTTGTTACTATATAGATATATTTAAGAAAATCTTGCAAAAAAAAGTAAAACAAAACCGAACTTCCTGTGGCGTCTAGAAATTTAAAAATGTCACGATAAAAGAATTTTGTGAGGCCTATTTAAGGATATCTTGCTTAAAGAAAACACAAAATCGAAATTCAGGAGGCTTCTGGTAATATTTATATTTTATAGGATAAAGAATTTGTTACGTATATCTTAGGAAATCTTGTAAAAAGCAATCAAAAACTACAATTCCTAAGGCGTCTAGAAATGTTAAAATGTCATAAGAATTTTGTTAGGCCCATTTAAAGAACTCTTGCAGAAATTAAAACAAAACGGAACTGTTGGTTGTGTGTGATTGATTATGAAGGTGGTAATAAACATTAAGCGATTTCATACTAGATCTATCATGACCAAAGTTTGTATACCCTTGTCATCTTCCAATATTTAGTATTCAGTAATCAGTGAATGAAATGGAGAAAAAATATTTTGAAAATACTTTGTAAACAACTACTGTAAAGTTTTATCTGTTTGACCTAAAACAACATGGTTGAATGCCAACAAAAGATTTCACCCATTATGCACGGATCTTAACTTTCAAAAAATCATAACATTTTAATTCTTTTACGAATTTTCCTCAAACTTTCATTAATTTATTTCTTTAATTTTTCCTGTTTCTATTCGGGTAAACTAAAGGGTAATTTCTCCTTTAATGGAATAGAACAGATACTTACACGTCCTGTAAAGGTTGGTTTTTCTTCTCTTCCATTCATACTCCAGGTAGCAGTAAGGTACCCCTCGCTAGCCGATAAGATCTCCTCAGGTGTGCAATCTATCTCCCCTGGGTCCACACGATGCTGCCAGTGAGGGGTGTAATATCCTACCAGGAACCACACATGCGCAGCACCGTAGAGTTTGCGCCTGTAAGCCTTCAATGGGAGTAAAATTTGATTAGATTTGGATATGAATTCACGGTAACTTCTATACATTTTAGCTCAAAGCGCTTTGTATCCAGTGGAAAAGGCGCTATATAAATTGCTACTTATTATTATTATTATTATTACTATGATTGTTCAGTTACGCGGTGATAATTTACTCAGGTAAGGCCGTATTGATAACAGTTTAAAAACTTAACAAAATAGATGTCAATATATATGTTTCATTAAAAAAGGGTAAGCACATTAGATAGGCCCTTTAGGCTATTTTTATAGAGACCTCAATAATTCAAAGGTTAATAATCCTACAAAGTCTTTATATAATGTTTCTTGGCATGCAGCTTGGGCGAAAGCCAGTGTCACTTTGAGATTCCCTTTACACATATTACATGGATAATGTGCGCACGTAAAATGTAGCATTGTTTATCATCATTATCCACGATTAAACATTCAATTCATTTTCTCCAGATCTGTTACATTAATTATTTTCAATTTACAAGAAAGGACGTTAGAATACGCATAATCTGTGTGATCTTTCCAGGCATCTTTTATTGTTAGTATAAGAAAATATGATATCAAGATACTGGCACAAGGATCAAAATTGAATAATTTTTAAGGCATTTTCTTCGTCGCAACGGTTCTTTCCTTGGTTTGGGAATATTGGGAAGGAAAAATTACACCCACCCATCACAAAATGCTTGGTAATTCAGCGGAATATTTTCACCTGTAAATTTAGTTTCAGCGTTGTGGTGTGAGATTTAAGTAGATTCAGTTGTGATTTTTCTTCAGGCATACACAATCATTATACATTCCCAATATAGAAACCGTCGCATGCGTCATGACAATTTAAATTCCACATCACCGATATTGAATGGTTATAAGAAGGGGTCAATCATAGAATTTTCATAAACCAAGGCCATTGACATGGTGTTTGTCATGAATTTTGAGATCAGTAACTGCAATGTTCATGAAGTTACGAATCGAGGCGTTATAAGTTTTTATTATTATTATTATTATTTATTGGTATATAAAATTACTGATCAACAGCAAGCTGAAAGGATCAGTTTACAAATTTGGCAACATAAATCATAGATGTACAACAATCAAGTGACAATACAAATAATAAAAGGACAGAAAAAAAATATGAATGCGAATATAAAGGCAATATGACATTTAAATAATCATAGGTAATTAAATAGTATACACAAGCATAAACACATCCACAATCACACCCACACACACTCCTGGACCCATTTGAAAAAATTAGCTGACAAGGGCAATCCAACCCATCAGTGGAGAATAAATAAATCAAAAATCAAATCAAAACACTCAAACATAGACACACATACAAAAAAAATACAAAGATATACATATAACAGACAAGGGAAAGTTGCTTAAAGAATTCTTACTTCATTGCTGTCAGTGTTTGTTGGTAATTACATTGTAATACGAAATGAATTGAACTTTATAATAATACAGTTCATCGCTATCTTGGTTCCCTTTACTTACAATGACTTGGAAGCACGTGAAACCAATCACAGTTTTCCAGGGCCGAGTCATGATAATGAACAATGAAGGTTTAGCATTTTCATGAATTTTATTAATATATAAATGATATAATAACAACAACAACAACAACAATAGTAATAATAATAATGATAATAATAATAATAATAATAATAATAATAATAATAATAATCATCATCATCATCATCATCATCATAATTATAATAATAATTATTATTACTATTATATTTAATAAAAATACGATAATAATAATAATAATATTAATAATAATTAGAATAATAATAATTATTATAATTTAATAATAATAATACGATAATAATAATAATAATAATAATAATAATAATAATAATAATAATAATAATAATAATAATAATAATAATAATAATAATAACGATAATAATAATATTAATAACAATTAGAATAATAATTTTATTATATAATAATAATACGATAATAATAATAATAATAATGATAAATAGGGGAAGACCGTTTGGCGTGTATTGGAGCAGTCACTTACGGGTACATTGTTGAGAGGGGAGAGATGTTGAGAGGGGAGAGAGGGACAAAGAGAAGCAAAATGTAGAGAGAAAAGAAGGGAGAGGAAAAGAGAGAGGGAGAAATAGAGAAAGTATGAGAAAGTGAGAAAAGAAGGAGAAAAGGAGAGGGAGAAAAGGGAAGAGAGGGAGAGGGGAATCTAATTTTATTTAGTTGATTAAATGTCCATGTCCTTGCTGTACCGTACCTTTCAATTTTACGTTATAAAAAAAAGATTTAATTTGGCCATCTGCATGTATGATTATCAAATAGCGCGGATTTTTTTGCCAGGTAACGACTTTGATTGACATTTCCATGTCAATAAATTCAACAAGAAAAATTGGTAATTCACATGCAGGACAGGACAGTTATTCTTCAGTCCGGTAACACCGATATACAAAAAAGAAAAGTGGATATTCTGAAGAATTTTGTAATTAAGTATTGATTGAACTAAACGTATTTTAATGGTACTTTAATGGTGGTATTGACTTTAAATTTTGAACTCATTACAGTGATGGTAATTATGATATTCATCCATAATCAGAAAGGTTAGTTAATACCGCAGTCCCACCGAGGAGAACGACAACAAGGGGGCGTTTCATCAACTGCCTTGTCGGTAATTTTTACCGACAAATTTGCTTTCAGCCAATCAGATGCAAGGATTTCAGTAGCTTATAACAGTTATTGCAACTTGTCATTGATGACAAATTTTTATGAAACAGGGCCCTTATCAACATCAGACCACAAACAAGAGATTGCATTACAGCGAATGCATAGTCAAGACGTTGTTATCGCTCGGTTCGGCGGTATGACTTAAAGGTCCCCTGCAACCCAAATGCAAGTTGATTCCTGTTGATGTGCAGGGATGCATACAACTTATATTTTGTTATTCAAACATCTAAATATGTTCCATAAATTTGCAAAATATTTTTAAAATCATTTTCTCAAACATGCTAAGCTCCACCCTAAAAAAATGTCCCAGATCTCATTCCTGCAATGACATCATCTGTCTATCATTAGTGAGCTAAGGAGAGACAGTGGTATGTAGCTTTGCCAGAGATGACCATCTGTTATAATAGACCATACAATGCCTATACATATGAATTGCTATGTCAGACATGCTGTAGCATTACCAGGAAAAGAATGGTAATGAGGAGGTATTGTTTGAAAGCATGCAATTCTATTGTGAGTATGTGCTGAGCTGAGGGAAGTTACATTCCACCTCCTATTGTAGATTTTTTTTTTTTTTTTAATGTGATCTATTGTAGAATGTTAGTGTAGCTGACTGATGATTGACAGATTATGTCATTACAGAAATGAGATCTGGAGCTTTTTTTTTTTAGGGTGGAGCTTAGGAGGATGGAAAAAATATTTCAAAAAACATTTAAATATCTATGAAACATACCTAGATGTTTGAACAAAATATAAGTTGTATTTTGTATCCCTGCACATCAACAGCAATGAACTCGCATTTGGGTTGCGTTTGGGTTGCAGGTATTCGCCTTTGTGTTCCAAAGTCCACTCGCAATCGTTTCAGGTTTTCTTTTGTTCCCAATAGAACCGCTTCGGTAATGTATGAAAATTTCATACATACCTTTCAAACAAAGGTTGTTCTTGACAACCTGAAAGCTTGCCGGAGGCTTGTCGGACATAGCAACAGATAATGTATTCAAACTGGATTCCAAGCATTGAGGCTCATTTATAAAAAGCAGGTTAATGGAATAGCTCGTCACTAGGTGCTCGGAGAATTATGTGCATAAATTTGTATACATTACAGAAGCGGTCTATTCGATTCACACCTTCAGTAACAATCCTTACATGTGATTGGCTGAGAGCAAATTTGTCGGATAAAATATCTGACAAGTCCTTTCATGAAACGCTCCCCAGATAACTAGTTTTCTCTTCCCCTCAGCGACCTTCCTCGGCCGACCTTTGAAGTGTACTAGAAGTTGGTCTTTTGTCTTTTCAATTTTTCGATTTTTAAATCATTCATGTACACGTGCACAGTTTTTCTTCTTTTATATGTCTCATTATTTCACATGTTCATGTATGTTATTTATCTTGATTTATTTATTTTCAGCCAATGGAGGCTAATTTTCGATGTGTTTTTATATATCATGGACCAATAAAAATGAATTGAATTGAATTTAAGCCCACCGCACACTATACGATCGGTCTGCGATCCGATTTCGGAAGAAATTAATGTAATAGCTTTTGATATAAAGATTTAAACACATGAAATATTCTTCCTAAGTTTCTGAATAATCATACAGATAGTAAAATTGAAAATACAGCCTATTGCGAGCTTTCTAGTCAGAGGGGAGGCCAAATCGGCTATACGATTTGAAACGGATTTAACCCTTTTCCGGGTATAATGCTGACAGCGCACAAAATTCTATGTTAAGTATTCGTATTATTGTTCAGAAACTGAATCAGCAAGATTTTATTTGTTAAAATTAATGCCCATTAATGTTATTGTGATTTATTTTCAAAATCAGATCGCAGTCGATTGTATAGTGCGCAGTGGGCTTTAGATATAAGTTCATAATGTCAGAAACAATAAAAGCATAGAAAAAAAAAATTCTGTAGTCTAATTGACATTAAATCCATGCGATGTATACAGCAAGAGCTTTACAATTAATGAAGAGTTAATTTACCTCGCAAAAGACCTTCCGTGCAGTGTTCTCGTAGAAATTTCCCACGATTATTCGGACATCTTTTTGCTGTTCAAGAGGGACAGACAAAAAGCTTGAATAGAAAGCAAAATTAAAAAATACAAATATGGTACGAATAGCAACAACAACAACAACAACAAAAAAGCATTGTGATTGAGTAAATCTGTTAAATATGGTAGCGGGCTGTTTTTTAAAACATTTTAATTTTTCATTTGAAGTGGTGATAGGTAGAAAATTGACGCCTTGACATCTTTATTTATCTTTTGGTAGGTAGCCAGACAGACAGGGTGATTTTGTTCAAGATTCATCGAATTTTCTACAAAGTGCCAGTCTTCCATCCTCTCTTCTTTAATTTGATTGGAAAATGTTTCAAAACGTCTAAGTATAGTCATCACGCATGTTTGGAGTTTCAGAATGAAATGTACACTGACCTTTAACCTTTGGATTGCGTCTGATGGATCATTTGTGAAAGATTCTGATGCAAGAACAGACATATTTCTTTGCTCACATATAGCCTGGAGATTGGTGGAAACCTGGAGAAAAAAAAAAAGCATTTCTGTATTATCAACGATAAATTCTGAAACTTTAATTAAAGTTTTATTTTAGCTGAATACACAAGGACACTCATAATGTGGACAGAACGCATTTTTATCTATGTTTTATTTCATGTTCAGGAATACAACAGAAAAATAAAAGAAAACGTGCAATGCAGGAGTAAGTAGGTAAGGAAACCACCAGTTAACGACTGGGGTCCGGCACCTTTTCAATCCTGTATGAGGCTCTCCTCATTAGTTGACGGTAGAAGTGCATAAATAATCAGTATTGATCGAGGAGACGAAAAAGACATGAATATCAACATTATAAATGCTTTACTTTATTGAATATATTATCATAAAAGGATTCAAGGGAAAAATAAAAAGATTCAAGGGAAAAATACTAGTCTTCATGCATAGGATTAAAAAAAAGAAGGATAAAAATGAAAAAAAAAAAAAAAACTAGTTCTGTTATATGTTAAGACGGGCATAATGCATTTAGTAGGGTGATGATAATGATGATGATGATGATGGTAATGATGATGATAATGATGATGATAATATAATAAAGGTCACAGCCAAGCAGCCAAATAGGTAGTGCTCTAGCATAATAATCAGGCATCCATGTACACCTGGGTGCAGAATGGCAAATGTAGATTAATGTCTTGCCATAGGAAGTAGTGTCGGGCTAAGATTCGAACCCTCAAGCGTGATTTAAAGTTAAGTGAAAAACCCACTATACTATAGACATCTCATCAAAATACAGAAACACTTTCTACATTGGCTGACTGATATCAGTCTGACGCACATTTCAACAATTTTATACTGCATCAAATTTGACCACTAGCATGACTAGCAATAGCAAATAATTGTATTCATAGCCTCTTTTTGAAGAAAATGGCATTTGAAAGGTTGTCATCTGTCATTTCAAGACAGGAAATTACAAATTCAAGACAGTCCAATTTAACGGTCAACTCGATTACACCCATTGTAAAAAATAAGTTTGTAATCATCTCTCGCGTTTGGTAAGGAAATTATAACTGCTGCTGATCTAAATGTCCAATGCATCATGAAGTATATCTAACTATTTCAAATACTAAATCTTTGTGAGCCTTTGGTTTCCAGAAATAAATAGGGGTCATTTCTCCACACAACCTTACATGTATTTGCCCCTGGGAGCCTGAAAATGATTATAATGACTATATGTCAAAGAAAATATATTTCCCCTATACGTTTCATGTGGAATATATATAGGTTGTAAGGTGATGAGGCGGTATTTACTTATTTCCCATTCTCTCTTATTGTATCTTCTTGTAATCTTTTTGTAAGGAAGGTGAAAATGACAATTGATCTTATTTCTCATAAGCTATATTCTAAATCCGAAGTCCTTGTGACTGTTCCATTTTTCATGGACATTTCAACGTTGGCTGACTGCCTGCAGGTATACAAATCTACAACCAAAATACAGAAACAGAGTTAAACTACATTTTTTGTGGATATCCTGATTTGTAATGTGTAATTCTATTTAAGAGGGATGAGATCTACATGTGCAAAATATATATTTTTTAAATTTTGTTTTCTTCTTTCTGGATTTTATTCTATTTCAAAGTAAACCTTATTACAGCGGTTATAATGTTAAAGTTTTCCAAAAGTTCAGCTAATACCCAAATTGAAATATGCAAAAGTTAAAAGGTGTATTTTTATAGTGCATTTCCATAAGTAAACCTTATTACAGTGGTTATAATGTTAAAGTTTTCCAAAATTTCAGCAAATACCCAAATTGAAATATGCAAAAGTTATAAAGTATATATAATTCTTATAGTGCATAACATTGCACTGCATTTCAATTTGTGGAAAAACACTTAGGCCAATCACATACAAACACACACACTCACACACCCATACACATCACACAAACGCGCGCGCGCGCACACACACACACACACACACACATACATGTGCGCGCATAAGAACCGATGACATCTTTTTCAACCTAGAATTTGACCGCATAACCGATGACCTGTGTGTGTAGAATTCAACCGCATAACCGATGACCCGTCTGAAATGTTTCTATACAACCGACGACTTGTTCGCGTAATACTAACTGATGACCTACCCCTATATGCAAAAGCATGTAATTTGGGTCTCACTGCGCAGGTCTGCCAACCGATGACGTCATCGGTTCGCTGTGTGTCATCGGTCCGAATGTACAGTTCATGCCTATGTCATCGCTTTAAATGGGCGCACATACGCACACACACACATACCCCCACGCACGTACCCACACCCCCACACGCACACACACGCCCTCACTTTTTTTTTCAATGATCTTTATTTTGATTCCACTCAATAATTATACAAAAATCATAATTCAACATTTCAATGAAAGTAAATGCATATGACAACTAAAACAGATTTTCTTGTAACATGTTCTATAAATGAATAACTGAAATTCGAAAAATTTAAAGAAAACATTGAAATTCTGAATGAAATCTTTTCATAAAATACCCCCCCCCCCCTCATGAACACGGGAATTAATACACATGTATATACATGTATACACGTATAAATAATAAAAATAATTCTTCATTGCAAAATGGAACTGACTTATACAGACTGACTTCATACAAAACAATTCATAGGTTATCAATCATACTCACGAAATAAAAATATCCTAAATTAATAGGCCTACATAATTATAGGCCTACAATGAGTCAGAAAAATGAAGGAGAATGAAATAAATCCATAAAAACAAATTATACCCCTCCCAAAACAAAACATTACCAAAGCCCCCCCCCCTCACACACCCTCCCTCCCTCTCTCTCACACACACCCATACACCCACCACACGCCCACCCCCACACGCACATACACACACACACACACCCACACACACACACCCATACGAGTAGAAAAAAAAATCTATAAAAAAATCTTTTAAAAGTCGAAAAAAAATCTATTAAAAAATCTTTAAAAAGTCGAGAAAAAAAAATCTACCATAACGTAAGAAACAGTACAAAATAACATTTCATTCCAATACGTTTTGGTTCATATACCCTTGTAAAAACGGTTCGAAGACTGATCCAAATTAACATAAATGACTTTTTAGAAATTATATCAGAAGAAGAGAACAATTCAAACGACAAAATTTACACAGAAAACCTTATCTCAGAATTATAATCAAATCAAAGAGGTTTAAGTATGGGACTTCTAATGGATAATAAACATAAACGATAATGAATATTCGAATTCAAATTTTAAAAAATATATGAATGTACAGCAAGTGTTTAGATATGAGAGATGGGGGAAGTTACGGGGCTATAGCTGCGAAACAGCGCGTAACCCCTATAAATTAATGAGAAAGAGAAATTTGAACTCTGAAAATGGGGAACAGGAAATAGATAGAGGTGCAAAGAGAGGAAGAGAGAGAGAGAGAGAGAGAAAGAAAGAAAGAGGGGAAAGAAGTACAGAGCAGAATAAACAGCTGAAGATGAAGCACTTGATGGTAGTGGGGTCAGGGGTGGCCTCCCTAAAAATGAACATCTCGAGATTTTGTTATCACTTTACCAGGACATTTAAAATATACATCAGCATTGTCGGTACATACCATATGCTTTATGCTTGAAGCTTCTATTATGTAAAGCTGCTGAGGGTTTAGTATCAGGAATTGATTATTTCGTCTGTTTTGCTATGATTTCCAAGTGAATTCGAGATTAGTGGTAACTTTAGAATTAACGGGAAGAGATTGCATTTTCATTACAAAAGAAGAAATTATATTTTCATATGAAGAGGCTTAGTAAAAACATGCAGAAAGGAGATTAGTGATGGTAAAGTATACAAATCTGATTTAAGTAATGTCGGTCTATATGTTAATGTTAATGTCTATATGTAAGAGTATTATATGATCTATATCCTAAGTGATCTAGATAATCTCAAATTTTCAAATATTAATGTTATATCAAAAGATTTTATAACCAACCTGGT
Organism: Heliocidaris tuberculata; assembly: GCA_025618425.1. Taxonomy (NCBI): domain Eukaryota; kingdom Metazoa; phylum Echinodermata; class Echinoidea; order Camarodonta; family Echinometridae; genus Heliocidaris; species Heliocidaris tuberculata. The sequence continues at coordinate 33,661,082 of CM046845.1, read as the reverse complement.
TGGTTATAAAATACCAAATGACGAATAATTATGAACAGAGACTTAGAATATTATATTTTCGCCGACAGAAAAAAGTTACAAGAATGAACGTCCACGCATTCTGTTCAAAAGGAATTTTCCAAAGATCTGTCTGAATATGAAGGCCTCTCCCTGATATCATTGAAATGACAAAAACGATGATGAAATGATTATATGCAGGTAGTAAGAGAAATGTTCCTCAAACATAACTAAGGTGGTCACTCATATAGTGGAAAGTATAGTGAGAGAAATGATATATCATTCTTTCACTAGAATTATTCTAACATGTACATGTATCTCAAAGCATTCGCTTGGATCCAGCTTAGGCATGCGGCCTGTCATTGTTTAAAAAAAACCCACCTGCCCCCGACAAAGGAATTACTGAGGTTGAAGATTTGTTAATCTGTCGGCCAATTACATCTGGTGTCGCCGAAACTACTGGCCCGTCTCCGTGGTCGGGTGGTTAAGGTTTTGGCGTTCTAAGCCAACGACCCGGGTTCGATTCCCGGCGGAGAATTTTTTCAACCTTTGCAAGAATTTCAAAGGGGGGGGGGGGGCAGCTCTGAGAACTTTGATTTTAAGCTACGCAACCTTTATTCTCTCATTCCTTTCACATTGTATTTATTTCCACGAGAGTTGTCGAAGCTGTTGTATATGTTATTTCCTTACGCTTGTGTATATATAAATTCTGTTTGTGTATTTAGCTATAATTCTTACCCCAGCGTGCAGGGCATTTGTCTCGTAAATAATAGCCACCTTGGTCCAGCCATACTCCTCCATGATAGCAAGCTGAACCAGGTTGATTTCGGCAGCGCTGGCGATAGTACGGAAGAAGTACGGGAAGAGATTCCGGTCGGATAGCGTGATCAATGACGACGCATAGGCCATCTGTGTGAAAAAAAAAAAAAAAAAAAAAATCATCCAATCCAATCCAATACCATTCAAAATGTTAGGCCTATTCATACATCGTCCTTTCCTTACTGTTACAAAGCGCTATGCACATTACTCCATAAATTATGTCTGGGCCAATTGAACAGTAAACACGATCACAGATCGAGACTTTCGAAATATCAACCTTTTTACAGGTAATTTTGATTGCCTTGTCCAGAAATGTGCGAACATTACAATGACGTATTACGTTATCCGAACAGGATTTCTAAATTGCCATTGAGTTGATTTCTCGAAAGTCTTTGGGCCAATCAAAGAGACTATATTCAATCCATGTTCCCTAGCAAAAAATAAATGGGACCTCAGAAATTTCATAAACTGGTCCACAGATGAAGCTGCATGTCTTTACATTAGTGCGTAGCTGGTTCCATAATACGAATAAATTGAATTTCACGATACGAATAAATTGAATTAACCTATTAAGTTAATCAAGTAGTCCATTGATTATTCTCTAGCTGAACCAATACATTAAGAGGATTCAAAAGTACATAATTATTACTGATAACAACAATAAAAATTAAGACATTAATAATGCCCACGTATTCCGGGCAAGGGATTGTCAAGGCGCCTAACATGGAAAATAACTTTACACTTGTAGGCCTACATGTACAAATGAAATAAAGATGATTAATTAAACATTACTAATAAGATCACGATTTGATATTGATTTCACGAATTTGACTTACCTGCAAAAATGTAGATTCAGACTGCAATAATCATAATTTAATATTAAATATATTAGATATATATAGATATAAAATATAACCCAAATAATTCGGATGATATGCCTCATTATTTTTATCGGCTGGTAAGTGACGTTCACGGGTTTGTTTTGGGCCTGGACATTTTAACTGGGCCGGTCATCTCCATAAATTCTCCAAAATAAAGTCCACCATAATTTATTTCATGGGAGCTATTTCCAAAATTACGGGTTAACATATAGCCGACCCGGGGGTATTTTAGCGCTTTACAAGCTAGTTCAGTTTTAACAAATTTAAACAAAATAAATATACAAATACAGATAATATCGATTCCATTAGCATTATCAAAATCGGAAGGTAAGCTTTTACACGTCATATAACCTTTCTTGTAGATTTTTATATCAGATGAGTGTAGGCTCGCCGGAAGGAATTTTAAAGTGGTACGGTTTCAGTGGAGGTCTGGGGGTGAAACCCCAAGCGGGGTTCGAAGGGACAAAACCCCTCGTGTCGGTGTAAGGGAACATTTTGAATGGGGGAGAAGGGGGGGGGGGGGTGTGACACCAAATTTGCCGACAATAATGCTGCACCCTACCCCTCCCCCTAATAATAAGAAAAGAAAATTACAGATGTAGAGATCTTGATCATACAGGGCCATTTTCGGAAGGAGGAGGCTGACGCCTTTTGCCTGAATATAAACTTTTCAATTTCAAATTAAAAAAAAAAACTTTTCGTAGAGAAAATGTACAGAAGTTACATACAAAAGTTACATAGTAATCTCGGAACCTCTCTGCCCAAATATGTGGATATTCTTTCTCCTCGCTGCCCGAATATGAAGTGGTGGTTGCCCGAATATCGGAACTTTGAAAATCCTCGGGGGGAGGGGGGGGGGGGGGCTGCAGCCCATTGCCAAAGGGGGACGCCTTTTGCCCCAATATCAACTTTTCAGTTTCTAAATTTTTTGCGAGCGAGCGAAGCGAGCGAGCGAGCAATTTTTGTAAGTTTTCCTAGTGAAAATGTACAGAAGTTACATTCAGAAGTTACATTATTATCTGGGAATCTCGCACCTCATTTTGCTGCCCAAATATGAAGTGGTGGTTGCCCGAATATCGGAACTTTGAAAATCCTCGGGGGGGGGGGGGGGGAGGGCTGCAGCCTATTGCCGAAGGGGGACGCCTTTTGCCCAAATATTAACTTTCCAGCGAAGCGAGCGAGCAAAAAAATTGTCACATTTGTACTTCTTTTTCTTTCTTCCCCTTTTCCTTTCCTTCTTTATCACTTTCTTGAGCATATTATTTTTAAGATTTTCGATTGGATGAACAAGTTTTGTGGCATATATACTGTTCTTCGGTTTATGTGACAATGCGTTTCATAATAATGGAAAAAACGCAAAGTCACTTCGATGTTCGTGTTCTTCCATTAAGCTGGTGATAAGCCTAAGATCAGCCTATAATCATGACATTCATCACCCTCCCACCTTCTTTCTTCTTTTCTCTTCTCTTTTTCTTCTCCCTCTCTCTCTCTCTCTCTCTCTCTCTCTCTCTCTCTCTCCTTTTTCTCTTCTCTTTTCTTCTCCCTCTCCATTTTTTTTTTTTTTTTTTTTAGGCTGAAAAGTGGTACGGTCAATTCCGTACCGGACCAGGGTGCCGTTGCATAAAACTTGCTATTATAGTAACTTTGCTATTATAGTAATTTTTCATGGAATACTGGATTTTGATTGGCTCTTGAGCAACGTTACCATGGTAGTTACCATTGATGGCAAAGTTACTATAATAGTAAGTCTTTATGCAATGGCACCCTGGATGAGTGACTGTTGATTGCTTTAATTGCTTTGCTTCCATATTCATGTATGCCGTTAGCTGACCTCCTGTCAATTTTAGAAAGTAGTTTCATTTTGAAAATGACCGATGACCACCAAAAGGCTTCGGGCATTTAAAAATGTATGATACATGTATAACAATCGGATAAAAACACAACAGAATTTGTTTATAAAAAAAAAAAGGGGGGGGGGCTCTGATTCACTAGCTCTTATACGGTTCATAAATAAAACCGTTGATAATCAGTTTTTCGTTTGAAATTGAGCTATGTAGAATTCAATTTAAGGAAAGTTTCAGGTTGTTTGAACAACTCATTTGTCAGAAAATGTCAAAAAACATCTAATTTCCATAAACAATGACTTGTAATTCCTCATCTTCATAAATGTTCACTGTGCATTATACTAGAATTATTTATTCTACATGTACTTAATAATGCATCTGAAAATCTGTTTTTCATTTTTTAATGATAAAGAATTGAACAGGATAAAAAAAAGTATGATTTGCATGATTATTTTACTTACCTCGATAAACTTCCACAAACCAGTGACTTGTGCGAGTTGAACAGTGACGGATGATAATAATTCTCCTATCATCGCTATCTTGGTCGGGGGTGTGTACAAGTAATGGAAAAGCGCGTTAAGGGCGTGTCCACTTGAAGCCTGTAATAATAATGAGGATGATGACGATAATAATGATAGTAATAATAATAATAATAATAATTTTATTAAAAATGATAATAAAAATGATGATGATGATAATAATAGTAATAATAATAACAATAATTTTAATAAAAATGATAATAAAAATGATGATGATGATGATTATGATAATAATAATAATAATGAAAATAATAATTTTCAGTTCAATTCAGTTCATTTATTTTCCACAAATTGATTGGAATAAAAACATCAGGAACAAGTATATACATGTAGATACAAACTAGAAAATGGATAAACAGCAGCAAAACAAATCAAAATGTGGAGGGATTAACACAGGCCATTTGACTTATCTAATGTCAATCCCCCAAAACATTAAAAAATAGCTAAAAACTTCAGAATTTGATATGAATTATTGTAAAGAACAGTGAAATATGAAAGCTAATATACATATAATACACATCCAACAAACAAACAAGACTTGTATTTTTACATACCCCAATCATGATCATTTGGCTGGTAAATCCATGCAAACCTCTTTTTTTTTTCTTTTTTTTTTTACTCCAAAAATCAGTGTTAGTCATTGATGTGTGGGTAGTATTTCAAAGGATGAAAAAAGTGGAATCATCGTTACTGTCATTTGTTAGGATCTCTGATGACAAGACAAGCCATCAGCAATTCAGATTTCTAACAGCTTTCTATGCAGCCAAAAATCCGTATACAGTGCATCCCAGAAAAAATGTTAACAGTCAGAAAAAATCTCTTAAAATAAATATTTCAAGATATTATTTGAAGCTAAATTTCATACCTGTGGAGAGCTTAGTGTCTCTTTTATTAAATGACACCAACAGATCTGGCGATATCGTAAGCTCGAGTGAGCAAAGGCCAAATTTGTGAAAAAGGTGCAAAATCCAGATTGGATAAGAATTTGTTTTTGTTTTGGCTGGTATTAGAAAAGTTGAGAGTCATGAAAATGCTTAGAAATTTTCACTTTTTGATCAATAATCGACAATTCATGAAAAACAGGTTCTGTTCTCTGTATGTACTTATGTATCTCGTCAACATGTTTATGCTTCAGTGAGCAATTAGCTACTTTATCAAGTGTTTGAAATTATTAATTTTGGCGAGTTCTTAATTTAAGTTGGCTTTCTCAGTCAACCATAAAGTTTTGATGGAATATGTCACGATCTAAAGAAAACAAAGCCTATTCTTTCATAAATTGCATTTTAATGATCAGAATATGAAAATTTCTAAGCCTTTTCAAAGACTCTCAGTTTTGCTAATACCAGCTAGAATCATTTTTTTTTTGTCGACCATGGATTTTGCACCATTTATATCAACAATGGATTTAGCTAATTCAACATAGTCATTAGATATTTTGGTATTATTTGAAAGGAGAGACTCTAAGATTTCCATAGGTGTCAAAATTTCATGAACATATTTTGAAATGTTTATTTTGGAAGACTTTTTCCAACTGTCAACCTGTCAACTAAAATTTGTTAATACCAGAACAAATACAAATTTGCTCACCCGAGCTTAAAAGATTCACAGGTTTTTTGCTGCCATTTAATAAAAGACACCCTAAGTTTTACACAGTCATGTATGAAAATTTCCTACAAATATTTTGAAATATTTATGTGGGGAGATGTTTTCGAACTGTTCTGGGACGCACTGTACATGTTTGTAAAACCTAGAAATCCATTACTGTCTGATGTCTCCGATACCAGCACAGCACAATATCCGCTCTGCAACGATACTAATTTCTTGATATAAAATGAGTTTGTGAATAATAACCTGTATACCATAAAGCCTACGTCTATAAATGCGCTTCTCTTTTCATATATCTTTGTTTATTGTAATTTGTCCATGAATCTTCGTGAGCTATCCATTACTTACGTTATTTTCTGCTTTATTATTTTAGTTTGCAGGGGATGAAACTTCATTATATATTGTATACAAATATAGATAAAGATAAAATGAAGGAAAGTGAATGGCTATAGACAGTATTAATAGAGGGGACAAGGAATAAATCACGTACCGGAATATTGCATAATAAAATTGTTTTTGAAAATTAAAAAAGGGCTATATTTTACTGTTCGTGAATTAGGCCTATATTTAAGGAAATAGTTTTCATTTTGTATAGTGTATAATTGAGGCATGTAATTGTGCAAGTCACTTTTATTTTTACTTGTTTTTTTTTACAAATGTTAATTCGGCTTGAATTATGATACATTCATACACATATTATAATACATTAATATTATTATTTTGTTATTATCATTATTATTATTATTATTATTAATATTAATATTATTGTTATTATTATTAATAACAATAATAATATTATTATTATTATTATTATTATATTATTATTATTGTTATTATTATATTATTATTATTGTTATTATTATTATTATTATTATTATTATTATTATTATTATTATCATTATTATTATAACCATATTTCTTTTTCTGCTTCTTATTATCATTATGATTATTATTATTATTATCATTACCGTCATCATCATCATCATTATTATGAAGATGAATATAAGATTTCAGAGATATCAGAAACCCTTTTTGAACACCATACCTATCTCTACTCAAGGAACATCAATGCACTCTCAATTCAAGGACTTAACTTGTTCAAATAAACACTTCTCCAGAAGATGGTTCACTGTAGGGATTCGCTCTAAAACGAATTGAATAAAGGAGAACAATGAAATTCCATCGAGATAATTTGATGGAAATGACCTTGCATGAGCTTCTCATCAAGCTGATACATCGCGCTATTTCTCTGTGAATATGATGAAGGTTAATGAAAAGCTCAATTATTCCTACATTGCAAAAATGATGAATCCGGCCACATTCCTTCCTTGCACCCCTCCACCGACAAAACATCAAAGTATTTTTTTAGATAATTGTAAGTACAGGAGATATCTTATCACGAACTAAGGTCTTGCAGAATCGGAGGTTAAAGAGTTACTGGCGAATGAATTTACATGCTGCATTAATCAATTTATCAGTCTCTGTCGGATCGAGCTATATCAAAACAAATTTGTATCTTAAGATTTTGACCCTTTTATTTTAATATTATTTTAATATATTTTTAAGTTGCGTAATTCTCAAATCAATGAAATTTTAATGTTATAAGAAATTTCTGTTTGTCACGGAAAGAATAGATGGAGAAACTTCGTTATATCAAAATTATGTCAATATCACGTCATCCTTTACATCATGCTTAGAAAGAGAATGGAAATAATTAATTACCTGAATGAGTGACTGAGCTAATACATTTCGACACATGCAATTCTTCTTAAGTTTATATAAGAAATACTAACAAGTGCAAGTATGTATATGTTTGAAGAGAAAGAGAAAATAAATCATACGATGTTCGATGAATTCATATTGAGCATCGAATTGCACCTTGTATGATATTAGGTAAGGGAAGCCCCCCCCCCCCCCCCCCCATCAAAGGGACATCAGTAGGGAAGATTCGTGTAACTTTTTATAATAATTCTTTTTCCTCCTGTGTATAGTTCGTCCAATCAACTCTCTAAATGTATGCAGGATCTATAGGAGTGAAAACTGGAAATTCATAATTACAATTTGCCCATGTGCAGATTTTACGCACCACAATGCGCGCATCAGTAGGGATTTTACATGTTAAACAAGAAATACGTCAACCAAAACAAATGCGCGTGCCCGTGAAAAATTGGGAATTTGGGGATGTTTCAGGGTCATTATTTTATACCATGTATGGAAGTGGATTCTATTACCGAACACTTTTCAGAAAATCAACCATAGCAAATAAAATATCAAATGAATATCTGTCAAACTTACGTAATGAATTCTTAAAGTCCTACAGAAAAAGATGTTGGTGGAATTTGAAAAAGACAACGTAGATTTAATACGGTATTCCCTTCCGAGCAAACACCTTCCCAACGACGCGGCGTTTTGGTCCCTTGAAAAAGGGTATTGTATTACCGAGCGTGTGCCCCCTATGGGAAAAAGAAAAACACACAGCCTACCCCGATTTTGGGCAAACGGGGTGACGACTGGGGTGACGAGAGAGCAGGTTATAAGATATTACTTATGTTTTTTGCCTCATTTGGTGATCTTCTGCCCCGTGTTTGTTCTCTGTGTATGGTGAACATACGCGCGTGAGTCCCATGCTTATGAAAGCCATTTTAGGCGCTTAACTATGCGCGTTCGGTAATACAATGCTGTTCGTTCGGTAATACAATTCATGACTAATTACGAACTGGCTTTTTATTTGGTGGGAATCTCATTGGGGATCACTTCGTTATTTACGCTCAACTTATACTGGAAACCATTTTTAAAAGAGTATATATATAATTCAGCTTCTCCTTTGGATTGGATTCCACTATAGTTGTGAACTTGTGATGGTTTCAAGCCAGAGGAAGACTTGATCCCTAATATGACACCTAAACTTGAGTGGATTTCCCCTCCCATCCTTTGCATAATAATAAGAGAGAAGTAAGTCAACTATAAAGTATCCATTTTCTCCATGTATTTTTCTAAAATTGTCAAAAAGCTTCAGAAATACTTATAATCTAACAGAAGACATCTAAAAAAAAAAAAAAAAAAAAAAAAAAAAAAAAAAAAACACACACAAAAAAAACACACACCAAAATATCAAATGTGGGGACAAATCCGTCTCCTCCTTAATACTGAACTCGTTACTATTTTGTAGATATTATCATTTCCAGTCAGTCTTCACCAGTCTGTTTGTGTGATATCAATTTTCGTGACATAGATTTATATTACTCCCTAAAACTAATATAATCCGTCATAATAGCAAGTCTTTCTAGTTTTATTTTGCAACTCCGGACTTTGTTAATCATGAGGGATTTACTTCGAGATCTCAAAATATAAAAATCCACTTAAAAATCCTGTGAAGAAGGAAACAGAGGCGGGGTCGGGCTAACTCGGCACTAGGGCGAACTCGAGTTAGCCCGCATCCAAATAAAATACACGGCTTGCCTATCGATCCTCAACAACGATATTCTATAAGGCTAGTCCTTGAAAACTATCCACCTACAATGAATTTCATCTAATGAAACCAGTTTGGAAGAAAAGGAATGCTACTTTTAATTGAGCTGAATAAAATAAAATTAATTTAATAAGCATCGTTCTTCCACAAAATATACGAATATTATTATTATCCATCGTAGTTTTGTATAAAACATCTCGATGGTGAGTAAAACATAAATTCCCATATCCATTCATAGGAACTCATAGTATTTTCTAAAGCAGCAGGTTCTTTGTAATGAATCATTATTCAACCATATTTTTCAAAGAATGATTTTCCATAAGAAATGAACAGACTATGAATTTTGCGAATCGGCAAATCTAACAAATTATGCTTTCAGGAAACTAAACTCGACTAACTTGACCAACCAGGCCCCGTTGCATAAAACTTACCATTAATGGTAACTCTGCTATCAATGGTAACTACCATGGTAACATCACTCAACAGCCAATCAAAATCAAGGTTTCTATGGGAGTTACCATTGATGGCAAAGTCACCGTTAATGGTAACTCTGCTATCAGTGGTAACTACCATGGTAACATCACCCAACAGCCAATCAAAATCAATTAAGATTTCCATGGGAGTTACCATTGATGGGAAAGTTACCATTAATGGTAAATTTTATGCAACGGGGCCCAGGTTTTCTCTCTCTCTCTAATTCTTCGCTAATCGCTACTATATTAGTCATCCACCGTATATCATTATGCATCCTCAACATTTACCATTTACGGTGTTTCTTCTGTTCAAAATAAGCCCATATAAATTTTTCTATATTCCCACGTAACTGAGAATGTGAAATTATAATCGATTCAAGCAACGATCTCAAAGACTTCAAGAAATCAATTCAAGGGCCATGCAATTACCCTATTGTATTGCCTGTATTATAATGTTCGCACATTCAAAAGGTGATGCACAAAGCTAATGAAATTGCCTTGGGTTGATATTTTGAAAGTCTGTGCGACTGTGTTACATTTTTTTATCATTTCAGGATGAGTATCTTAATATATTCCCTGCCTGCAATTTCAGCGTCTTCAGCTATATCTGACAATCATTATCTGTCCCGTTTCTGTTTGGCTGTCTTTTCTTTCACTATAAATGTGATGGAAAATAATCATAATATATCTTTATCAATCTATGAATTGCCTTTACCGGAGTCATCATGATCATATAGGTGAATCTGACCAAGAATTAGCCCTACTGAGGTCACTCACTGCAAAATTAAATCCTGATGGCAGAGGGATTACTCTTTTCTCATATATCTTTCTCAGACGGATAATAAAATATAAGTCAGTTGTGGTCGGCTAATTTATCATCTACATGTTAATGTTGATCGAACTAAGTAGGAATAATTATGTAAAACAGATTTGCGGTCCGACCTCTAGTTATGAAAATAAGAGAGATACCGGTCTTATTTGATAAATCACATGACCCCTGATATTCTAGGTGAATATGACACACCGAAATTTATACAGTAACAACTCAAATAATTCTCAGAATATCAGTTTCAGTTTCAGTTTATTCATTTAAATACGGTGATCAAAAAACATGCTTTCAGCTTGGCATAGCTGTTTGTCAGCATGTCCGTACATGGTACATTAAAATACATATAAATAAACAGATAAAATACAAATTAAACAAAACAATACATAATATTTCTAAAAATGAAAGTACAGAAAAGAGAAATATAAAGCAAGTTAAACAAAAATTTAACAAAAAGTACATGTATATACCAAAGGGTGGGGGTATAATTGAGAAATTAATCTGGTAAATATATTTAAGTTATACTTGCTATATAAGCGGATTGACTCTGGGAGTTCATTAAACAGTTTGATACCAATATAAAGTGAACTATTTGAAAGAAAGTTTGTCCGGGGTGTGCCCATGCAAGTAAAGAATACATTTGTAGTTGCGTAATGAGTAACAACTTCAGCCATATTTGTGACATATTCATGTTTTAAATCATAATGCAAAATACGTATTGTTTATAAGGGCAAAAAAGGAAATTTCGAAATCGTTGATTATTATTGTTATCAAATTTCACTTAAAATTCGTAAGGAGGTAATTGATCTTGAATATACGTGTATTCGAATTTAAGTATCCCGATTCCCGACACCTACATCACCACCATATAGTTTGTCGGACCTAATTGTTACTAGTTTGGTTCATACACAGAGCAGCACCAGGACGGTGAAAGTATATGAAAAACACCCCAAAATACATCATCTGGAACACAGACATGTCTAGTCGTACAGAAAGACCATACGATCAATAGCAACCCTCAGCACCTGGTGTCGTGAATCAACAATTCATTTACGACTAACTGTAGAAACCATCATTAATGCCTGATTTTACAGCAATTTTCCCACTCTTTTTGTCAAGATTGAAATTCCGCTATAGCGCCTGACTGCTCACCATGCATGCTTGCATGAGCTAAAAAGGGAGCAAGTGACAGTTTCGTACCTTATTCTCCAAACCAAAAAAAAAAAGAATAAAAAAGATAGAAAATAAAATCAAACGATACTCTATATTGGTTATCTCCATGAATAAGGGTATGTTAGTTTGTTTGTTTGTTTGTTGTTATTTTTTAAAGTGAACCCCAGATATCTTTTTTCTTCTGGTTACATCAATTAAGTGTAACCATAGTTACCAGTTAAATCACGCAAGGTAACAGGGCCTATAGTGGCCAACTATCATTTTACGTCATATTTTGCGTACATCTAATATTCAGGTTAAATTATACACCGATGTTTTTTGTTTTGTTTTGTTTTTTACCTTTTGCTTGAGATTGAATAGGGTAGTAATTTTTGTATATTATAATGCCTAATGACCGTTCTGTTCCACCAAGGTTACGTGATATAACTACCTGCTGTCAATAACAGAATAATGCAAATGTAAGGTTGGACGCATGTAATGAAAGGAGAATCTGCTCATGTGATGCCGTTGTTTTACTCGGGGGGGGGGGGGGGGGGGGGGTTCAATCCAAAGAAATTTAGAATAAGTCTTTTTATATAAACAGGGTTGGTGTTACCAACTTTAACCCTGTGTTGTGTGAGATGTGAAAAAGGAATGTCAATCGCTCTGCCCCCTCCCTACATCACACACACACACACACACACACACACACACACACACACACACGCGCGCGCACACACACACACGCAAATTATGACACGGAAGAGTGAATGTCTTACTGAAATACATGGATCATCATTATGATGCTTTGCCCCCCCCCCCCCCCGCCTAGGTAGGGATACACCACTGGTAGATCTTGCTTTCAGGATCTGCTTCAAGGCTCAGAAAATGATCTATCAATGTCGTTTTCAGGAAGTATGCATTTGAGTCGATTTGTGATGGCTTCGATAACTAAATCATCGGTATTCTCGTTTCCCTCTTAAAGAAATATCGGAGTTTGTTGCCAGTTGTCAATGAAGTGTTGATATTGTGCCATCCATGTTTGTTATCTTCTCCCGTGACACCCTGCTGAGTTCGGGCATTTGGTTGTCACGATTTGTTTGATGAGGCAAAGATAGCACTTTCTTGTATGTCAGTTTTGGATTCGACATGTTTGACTTCCCCCTTTTTTAAAATTCAACATGGTCTTTTACTACAACGATAGAACTCGATACGATGCCATTAACATATCTCTGTAAAATACATCTCAATTCATTGGCTTGAACAAGCAAAATACATCGGTAGTCAGATGTTTTGTTTCTGAAGAATTTGATCTAGAGGTGTCTTGGTCTAGTGGATATGTCTCCGGACTATGGATCCAAAGGTACGGGGTTCGAAGTTCCTGTAACTCAGTTGGCAATAAATCTGCATCTGCCACTCTTCGTCCTATGAGGGAGAAATTCCTTGATATGCCAGAGTGCCTGAACAGGGTATAGCTCGGCTAAAACCAGGGTAACATTATAACTTTGTATATAGAAACATTTAATCACCAAGTGAATGTTGCAATTGTTTTATAAGCATTATTTTTTAAAAATTATTATTATATAAAAGTATGCTTTGACTTTGTTTGCAGATGGTTTAGATTTTTTGGTTTTGCATAATAGTTGGATAGTAGAAGATCCCCTTTCCCCCTTCCTATATACGAATGACGGAAAACAAGCCCTTTTTATAGTAAAACACCCCCTCCCCTTTCGAGACCTTGGAATGGCTGGTGGAACTCTCATGAAAAAAAAAAAAGATTTCGGGAAAGAAACAGGAAAAATTAGTTGCTCCTCAATTTTCGCTCACACATTGGTGTTGCCTTTATATACACAACTGAAATTGCTGAAAATCCGTCATTATAAACCTATATCAACAAGTTCCAGCTCAATTTTTATCTTCATCTCTTTAATGGAATCTCTTCATCCATACTGAAAATACTAGAAGCACTCACCACAACTATTTATCAAAAATATATAGGGACAAGGAGATCCAAGATATAATATTCGATATACTGTCCTGGCATAAATTAATAATGGAACATTTTACCACCTCGCATACAAAACTCGTTTTCTGATGTCATATTTCAAGTCACTAAACGTTAAATTGGAGAAGAAACCTTTAAAGGAATCTTATTTTTTTGCCATTTTCTAAAGTGACAAATTATTAGTGACATACCTTTGAATCATTGTAGACAAGAAATAGCTCGTGGTCGGGTAGGATGTCAGTTCTGTTGTTGATCTTATCGATGGCCATCCGAACTGCGATAAGAGATTGGGTGCCATAGTTTTCAATCCAGCCCCCTGGAGAAAGCGGGAAGAGGCCCGCTATATACAGGTGCGTCTTGGTCGCGGTCGCTGATCCCCAAAGAAACAACAATAACCAACAAGTGGAGACATGAATAATAAGTTGTTTTGAATTAAAAGTATGGAGCGATTCATCCACCCTCATCATCCTCATCATTAGTGATCACGGGAAGAATGCCAAGTCAACTGAAACGCTCTCTGGTCAACCTCAAGCCATTCACGAGAACGTGAGCGTCTGAGCGAGAAATTCGATAGCCCTCACCCTATCGGTGTAGACGTAATTGTAATGTGGAAGATAATAGAAGACCGACTCTTTCGTTCACGCATGCGTTTTGGTTTTGCCTTTATAATGACATCATGATTATTATGACCCACTTTTTATATTCCGTGGAAGATGACGCAGTGGCGTAACTACCTTGCCGTCAAGAGGGGCAAAAAAAAAAAAAAAGTGTGGGGGGGGGGGGGGGGGAGGAGGTTGGGGATGGGGACATTTTTTTTTGTCAGCTCTCCAGAAGTCGCTCAGTGGTGGGGGTATCAGATTTTATGGGGTCCAATTTTCCTCTATAATTCTCTGACAAGCAACAACAACAAAAAAAAAAAAAAAAAAAAAATCACTTATAAACTTCTTGGGTCAAAAGTTGTCAGGGAGCAGTCTGCCTCCTTGCCCCCTCCCCTTGAGTACGCTAGTGTACAGTGTACGTGACAACATCAATGACCGATGATAGCCCAAAATCGGTCCCAAGTTATTAAGACCCACACACACACACACACACAAAATAAATTAAAACAAAAAAAGCAAATTCAAAAAAGAGAAACATAAGAGAGATGGAGTAGAGAAACTTCAAGAGAGAGAGAGAGAGAGAGAGAGAGAGAGAGAGAGAGAGGGAGAGAGAGACAGGGAGAGAGAGAGAGAGAGAGAGAGAGAGAGAGAGAGAAAATGGGAGGGAGAGAGAGATAGAGGAGAAATAGAGATGGGGAAAATGCATGAGATAGAGAGGAAATAATTATATAAAGGAAAGAGAGAGAGAGAGATAGTTATAGAGAGAGGGAAGAGAGAGATAATAGAAGAGGGAGGGGAGAGAGAGAGAGAGGAAAATTCTCAAGTTTTTAGATTTCACGTCAGGGGCGGATCCAGGATTTTGTAAAAGGGGGGGGGCACACAAATGTCTGTCTGAAAATTTTCTGACAAGGAAAAAAAAAGAGGTTATCAGTTCTAAAAGTGGGGGGGGGGGTGGTCACAACTTATACTTTTCTTTCAAAGGGGGGGGGGCACGGGTCGGAATGGCCCCCTAAATCTTCCACTGGTTCACGTGACCGACAGCCCAATTAACCGACAAAAGTGTCGGTCTCGTTGACCTTCTTATACAGCTTTTTATGAGGGTTTACCAAACCGAAGGCCTCCGAGACAGATAGCCCACTAGACCTGCAGCCCATGCATGCACGAAACCGACATTGTCAGTCTCCCGTGCGCATGCCATCCACTTTTCGGAGGGTTCGCGAGGGTTATCATTATTTTTTCGATCTCGTGAGCCATCGATCTGGTGGACCT
Source organism: Heliocidaris tuberculata (assembly GCA_025618425.1). Classification (NCBI taxonomy): domain Eukaryota; kingdom Metazoa; phylum Echinodermata; class Echinoidea; order Camarodonta; family Echinometridae; genus Heliocidaris; species Heliocidaris tuberculata. Next base: position 33,645,604 of record CM046845.1, on the reverse strand, counting down.
TTTACAAATGCCTTCTTTGTTTTCTTTTGTCTTTCTTTGTTGGTCTCGTGGTCGTGGGGTGTTGGTCACGTGGGCTGTCGTTCCCAATATTAACCTTTGTCGATTTCGTGGGCTGTGCGACTACTTTGATGACCCCACTCTTGTGCCATCCCGCTGCGGGGGGGGGGGGGGGGGGGGGTGTCAATATATTGCATTTCTTCTAACCTCAAAAAGGTAAAAAGAAATCAACTCAGTGAATCTTCTCCGAGTTCGTTTTCATTTTCTTGTATTTCTTCCTATTCTTGCATGTTCATCCCCTCCTATATATATATATATAATTGTATATATATATATGACTTGTTTTTATGTGCTCAAGCTCTTTATCTTCTTTTTCCAAATATTATCTACCGGTATTTGTGTTTTATGCAGAGAAGAACCTGCAATCTACCTCACATCATGCTGGGAGTGAAATTTGGAGTTAGATGGCGCCATGCATGATTATAAAACAGAAGCATCACAGGTAGGAGATGTTTCTGTCCGTATATAAGCTTCCAGTATGATCTTCACCTCGCAGAATGCCTCTCCCCCTCTCCTTTCATTCTGGTTCTGATATCCAGGGGCATCGCTAGAGGGGTGTCACCCCCCCCCCCGCTCAAAATTGCTGTCGGTAAATGCGCCAACTCTGTCGGCAAAAAAAAGGGAAGGAAAAGGGGAGGGAAGAGGAAAGAGAAAAAAAAAAAAAAAGAAAGGAGAAGGAAAAAAGAAAAGAAAAAGAAAAGGGAAAGGAAAGGGAAAGGAAAATACAATAGAAATAAAACAAAGAAAGGAAAAGGAAAGGAAAGAAAAAGGAAAAATTGACTGGCTAAAGTTTTTGCTCGTTCGCTTCGCTCGCTCGAAGAAACACTGGAAAGTTAATATTCGGGCAAAAGGCGTCCCCCTTCGGCAATGGGCTGCACCCCCCCCCCCCCGGAGGATTTACAAGGTTCCGATATTCGGGCAACCACTACTTCGTATTCGGGCAGCGAAGTGCCAGAATATCCACATATTTGGGCAGCGAGATTCCATGATAATTATGTAACTTCTGTACATTTTCATTACAAAAAGTAACAGAAAAAGGAGGAGAAACTGGCCATTTTTTTTTTCATTTTTCTCGCTCGCTCCCAAAAACACTGGAAAGTTGATATTCAGGCAAAAGGCGTCCCCTTGCAATGCAGCACCCCCTCCCCCCCCCCCCCCCCCCCCGAGGATTTTCAAAGTTCCAATATTCGGGCAACCACCACTTCATATTCGGGTAGCGAGGTGCAATCGGATATCCACATATTTAGGCAGCGAATTTCCCTGATAATTTCCCTGTATGTAATTTCTGTACATTTTCACTACGAAAAGTTAAACAAAATTTGCTCGCTCGCAAAAATTTAGAAATTGAAAAGTTGATATTCGGGCAAAAATGCGTCAGCCCGTTCCCTTGCGAAAATGAGCCTGTATGATCAAGAATTCTACATCTGCGATTTTTCTTTTATTATTATATGTATTATATTATTTTCTTTTATTTTTATATATGTATTATATTATTATACACCCCCCCCCCATTCAAAATGTTCTAGCGGCGCCCCTACTGATATTCGAATTTTTCTTTTTATATTATTTTATTTTTGTCAAACAATCGCTTTGGCAGAGATAATGGCTTGCGCGGGCAAATAAGAACATTTTGACTGACTATATTATAGGCGAGTTTTTAAAGTCGGATTTCTTCATCCGGAAGTTCGGTGAATCGGATCACAAACACTAACAGAACATGGTGTAAGTGGAAGTGGACATAGGCCAAAGACCCAAGAGCATAATTTTGCCAAAAGGCGGCTGTTTTTTTGTTTGTTTGTGTGTGTGTGTGTGTGGGGGGGGGGGGGGGGTGGCGACAAAGAAAAAATTTCACCAGCCTTCCAAAAGTCGCTCAGTGGGGGGGGGGGGGGGGGTTATGGGGTCCAGTTCCCCTCCATAATTCTCTGACAAGCAACAACAACAAAAAAAAAATTTCTGCTCGAAAAGGGGGGGCACAATCCCAAATAGAGGGGCACGGGCCGGGATTGCCCCCCCCTAAATCATATCTGCCACTGTTGACCTTAACCTTTGACCTTTCGAGATATGGAGGAGCAAATGTCGCAGGAGCAAATGTCGGCGCCCCACTAAACAATTATTATAAAAACTACCAAGAGACCATCTTGATGTCCGAATATGAGGTGACGTTTGCCCGGATAGGGGCCCAGGGGCTGCGGCAGCCCCAGCCCCAGGCCCCCCCCCCCCATCTCGTACTGAGTGCAAGATGGTAAAAGACATCACATCTTTAGTATAACCTGAAACTGAGATGGACCCATTCTCACACCTAAATTTTAGGCAAAGCAGTAAAAAAAAAAAAGAAGAAGAAGAAAAAAAAAAGGTACCGCCAATGCTCTTTCATGTCCAGTTATATTTTACCCCAGAAAATTAAATGAAAAGATATTTTTGTTTTTGATATGATTTAGACAAACTCAGATTAGGACTACCCTTTTTCTTCCTTTTTTCATCGGCCCTCGAATATAAGGAATACCAACGAACACAATGAAAAGTAAATTATACTATAGCAACAGGATTAAGTAGATTGCTACCCTCCCCTATATATAGTTGCCCCCACAAATTTCCTTCAGGCGTCTGCCCTCTGTACTTGCTAGTATCAAGTGTTATGTATTTCCAATTCCGATTAAACATCTTATTAAACGGCCTATACAAATGTATATCACAATAAGGTAATATTTAAAAAATTCGTATAGAATCAAGGAGGTATTATAGGCACTACCATCACATGAAGAATGAATACAAACACTGATGCATTAACAACAGTACAGTAGATGTCAATACTAATATAGGTAAGGTAAGTAAATTGTATAATAGATAAAACAAAGTGAAAACGCATGAAGAAATTGTGAGAAACTAGGCGTTGGCTATAAGGTTTTTACCGATTCGTCAAGAATTGCACAATATAATTATGTCATGTGCTGATATGATACCAGAAAAAATCATGAGGTTAGTATACGGGGAAATCCCGTGCATTGAAGTACAAGTATAATAAGAGGACGGAATGAGAGGGATCGTAACGTTGGGATCGGGAAAAATCGATTGAGAGCATAGCCTAGCCAGATCGTATACTTTAGTGACGCAATAAACATGGCGTTCTTTGGAATGGGACCGAGACCGAGTGCCTCAAATGACACAAAGCTGTATGACCTTTTAGGAGTGACTCCAAATGCAGACAGTACAGAATTAAAAAAGGTAATAGTCATCATTCTTATAGTTTCGGATGAAAAAATATGGTGGTTATAGATCGTTCTTAAGTAGCGATTGAGTTACCCGTCGGTGGTATGCAGAAATGAATGACAGTATGCTTTGCTATGTATTGTCCGTGTACGTGCGTTCACGTTGTATGCAATGTATGGCACATTGCATACAACGTGTGTCTGTGACTCGGCGATTTTACACGGCCATGCGTGGATCTATGGCATGTGATTGTGAGGAGGCCGGTACAGTACCGGTGTGATGACCGGCGTTGTAGTTTCCGCCGGCCGCTGGTACTGTACATGGATGATAATTGGAGACTTGGAGTGTACATTTATGACTTAACTTACTTTTCATGTGTAACTATTTTAAGCGTTGATGCCTGGCTCATTTGTTAATATTAACCTGCACCCGTGAAACAACTCTTAAGTCTTATTATCGTAGACTTAGTCATGTTAGTCTTACTCTTAGTCTTAGTCTTAGTCTTACTCTTAGTCCAACTGAGTATTTAAACTCATAAATCATGTAAATGTTTCTGTTAGAATCTATTTGACTTTTCAGTGTGAAAACTATGATCCAAATGTAAAGTTCGCGCACATTTAAAGAATTGTTGGGAATGTGATATTTGGTATTTCGGTTCTTCATGATTTCCCATAGATATACCCAGACATGTCAGACGTTGTGTATCCGGACAGGTCGTTTTTAAACAGTAAATAGAACAACTTTTCATGCACATTTTCACAAATCTTTCACAGCATATGTTGAAAATTGTGTGAATTGCAAATATTGACAAAGTTTAATGTTACTTGATGCATATTTTTCGTAAAATCTGACAATAAAATGGACAGGTTATTTCTTGTTAAGTGTCCGGACACACAACCCCCCATCTAGACCGATGGGATCTGTCTCTTCCTCGGAGAACTTCTCTTTTTCATTACTGACGTTTGTTGGTCAGTTCTCCTCCTTAGAGACAGATATCACCCATAGACTCGCCTGTGCGAACATTTTGCACCAATTTGAAGCAAGCAGAGGCGACCAAGTTAAATGCATTTTAACCCTATTTTAACGGGTCTAGTACCCATTTTCATGTAATAAATACAAAATAATAACTTAGAACTACGTTTTGACTTACCCCTTTCTTGAATTGGTCTATTTTGAAGCTTCTTTCAAGCTATTTTCTTCCCTAATCCAACACTTTTCCTCCGTATCGCCAATTTTGAAATGCGTGTCACCTGACTTACGTTAGTGATCGTTTTGTGGTATCGTTTTTATGGTGTCGGCAATGACTGCCGATACCATACAACGAAAGAAGATTTTTTTTTTAAAAACGATACCACAAAACGATCACTAACGTAAGTCAGGTGACACGCATTTCAAAATTGGCGATACGGAGGAAAAGTGTTGGATTAGGGAAGAAAATAGCTTGAAAGAAGCTTCAAAATAGACCAATTCAAGAAAGGGGTAAGTCAAAACGTAGTTCTAAGTTATTATTTTGTATTTATTACATGAAAATGGGTACTAGACCCGTTAAAATAGGGTTAAAATGCATTTAACTTGGTCGCCTCTGCTTGCTTCAAATTGGTGCAAAATGTTCGCACAGGCGAGTCTATGGGTGATATCTGTCTCTAAGGAGGAGAACTGACCAACAAACGTCAGTAATGAAAAAGAGAAGTTCTCCGAGGAAGAGACAGATCCCATCGGTCTACCCCCCATCATACTAGTATTCTAGATTTACAATAATTCATGATAACTTATTTAAATTGATATATTCCAAACGGAAAGCAAAATTTTGGACTAAAATTCTGTCGAACAAGAAAATAATCAACAAAGAATGTTGGAGATATCACAATCTCAAAGATGTCTGATTGCAAGATACTGCAACTGAAAAAGGATCATTCAATCGAAGAGTCCAAACTTCACGTTCATGAGTTTACAGCTGATTTATCCAATGTAGCAGTCCATCAGAGGTAAAGATAACTGCATCATTTACAAGGCAAAATATCTTACAATCATTTAGTAACACTTTTTAGTTCAATTTTGATGATCTCTCAAAATGAAGATTTCTAGACCCTTGTTGGTAACTCACTATTTTTTCATCAGGATGCAAAAGAGAGCAAATTTGCGGATCTTTAGTCAATATTTTCATAATTTCTTACTCCATTCCAAAGAAAATTTTGTCCCTAGGTAATTTTACATGTAGGTTCTTCTGTCCATCAAGGCTATCAGATTTTCAAAATCTTTTCAAGTTTTTGAGATATTGCCCTGTGCGAGAACTTCGGTCAACTGTGATATAGGGTCACACTACCGTACAAACTACGTATTGTGCCTCACTCCACTCATGAATTTCCAGATACAAAAAAAACTTTTAAAGGGAAATCCAACCTTTATAGCAAGTTGCTTTGAAAGAAAGAGGAAAAATCAGAGAAGCAGATTGGTGAAAGTTTGAACGAAATCGGACAAACAATAAGAAAGTTATGAATTTTTGAAAGTTGTAATCACTATGCATATGGGAATTTCAAATTGGCCGAATAGGTAATGTCACTGTGATGTAGCTGTGGACAACTCTCCCATTCGCTCAAACACATAAAATGACTAAAATGTCACTTTTTTTCAAAATGCATTATTCAGTAGGATCTTTTCGTTCATGAGGACCTATAAAAATATGCTATCTCCAATATATTTTGAGTACTGCCCTGAGGGTAAAAGCGCCTCGAAGAAAACCGCAAATTAATGATATTTTTGTGTACGACAAATGGGAGAGTTGTCCACAAAAATGTCACAATTGACTCACCGAATTGCCAATTTGAGATTCGCATAGATGTAGTGATCTCATATTTCAAACATCCATAACTTTCTTAGTCCTTGTCCGATTTCTTTCAAAATTTCACCATCTTGTTTTTCTTATTTTCTGCTTTCACACAAATCATCTTATTATCAAGGTTGGATTGCCCTTTAAGTAAAGCTGTCTCAATTTTGCCATTGGATTTATGAAAAATATACATCAAAAAGCACAAAATTTGTTTTCATGTTCAGACCAACTTAAACAAACTGCCAACAGATATTGAGTTGAAGACAGGATTATGGAAATTCATTTTCTAACCGATGTTCTTGCATACTGGAAGACATTATTCCTCCAGCATGCCAGATATCATATCAAACTTACCCTCAATCAAAGCAAGTAAAGATGATGTAACAGATAATATGAAAAAAACTATAGGAAAAGGAGGAATGATGCTCAGTGGTAGAGTGGAAGGACAAGGTTTTTAAATCAAGTGGATGTGCTAGTGCCCTTTGGTAAGGCATTAATCCTCATTACCTAGTCCCTGGGAGAGGACTGAAAGCTGTCTGTCCCCTGGTTGCTTACTTACAAGCATAAACATGCTTTTTTAGCATTGAGGTAAAAATGAACCACCAAACCAAACCAAAAGAAAGTAGTTTTGCCCGGCACACTGGCATATATATATATCAAGGAAAGAAGATTCCGTCATCTGTCAGATTTTTAAAAAGTGCAAAAGTAGAATTTTCGCAGTACATGTAGATTGTAGTCTATACCAACTTGGGGAAATTAAATTATATCAAATATGCCATTAAAAATTTACATGACTTGATGATTACTTGTGCCATCTAGACTGTTATTTCATTTGTAGGGTATAAGCATATTATGATTTATCCTTGTGTGTTTTTCTTTAAATAAAACTATAAAAATTAATCAAAATGTATGATATATTAAATAGTTAATGATGTTTTGTTTTGTTTTGCAACAATGTAATATTTTTTCTTATATTCATAATTGTCTAGATGGGTTTTAAATGAAGGCCCCATCTTATAAAGAGTTTCAATTGATCTGAATCAATTGCATGCAGGGGCGGCGCTACAGGGGGGGGCAGAGGGGGCGACCGCCCCCCCCCTATGATTTTTCAAGTAGTGAAAAAAGAAAAAAAAAAAAAAAAAGAAGAAAAGGAGGAAGAAAAGGGAAGAAAGAAGAAAGAGGAGTATTAAAAAGAGAGGTCTTAAACATATAACTCTATATTACCCCTGTTATTTAATGGAGAAAAAATATGAAGTCATCTTTAGGTCGTCTTGCCCCTCCTATCAAAATACCCTGGCGCCGCCCCTGATCGCATGTCCTCCAATCATTCAAAAATTTGCAGTCTCCTATCACCTATAATTGCTATAACTAACTAAATTGCAATTAATTGCAACTCTTAATAAGATGGAGCCCTGATCCATGTCTATACTTCATGTTATTCTTTCAGGAAAATAACTTTCTTTTCTACTTCATGTGAAAGACCAGGTTCTAAAAAACCATTATTTTTCATCTTGATGTTACAGGCATACAGAAAACTTGCAAAACAGTTTCATCCAGATAAAAACCCTGAATATGGAGAAAAGGTGAGTACTCATAATCTAAAAGTCCAATTAAATTTTTTTGATATGAATTGACAAACACCCAGATGTACAGTGTGTATCCATAATTTTGATTTGCTACTTTCTTGTGAAGTTGAGTATTGAACAGATAAGAGATGATTCAGGTGAAGACAAAATGTAATTCTCCTGGTACCCTCATTGATTAGCTTTTGTAATCTTAAATTATTTTATCCCCCAAAACAACACAAACAGGAAGAATGCTTCTCAGGAATCCTTTGTAGAATAGTACACACTTATATGAAAGAACATTTGTGCAGCTTCATTTTATTCTTTCATATAAATAATTTGAATACGCATTTGTATGTCATGATTCCTGTCCATGTACATTACATACTAGCTGAGTTGAAGTCCAGGTCAATACAGAAGAAAAATAACCATCTTATTTCTGCATCATGTTCCTTGTACATCCACTATAATTGGGTGAAACCCTACAAATATTCTGTGATTCCTTAACTGATAATTTACCTATGTACATAGATCAAATATGTACTAGCAATGTCAGAAGTTCATGTATAGTTTGAATACATATATGTGTGGTACTAAATGCTTGTGTTTTTTATTACATTTTTGCAATAATGATAATAATAGGTTTAAAGCGAAAATGTGACACTTTTAAAAAATAACTTTAAAAATAAAGTTTATACTCTATCAAACTGAAGTTAAGTCTTTGTAAATTTGAAGGATGTCACATTGATCTTGAGTGAGTTGTATATAATATTTTCTCAGATAATCTTTCAGAATGATATCTTTTTAAAAAACCAAGGCCCACCAAATGGGGTATATCACTATTTGACTTGTGACACAACAAAATCATGTGCTCTCTGCCATCCACATGACATTTTGCTATAGATCAAGTGTCCCTATGACTCTAGGTTGTCCTGAGTTTATTCTTCACAGGAACAATATATTATCATTTAAAGTGATTGATTAACTTTGTGAAAAATTGTAAAATCAGCTCAAATGCCAGTGAATTGTGTGCAGTCATCTAACTACATATATATAATTAAGGATATGTGAAAGTATGAGAGAAAATGGAACCCGTTTACTATCCTAAAAAAGAGAAAATCGCGATCAATCGCTAGCGCAAGTCGCTCGGCTTCTTCACTGCGCTGCAGTCACAAAAACCAAGCACCAGCGCTTGGCGATTTCAGAGCGGGTTTCCAGCCCGTACGGTATTCTGTGATAGAGCGAGGTATGCCAACCGTAAGAGTTCTGTAGGGTTCGGTGGTACTCTATCCCGACATCAATGTTCAATCGTAAATATCTTGATATATAAACGACCGATCAGCTTATAAAACTCAGGCGATTCCTGTCTGAGCTAAAGGTTTGCAATTATGATTACAGCATTAGCTGGAACAGTGATTTTTTTTTTCAATCCTGGGCAAAGTTAATCAATGCCTTTAACTTACTTTTTAAATTTCTTCATTTCCGTTTTACCCAGTTCAAAGATATCAGCTTTGCATATGAAGTGCTGTCAGATCCGGAGAAGAGAGAAACGTATGATAACTATGGATTGGAAGGAATAAAAGAAGGAAGAGGTGGAGGAGGAGGTAAGAGCATTTAATCCTATTCCAGATACTCCAGAGATCCTAAGTATGTGGGATTTTGTAGGAGGAGCATTATCTTTAAATCATCTGTTAATGGTTTATATAAAAGATTTAAATACTCATCACACCTTGACTTAAGCTTTTCTTTTTTTTGTTTATCTGTTGTTATGCTTTTGTCTCTCATTGTGTCTTTTTTTTTTGGTGAACAATATCACTAATTGCATCTTCTCCATGGTAGTTTTGCAGCAAGTTATTGGGCCAATGCAATCGACAAAGCATACGGCATAGATTCATACTGATCATGGTGGGTCAGTGGTGACCTTGTACATTCATGAGTGATTTCACACTAAGACTTTGCAGATTCTTTTTTTTTTAATTCTTTTGGGCAGGATGGGGGGTGAAAATAATTCTTTCCTGTTTATTGATTGAGTCCTCTCTTAGAACTTTATTCATATGTTCTGAAATGAAGAAAAGTTGAAAAAATAAAATTTGCATGACACTTGTTCCATGTGTTATTCTAACTGTGATTTCCCTTTTTAGGAGGAATGGAGGATCTGTTCTCCAGCTTTTTCGGTGACAATATCTTTGGAGGTGGAGGTCATCCGTTTGGTGGAGGCAGGGGTTCGAGGCGGCCAGGAAGAAGGAGAATGAAAGGGGAAGACACAATGCATCAACACAAGTAAGCTCCTCATTATGCTATAGAAAGAGAGTGAAAAGATAAGATGGACAGAGAGAGTGTGAGAGAGAGAGAGAGAGAGAAGGGGGAGAGAAACCTAAGCATGAGAGATAGTGTTAAAAAAGAATCATAGAGAAAAAGAAGCAACAGAAATGGAAAATAGGATCATATTTTCAATGTGATAATTATGTTTAAAAAACTAAAATTTGAATGAGGTCTGCTTCTGTTTTATTGCTCTTCTCTTTCATGATTGCAAATTTCTGTAGGCTGAATTTCAAATTTTGTTATTTGTAAAAGGAAGGAGAACTTATGACTCGTTAGTATTTTGTTGTTGGAGATATCGCAGATGAAAATGCTACAATGAATCCTTTCTCCCTATTTTCTTATTTCTGCAGAGTATCGCTGGAAGACTTGTATAATGGGAAAGTTGCCAAGCTGCAGCTTAGTAAAAATGTTATCTGCACATCTTGTGGAGGGTAAGTCAGTTTTTTTTAGCACAGCTAGCATGCAACTCATCAACATAATAGCCCTGTTCTTATCTACCACCTATCCATAAAATATCTGTAAAATAGCCGCAAACGTTGCTGCTACTTCATGGATATGATGCAAATAGTGGTGGATATGAACGGCTAACACCAATTAATGTGGGATTTGCTTCCGGCTGTTTAACAGATATTGTGCGACTTTTTACTGTGCAGGAACCTAGGAAAAATATGGTATTGTTACCGATGCATATACTTGGCATTTATGAATGGTATCCGCAAAATAGCGGTAACATTTTCTGCTTATGCAGTGACTTGTAGTGTCAAGTTTGAGGAACTGACCTAGTTTCACCATTGTATGTATTGCATGCTTGTTACAGCTATACCAGGGGGTACTCTTCAATCAAAATGAATACCATATTATTGCTGATGCATATGAATGGGGGCCCTGGTCGGAATACTGCAATATTATGGTATTATTGTTTTTACATATACCTATGTGCTCGGCTTCAGTTGATGATGTTAGTTTGCTTTGGTCGCTGTAACATACATGTATCTTAGTTATCAAAGTATTCTATGACTGCCGACATGTTGATTTATTTTAAATGTTGTTTAAATCCTTCAATTCCAGTCTAAATGCTGTATTTATTGTTTACAAATTATAAATCTAGCTTACAATCAGACTCTTTAGGATTTTCACTTTGTAATCAATTAACAATTAGCATGCATTTTCAGCAAACCTTTATATCTTTATTTTGTAGTACCAGAAAATAGTGATTTGATCAAAGATTAGTTCAGTTCAGTTCAGATTTATTAAATACAGATGAATGTCTGTGTATTTTAGTCAAGTTGTCTTGCCATCCAAAAGGAAATGAAGGCTAATGTTTTGGCCTTGTTAGAACATAGTTAGGCAGTGTAACTCTTGGCATCTTCACAAGTTTTAATATTTTTATGTGGTTTATATTTTCAGTGTTGGGGGCAAGCCAGGTGCTATGCAACCCTGTCGTACCTGCCATGGTAGAGGCATCAAGGTGACGATACGACAGCTAGGTCCAGGAATGGTCCAACAGATGCAGTCTACATGTCCTGATTGTAGAGGAGAAGGTATGGCTTCACACAACACTGAAAATGAATGCCAAAAAGTAGTTTAATATAAAAATTGACAAGTATTAAATATTTTATATTGTCATTTTTTATGTTGTATTGGTTTTGTGTTGGAAGCTGAAGAATTGTTTTTGTGTGTGTCCTCTGATATTTGGGAAAGATTGAGACTTCTGAACTTTAGAATTTGAACATTGGTTTAAAAAAGAATTGTTTTTTTGTGCAGGGGAAATTTTAAGGTTGCCTAAAAGAGCATATCATTATGTTGGTATATGTCTTGAAACACAGTAGAGTTTTTCTCAGTCTGGTGTTAAGTTGCCGTGCCTGCTGTGGCTCTTTAATTCAATTCTGAGGAGACATACCTTCTGGCAATAAGCAAATGACAGGTAGGTTAGGCTATTGTGATGTTGATATTAGCATCAACACTATAACATTTACAGTACTATTTCTGTTCCAAATGTAGTTCAGTACTGTTACCTCTAATCTTATGTTGACTGATACTATTGCAGGAGAGAGGATAAATGAGAAGGACCGGTGTAAGAAGTGCAACGGGATGAAAGTCAACAAAGAATCTAAGATCTTGGAGGTTCATGTTGATAAAGGAATGAGAGAAGGTCAGAAGATCACCTTCAGAGGAGAAGGAGACCAACAGGTCAGTCAGACTCACCATGATTTACATTTCCTCATACTTTAATCCCTATGGTGCCACAACTTACACTTTTTCATGAGACAAATTTTCAATCTTTTTTTTTCATTGTTATACAAATATTCAGGGATGTTAGTTTTCAAGCTATTGCTTGATTACAGGCTCCGACACCTACCCATTTCAGGCTTTTCATGCTTTATATTGTCCGTCATGTATGGGGCTCTGAAATATAGATGTCTCTTTTCAGGCTCATTGAGTAGAACCAACTGGTATCCGTGAATTATTGTTAGATGGTTTGTGACTTCACAATTGATAAAGCACTTTTCCATTTCCAAGAAGAATGACAAGCTTTTCTTTTGTCCAAAAAGAAAACGAAAAATGATAGAATTTGGCAATTTTGACCACCTACGGCAGAGGAAGGATCCTGATGTAGCTATTTTGTATGCATAATAGTTGTGTATGCATGTTTGTTATTGTGTATGCGTAATTGTTTTATCAATAGAGGAGTTGAGGAGTTGGCTTAGTCGATAGAGCGTCTGCCTGTCGAGCGAAAGAACGTACATGTACGTTCAAATTAAATCGATGTGCCCTTTCCCTGTTCCATAGATGCAGGCTAGGTTACAGTGGAAAACATACTGTCCCTCAGATTGGATGTTAAATGGAGGCCCTGTGTAGTGGAGAGTCACCCATTACACTTTAAGAACCCACTGCACTCTTTGTATTTAAGAGTAGGGGGAAACCCTGGTGTAGTGGTACACCTGCACATCCCAATCAGTTTTACTGGGGGGGGGGGGGGGGGGGGGGGAGACCCGAGGGTTACAGTGATTTAGTTTGCTTTTCCCTCTTGGGCACAGGTGACGCCAAGTGCTTAATAATAATAACTAATGGTAATAACATTTTTTCCTTTCTATGTTGTACATGACAGCCGGATGTTGAACCTGGTGATGTAATCATAGTCTTAGTGGAAAAGGACCATAACCAGTTCAAGCGTATGGGTAATGATCTCTACATGGAGCATACCATAGGTATCACAGAGGCTTTATGTGGTTTCCAGTTTGCAGTAACACACTTAGATGACAGGAAGATCCTCATCACGTATCCTCCAGGCAAAATCATCCAACCAGGTAAATTCTGATTTCTTCTACTATTGGACATGAAGACATGGTTGTAAAAGTTGGAATTGCTAGTGAATTATTGGTAGACTGTAAGAAAAAAACTTACCTGAAAGTTGTAGCAAAAATTATTAATGTTTCATAGAGGAAAAATGAATGCTTATTTACAAGAAAAATTATTAGAATTCTTTTTCAATCCAGCCCTTCCCTTGTACTGTTAGGGTTGGAGAGAAAAGGAATTTCTTGACTTCCTGTGTTGTATTATGTTTCTTCAATCTACCCTGTATGTTGTGTTGTACTTCTCCTATCTAGGATGTAAATGTGTTTTTGAAGGAGAAGGCATGCCTATGTACAGGAATTCCGTCAAGAAAGGCAACTTGATGATAAGATAATAGGACCTCCTTGTTGCATGTATTGTGCTCATTTTATCTATTGTACATGTTCTGTTGTAACTTCCAGGATGTAAACGTGTTGTTGAAGGAGAGGGCATGCCCATGTACAGGAATCCCTTCGAGAAAGGCAACCTCATCATCAAGTTCAATATAGAATTCCCAGAAAATAACTTCACATCAGAAGATAAACTGAAGGTAAGCTCATTACTCCCAAGATTCATGTCCAAAATCATCAAAGATTGTCTTATGAACTAATTTATTATAATACAAAAACAAGAAAGTCTTGTAAGCAGGGATCCTCAGTTGATTATTGGTTGGAGGTAGTACAGTGTACTTCAAATGAATAAGAATGAACTTTACTAACTTTGTTAAGAACTATTTTTATAAAATTTATATATTGTCATTTGAGAAGTTAGAAAATTTGTACTCCTTCCAAAATTATTTACTTTGAGCCTTGCTTAGTAATTTTCATGTTTTACTCACAGAGATGTGTATTGCTTCAAATTCTAGTAATGCAAAAAAGAGACTAAGAAATGTGCACATCATTTTTACCATAAATTGTTAAACTGTTACTTTCAGTGCATGTAACATTGTACAATTCAGCTTGTTTTCATATTTATGTCAGGTACTCAAATTTGACAGATTGAGAATTTTGTAAGAACTTACAGGGATTCGGTAACATTGAGGAGGCTTGATTTACTAAATTGTTGAATTTTGATATCTGTCTTGTATAATGATGTTCAGAAAGATGAATAGATAGCCAGGCATAGAAAGGTTTTCAAATATAAAATGCTATTATTAAGATATCTGTGACTGTATACTCCCATTTACGAAAGCATAGGGCCATACGCTTTAGTCTAACACTGAGTCTGTGGGGAAAAATGAGTCTGGCATTTCCGGTCACTTGCATATATTTACTTTTGTGAAGCACATGATGATTTTGAAGTGGTGTTTTCCCCTGGGCTTCATTTTTACACCATATTACGTACACTGATAGCATGTAAGGCCAGGCAGCTCAGATTTTATCAAGCCTCTACAGAGTTACCAAATCACTTTAAGAACCAAAGAATTTTTCTGCAAAGTATCAACCATTCAGCATATTGGAATGAAGTCTTTTCTTCATGGTATTCAAATTCACCGATACATTTACTTATGAAGGAACAAGACTGTGAGTTGCTATGCCTATCATTATTATTGTCTTCTATATTTCTGCTGTTAAGGAGCTTGAGCAGCTGCTACCTCGGCGGCCTGAAGCAGTCATACCGTGTGAAGATTCAGAAGAGGTCACCATGATAGACTTTGAACAGAGCAATTCAACCGGACACTCCCGAGAAGCGTACCACGCGGACGATGATGACGATGATGATCACCCAGGTGGAGGACCTTCCGTACAGTGCGCACATCAATAACAGTATCTGGACGGTTGGGTCATATTGCATAGTACAGTGCTGCTAATCTATATATTGGCTTCTATGAAAGGCCATTTGATGAGAGTAGCAGAGGGGAGAGAAGTGTAATTGTTATTTTAGACCAGTGCCCATCGTTACTCTCTCTTTTATTTTTTTTTTTATTTTTCTAGATCAAGGGATTTGTATCTCTCTGTCATGCATAATTTAATATTTTAACAATAGGTAAGTCCATAGATGATTTGTGTATAAGTAGAGAGTCTACATATTTTCCCCCTCTATCTCTCTCCCTCTCTCTCTCTCCCTCCCTCTGCTCTCTTTCTATCTAAGTTTCTTTTTTGTGAATTAAACAAATAATTATTGTAACATTCTGACTGTCTGCAAGGGAAGATGATTAATTTCTCAACAGAACTGTACAGTGACTGGGAAAGAGAAACATTGAAGCGTTCACTTATGTATTGCTGCTGCAAGGTGAATTTTAATTTTGGTGACACGACATTTGCTCCTGCGACAGTTGCTCCTCCGTTCATATCTCGAAAGGTCAAAGGTTAAGGTCAAGGTCATGATTTGGTTTTTTGCTAAGGACAATTTGAAGATTAGGATTAGGTTTAGGTTTGGGTTTGACATGGCAAAGTTAGACCGGAGCAATTGTCGCAGGAGCAAATGTCATGGAACCATAATTTCATGTAGAGTGGTAGGAAATGTCATTCAGTTGTATCCTTATTTGCCATTGTTAGTAAATGCATAGATTTTAAGCTAGAATTATTGTATTTGCTTTCACCCTTTGACTACTGAATTCTATAATTGCTGTGGGCTTAGTACAAGGACCGCCTGGTTCCCGTAGGCAATGGGTTAAAGGGAAGGTTGAGTTCTGGGAAAGGTGAAAAATAACTTGTGATCTTTCTCATTCCTTTCATGTCAGTTTGGAAGAACATCATAGTAGAAATGTCCCCTGAAAAGGATTGCTCTTCAAATGCCTTCATATTCGAGATATAGATATACAGTTCTTGTGCTTTTCGGGTCGATTTCTTATAAATTTGATACTTCCAAAACCTCACAGTATACACTATCTCCTATGTAGATATGATCAACCTTTCCCCATTGCTTTGAGACAATTTCTTTCACAATGTATTTGCATGACCGGAACTCAACTTTATCTTTAAGTGTGAAAATATGGCCAAATCATGTAGGCATCAACAACTGTCCTAACTAGGTGAAGTATTTGAAATTATAATGTATGAAGGGGAACAGGTTCTGCATTAATGAATCATTACCAATAAACCAATGTAGTATTGGCACGTACTATAAAAGTGGAAATTTTCATGCGATTAATTTTTCGCGCTCTGCTGAGTAAGGTGAATTTCACGTGTTTTTAATTTCGCAGACACCCTAGGCTCATGGGCAAAAGAATACATTAACAAAAATATTTGTGTGTTTTTATTTTCGCGCAAATTTCATGCCGTGCGAAATGCACAAAAATTTCCACACTGCGAAATATTCCATGTTTACAGTAATGATTTCACATAAAAACACATTGTGTGATGCCCCTAAGGGAGTACTCATCAACGTGCTTCCATGCCAAAAATCAGTGTACTATGGATCAGTTGCATCTGAGTCTAGTTTTCACTGTAAACGGGTACGTGAAAATATACCTTGACTTGGCATCTACCCAAGGAAAGACAAATAACCTATTATTTACAGCATATAACAGATTTATTCACAGAAACATGCCTATTATTTTATCTTTGAAGTCTGAATGTGTGATATTTGTATTTCTGATATAAGTTTAAAGATTATTTGGCTGTTGAAATATGGGCAATTTTTTCATACTGAATATTATACATTCTTAGGAGATCTGTAGATATTGAATGGTGGGTGCGATGATGAAAATTAATTTATGAATTAACAAAATTATATGCTCGAGTTTTGTATGTTGTTAGAGATAGGAAAACGGCCCAGAGACTCCTGATAGTTGAATTGATATGATGAAATATTATAACAGACTAGGTGATCACAATGCTCCCATATTCTTAAATTATAAAAGTGTAGTTTTGATTCCAAAATAATAAGGGAAGTGTATAGGCAGCCAAGAGAAAAAGATTCTAATTCAATTTTTATCATAACAAGAAAATTTATAGATCATTGCAAATTTGCAACACATTTCACTCTTGCCTTTTACTTCTGGTGCAGTGGAAACTCAGTATAAAGAAGTCTAATATAACAATATTCCTGATATAACAAGGTAATATTCCTGGTCCCAGCTGTTTATATTCTATTGTTTTTTCATCCTGATATAACAAGATTCCTGCTATAACAAGGTAATTATGATGGTCCCATAGACCTTGTTATACTGAGTTTCCACTCTACACATGTTTGTGGTGAATTTTTGTTGTATCATAAATGAGGAAAAAAGTTCTTAAGATACAGCACAGAAGAAAGACAGTGATCTTGTGCATGATTTCTCAAGAAATCCACTATTTTGTAAAGAACTCTCATCTCTCAAGCATCTAAGATATTTTTTTTTAAAGGATTTTTGTAATAACTTTCATGATTTAAAAGTTCCTGTCACGTGCTGGTGCCTACTTCTATCATTGATTATTTGATACAGGTTTATTTTGGGCATAAATAACGAATCTTATAATACAGATTGCACTTATGAAGATATCAACATTAAATTTATTATGATTTCCATTTATTTTTTTTTATTTTTAAAACTGATTTCCTGCAGTGTTCTCATGAGTTTCATATCAATTATGTTTGTTACATGAATGTCCTGTATTTCTTTTTTAATTAGATGATTTAAGGTATGTTTTGTCCTATATTAAAAGTTGTATGATAAGATTTCAACATAAAGAATAATTTTCTTACATGTACTCTTATTTATTTAATACATCTTTGATATTGATATTCATTTTGTATATTGATAAATGAAGTAAATAAGTAAATAAATCAGTTTGGTGTCATGTGTCAATATTTTCACAAGAAACAAAGTATATATGCATATGTGCCATGTACATAACTTCCAGTCATTTTCTGAGCAAATGTAGGATTCATCCCATCACAAAATAGTTGCTTATTCTGATGGGGTAAATGACTGTGAATAGTGTGTCTTGCTTGCGAATTTGCGATATATACATACATCTTTGGAATGACATAACTTTTTTGGTAAGCTTTAGTTAATTGATTATGTCTACATAATTGTATTACATTTATGTAATTGCCCACCTCATTTCTGAATGGATTATCTTCTTACACTTACGATTTTCAGAAAGATGTACATACACATATCTCTTCATTTATTTCTAATAACATTTTTTGTGAAGCTTTAATTTATATGTGATATGTTTGTATTGCACCAATGAATTACCTCGTTGTTAATAGTTATATTCATAAGTGTCTCACACAGCTTCATTCATTATTTTACCTAAGTTGTTATAATATCAAATAAAAAAGGCAAGTCCATCAATTTTGCTATTAGTTTATGTTTGTTATACTTATATTCATTTTTTCCCTTTAATGCACTTGCTTTAGTATTGGACAGCCAGCTTCCTGACAAAGGCACTTTGGTAAAGTATCTAATGTAGCAATATGAATTGTTATGTTCTGAATTGAGAGGAGTATGAAATTGTGGATTATGCTATGACTCATAAGCGATAAAAAACATTGCTTCTCATTTATGTGAATAGACATTGAAGAGGATGACTGTAAACAATGAACTTATCATGACTGTCTGTTCATCTGAGAGCCGCAAATCAAATATGCTTTTCATGTTCATTTGGCTATACATTCTATACCCTACTACATTTTGCTATGTTTGTCATCGTGTGTCTAGTAACATTTCCCACACAAGTGGAATATTGTTGTGCACTGGTTTGGGGGAAGTTTTTATTGCCTTGAAAATTTGTGCACAGATCACAAATTCTTCTTTTGACTCTGAGAACACAGACAGTTCTCTCAATGACATGTAAGGATTTTTAACCATGTGTAGTCGTTAAATGTATACGGAGCAGTGATTGTCAAAACGTCAAACAAGTAATGATTTTGTGTCAGGTATGGTTGTCAGAGGCATTTGTAATTTTAATCCCTTTGATATGAGACATGCTTTTTGTACTATTTTTTTTTTCTTTTCCTTGATCACTCATTTACTTTGTGGAGCTCTAAAAGCTGATACTTTCACTAAAAACTGGTCTTTGATGGGCATACACATGTGAAGTCCATGCCTATTTATATATCTACTCCCAATGTATATATATATATATATATATATGTTCTGCCATTACACATGAAATGTCCTTTAACTTTAAATCCAAATTCCAAAGAGATTGAAAGAAATTCACTATACTATTGATATGCAATGTTGAATATGCATGTTCAGATCATTATGTAACATGTGCCTGATGGATGCTATGTTCTTTTATTCTTTTTTTTTTTTTAGTGTGAATTGGTTTTAGATAGAAAAGCAAAGAAAGAATAACTGTCTTTGCTTTGCGTTTGGAAATGCATATCATTTTTTTTTAATATTTAAATTTTGCAGAAGGGAAGAGGTGAATTGTAAAGAGGTAGAGCAAAATATCCGAATAGGATGGTCGAGTGATTCCATTAACTGAAAAGCAATAGCGTCTTGTAAATATCACAGTTGTGAATACCAAGCCGGAGTGTTGTCTAGCAAGTCTGCTATTAATCTGTCTGTCTCTTTGCATGTTTATTGGATATTGCAAGGTGATTAAGTCTGTCCAGAACAAAGACTTAAAGGAAACTAAAACCCAAGGAGAGAATCAATGTTATTGGAAAGTGAAAATTTAGAGAAGCACTTTACAAAAAGTTTCATTAAAATTGGTTAAAAAATGAGAGAGTTATGGAAGTTTGAAAAGTCTCATTTTACTTTCTATGGGGATCCTCAAATTGGCAAAATTGCTTCAAAATGGCTGATTTTGTGAACAACTCTCCATTTGTTTTGTAGACAGATTTTCAGATTTTCCCCATTATCTTTCAAGGTGCAGTTAATCTCCTTCTGAGCTCAACATATATAATGGGAAAATGTATTTTACACCACATATGTCGAGTTCAGGAGGAGACAAGGAGCACCCTGAGAGATAATGGGGAAAATCTGAAAATCTGTGTACAAAAAAAATGGAGAGTTGTTCATAAAATCAGCCATTTTGAAGCAATTTTGCCAATTTGAGGATCCCCATAGAAAGTAAAACGAGACTTTTCAAACTTCCATAACTCTCTCATTTTTTAACCAATTTTAATGAAACTTTTTGTAAAGTGCTTCTCTGAATTCTCACTTTCCAATAACATTGATTCTCTCCTTGGGTTTTGGTTTCCTTTAACCGAGTGCAACTTCACCTTCATTTCTGCCTTGTTGACATTGAATTTACAAAAGGAAGCTTTATATAGTTCATATTGGTCACAGCTTACCTACGGATAGGAGCTATATCCATGAAGTATAGAATATTGATAGTTTTATCTACCTTAGGTTTATTAAACTCTTGTGTTTTAAGAAAACCAAATGAACATTGTTTATGGGACATTTAATCCCAATTTAACATTTGTGCATAATCAACATTTATAAAACTTAGGAAAAAGATTTACTCCACAGCAATCCATTGATACTTTTTCTTAGATACACTGCAATAGTACTTTGTTTGTGATGCTGGTACTAGCTGATAATACAGTTTCTAAAGGACCTCGTAGATATTGAATATCCTGAATAAATATTATACAGGGGTAAATCATAGACCATGATGCCTTGTGTAAATTACTGACACATTGATAATTCATAGCCCATAATTCATGACCATCTCGATGCTATTAAATTTGTTGCGTGTTTCATTTTATGTCACTATCATAAGTAATTTATTTTGTTTACTTTTGTGTTGCCACCACTTTCCTAATTCTAAAAGAGATTCATCATTTACTATGAAAGATAGTGGCAAATGGAAATGAAGTATATTAATGTCTATATGCATTTTGTTGCAAAATCATTTATTGGAAACATGAAGGTGAAGTGGGCGCAAATGCCTAGGTGTGTACTTCAGTATCGTACATAGTCAAGTATTTTTGTTATTATGATCTATGTTACAGCTTTTAATTCTATTGATATATATAATATGTTTGGAACAGTTGTAGGTATGCTCTAATTCATTATTGTTCAATTTTTGTTATGTGTGAGTGATGATAATAATACACTGCTGTGGTTGTATAGAGGCAGTAGAACATTGATAATTCTGGATATGTAAGATATCAGGAAAAAATACTAATTATTAAACACACAATAAATTACAACCAGAATCACAGGAAAAGTGTTGTTGCATCAATTCTTGTATGGATAGATGGATGGATTGATGTAAAGATGGATAGACATTGTTTTGTTTGTTAAGAAACATCATTACTTTAGTCTTTAATATATTAGTTGCTTCCAAATAATTACTTAGGAATTATTTTGATTTGGGAGGGGAAAACCTTCAAATTTTGCCTTAGACAAGAAATGGAGTTAAATATTCAGAATTGAATGATAAGCCCATGATCAATCTAAACCATCAACAACAACATGACCCAAAATGCATCTGATTTTTATCAAGAGACAAGAACATGCAGACTGAAAGGAAACTGTCGTCCTACAGAATAAATTTAGTTATTCTGAGAGATTTATTATATTCTTGTTTATTTATCTACAAGATTCCCCACCAAAGTGTATGACAGACCTATAAAGCAAGATATTCTTAGCGTAATATAAAGTTTCTCAGAACAGCATGGGCTTTTCCATTTTATTGATAACATGACATACTAAGTGAAGTCGCTATGCTTATCATGTAGAGGTTTTAAATTATAAATGCTTCCTTATAATTCCCACGTGTGTCCATGAAGTATTTCATTCACTTGCTATTATCTTTTGTACTGTAATTTTCAGAACGCAGATTGCATATTGTTGCTCTTCTGGGGTGAAGGTTTCGCTTAAATGAAATAAATTTGTAAACTTCTATATTTTAGTATTTTTAAATAAATGAGTTCTTATTTTCCCCCGTTATATATTTTTCATCAAATATTTTTACCTTCTCAGCTATAATTTTCCTTCATTGAAAAGTATAGGTTTTGTTATTGAATTAATATGTCTCTCCAAGTAGATCTTGATGCATGGTACATGAACAAGTTCACCTGGTACGTCATATTATCAAGAAAATGGCTGCGCGCCCATGTCTTGCATGCTAAAAGACATTGCATCATGTGAAGAATATCTTCATTTATCTTGTACAATTTTGTGAGGAATATTGTAGATCAATAGGCATGAACAGAATAAAAATTATCTTTCAGCTAGCATACCTCCACTAATTCTTTGGGGTCACAGTGCTGGAGGTCAAGATCAACCCCCCATCAGCTTAAAAGTTTGAGATCTCCTCTAGTTCTGGTTGGAATATAGATTGGCCTTTAGTTCTCCTTGGTATTAATCATAGGTTTCCTGTTGAAGACAGTTTGATATAGTATTACCAGGCAAATGAACAACATAAATTATGAGGGTTCTTCCAAGCTTGCCAACCTTCATCCATGCTGCAGTTCAGTAAAATGGTTTATCACTAAATGGAATTAACTTTCTTGAACTATTCAACAGGTATCAAGAGAGTTTGTGTGGAATATTTAGTTTGTTACAAAAAATACAAGAATATCGGTCAATGTGCTATTTCTCTAATGAAATAATTATAAAGTAGAAATAAAATATCAAGAGCAAGAGACCCGGGGGGGGGGGGTCTGTCCTCATTGCAAGGGGGGTATCAGGCGCGACCAAAAAATCACGTAAAAAGGGTTGTTTTTCAAGGGTCTCAAAATCACCAAAAATCAAGAAAAAGGGCATCTTTTTCAAAGTGATGATTTACGCATTTAGGGTCATAAAAAATCAACTTACGTACTTAGGGTCATTCAACACTAAAACAAGTTAAAATCACAATTTTTAGCTGAAGCTGACGTCATAGCCTGTTTTGCATAAATCAACATAAACTGGATCATTATTCGCGGGCGAACTCGGCCTTGGGGGGAAATCGCGCACAGAGTTGAATTGATCGCATTCATGAATGTTCCGTAATCATGATTAGAATTTCCGGGTTAGAATTTACAAATTATTTAGACTGCCTGATCAAGGGCCTCATGCAAGGAAAGTAAAATGTTTTTACTTGCTTAGGGTATAAAAAATTGTTGTTATTTGCTTAGGGGTAGGAAAAACTGGTTATTACTTGCTTAGGGGTTTACAAAAAATGATTACTTACTTAGGGTAGCAAATTACACGTAATGATACTTATTTAGGGTGTATTTTTTGCATCACGTTAATACTTGTTTAGGGTGCTTTTGGCGAGTCTCTGGTCACGCCTGATACCCCCCTTGCATTGCTTAGGGGTCAGTGGCGGATCTATGGGGGGGGGGGGGTTTAGGGGGTTTAAACCCCCCCCCCCCCTTGGGCTGCCAAGTAAACATTTATTTGGGCAAAAAAGAGAAAAAATAGAGCATGCAAGTATGCTTAAAATCGCAAGCTAGCAACCCTAAAAATGAAAAATCTCCCTACTGTAGGAGGGGGGATACCCCCCCTCCCACACCCTCCCCCCTCGCTCGCTTCGCTCGCTTCCAAGTAAACATTTATTTGGGCAAAAAAGAGAAAAAATAGAGCATGCAAGTATGCTTAAAATCGCAAGCTAGCAACCCTAAAAATGAAAAATCTCCCTACTGTGGGAGGGGGGATACCCCCCTCCCACACCCTCCCCCCTCGCTTGCTTCGCTCGCTCGGGCTCGGTCTCTACGCTCCCTTGCAATACCCAGCTCAGCCCCTCAAACCCCCTCCTTGGAAAAAAGCTAGATCCGCCCCTGGGGGTTTACAAAAAATGATTACTTACTTAGGGTAGCAAATTACACGTAATGATACTTATTTAGGGTGTATTTTTTGCATCACGTTAATACTTGTTTAGGGTGCTTTTGGCGAGTCTCTGGTCACGCCTGATACCCCCCTTGCAATGAGGACCGGGGCAAGAGAGACAATTTTATTGAGCAAAAATATGGTTTGGCTAGGCCCTCTATCGATGAAAATCTTACAATGCATATCATAGCGACCAAAACATGGCGATGTAAACCGTAACTTCGATCGTTCCGTCGTGTGAAGGTAATTTAAAATAAAGCTGTCATTTTGCATTCGTTTTATGTTCATGTTTAGTGTTCGATACTGTGATGAGGCATTTCATGTGTTGATGCTCTGACCCATTATTGCCATTGTAAACAAGCAGTAACTGAGCTAAGTTTTGATGAGAGAGACGAGAGAGCGTTGCATGAACTTTTTTTTTTTGAGCGGGTCAGGCAACTCATCCTGTACCGTACCTGTACCGTACGCAGGGCGGCCGCCCGCGCCGGCAGGGCAGGATAGGCAAGTAAGACGAGGTCAAGGATCGCTACCGCTGGAAGTGATGGTGTTTACTGTTGGAGTGATGAAAGTTTTTTAGAAAATTTTATTTTGACTTTAGGATTTTTAGAGAGTCTTTTTGAACCTGGCATGAATTCTCACGTTCTGCTTATTGATGTGAATTTAATCATGATTTCCAAATAGGGTCTAATCTAGTAGTTGTACGAACTCTGTGGCTTATCAATCTGGTACTGGCCACAGAGTTGTACAGCCCATGCCATTCATGCTAATGGAGGCGAGGGTAAACACAGAAATACTATGCCTCATAATCACCCATTCTCATGCATGGTGAACTTTGCAAACCACCCTCGGTGTTTGCTAAAGGGGTTAACCTTCCAGGATCAACTAAGATTGTAAAAATTGAATGAATAAAACAGAAAAAAAAAAAAAAATTGGCAGGTGTGATCACACCACGTAATACTATAGTGGTCATATTGACCACTACGCGGGACGAATGCAAAAATACTAGTCATTTTCTATCGCATGTACTAAAGGTATGGGGGGAAAAGTAAGATAAATGTTTAAAATACTTCCTTTCAAATTCAGCGCTTTAAAATCTCTTTCCTACCTTAAATGGCCGTTAGGAAGAATTTCTGATATTTCCAGCAAAATCCAAAGTCAAAATCATGTCCAAAACCTGAGAAATCCCCGCCAATTTTTTTCGCGATCGCATGTTGTTTTCCTGCTGCCGATGTTTTTAGACTAAATCGGCCAATAAAATTTTGTCCACAACGAAACTCGGTATCGCGTGCACTTCGATCTCTACGATCGCTCACACGGAAAATCGGGACTTACGTGTGCGCGATAGGAACCAAACTTTTAACGACCGAATTTTTTAGCGGGAGATGTCAGCGCTCGCGGCGATCAGGAAATGTACACGATGACTTGCGATACCCCGTTTCGCCAGAAGTGACAGTAAATTACGGATTTCATTTTTGGAATTATCTTTTCCAACATCGGTGAGTTGAATTTATTGTATTTCATGAATATGTTGGTGTCGTTTTTTGTAAATTAAATGCCGATTATGAGTGAATGTTGGTGACTTTTGTGCAGTGGTGTTTTTAAAGTGCCGAGGTGGATGACTGCCTAGAGTCTACACACGAAGTATAGTAAAGTCGCTATGAGTGGGTGTGATCAGGTTTTTTTTAACCTTTTATGTGTAACTTGTATAGATGGGACTACACAAATCTTACCTTATTTTGCATAGTATAGTCCCATATACGTGCAAGGTAAAAAAAACCTGATCACACCTTCCGATTTTTGTGTTTTTTTTTTTCTTTTTTATTCATTCAATTTTTACAATCTTAGTTGATCCTGGAAGGTAACCCCTTTAGCACTCATAGGCCCTTGCCTATGTGGGACTGTGTCCAACATTCACTGTTGCAGCAGTAAAAAACAGACAACAAAATTGCTCTCAGCAAGATTCAATTTTCTTAAATTTGCTAATTACCTGATTCATGGACTCTTCAACTCTTACTGTGCCTCAAATTAGGGGATTCAGAATTGAAAGTGAATTTTCAAATAATTATTTTCCTCTCCTGTATGAATGATCTAGCCTGGAAAAGGGCCTGCTGATACACACAATAGCTATTGAAGCCTATTCACCCATAAAAGAGCTAGTCTGAGTACAAGGTTATCTTCAGATAAGCTTGTACATGTATAAGTGCCCCTTTAGCAAACTCCGAGGGTGGTTTGCATGGCTCACAGTATGTGGGAAATGGTGATATTTAGATCTAGATTTTTTGGTTGATATCCCCCTCCACACACAGCATAGGCATGGAGTACAGCTCTGTGGCCAGTACCAGATTGATAAGCCACAGAGCTTGTACAGCTAGGTCTAATCTACAGTAGATCTAGGTCTCTAGTCGATCTAGAGGCGCACAGCCCATTTGGGAGACAGTCTCTGATAGTGGAGACTTTGCAAACAAGAGGACAATAGAAACAACACCAACAACAAGGCACTTTTTCTCAGCCAAATTTTTCCCCCTCAGAAATCAAAAGCCCATTTGTTTTGTGTGTGGATCATAACAAAAAATATGAAAACAAAAGTAGACGGTGGATTTTTAAAGTAGATGGTCAAAAGGGGTACTTTTTTATGAGGAATCTGCTTATCACATTTTCATTTGAGCCAAGGTAATCTCTTTGCTGCAAATATAAACAAAGAAAATTGGTCTCCTAAATGGGAGACTGTCCCCCAAATAGGCCATCAAAATGTTGACATAAGTCTCTGATAATAGAGATAGTCTCCCAAATAGGAAACAGTCTCCAATATCAGCCTTGCGCCTCTACTGATCTAGGTCACTCATAGCGACTTTAATATACTTCGTGTGTAGACTCTAGGCAGTCATACACCTCAACACTTTCAAAACACCTCTGCACAAAAGTCATCAACATTTACTCAAAATCAGTATTTAATTTACAAAAATCGACAGTCCGACACCAACATATCCATAAAATACAATAAATTCAACTCACCGATGTTGGAAAAGATAATTCCAAAAATGAAATATGTAATTTACTGTCACTTCTGGCGAAACGGGGTATCGCAAGTCATTTTGTACATTTCCTGATCACCGCGAGCACTGACATCTCCCCCCCAAAAAATTTGGTTGTTAAAAATTCAGTCCCTGTCGCGCACACGTAAAAGTCCCGATTTTCCGTGTGCGCGATCGTAGAGATTGATGTGTGCGCGCGATACCGGGTTTCTAAAACATCGGCGCTATGAAAACAACATGCGATCGCGAAAAAAATTGGCGGGGATTTCTTAGGCTTTGGACATGATTTTGACTTTGGATTTTGCTGGAAATATCAGAAGTTCTTCCTAACGGCCATTTAAGGTAGGAGTGAGATTTTAAAGCACTAAATTTGAAAGTAAGTATTTGAAATATTTATCTTACTTTTCCCCCCATACCTTAAAGCTCATAGACAGTCTCGGTAGCAAAAATCATACTGGCAAGAAACTTATCTAACATAGTCGCATACTACTTCTCCTTTTATCATAAGACACATGTACGAGAATATTTAACATTCTATTCACGATTTTGAACAAATTTTAGCGTAAATATCTGTAAGCGCTTGCATGGTAACGGCTTTTCACTGCCTCACGCTAAGAGCATATCCACCCGAAGGTTCCCCACACAATGAACCCAGCGCTTCGCACTATGTGTAGCGTATTCTATAAAACACAGTAATCCTCATGTGAGTAATGTGTGTGGCCGTTGTTTGAATTTACATCCCCTCTTTTTTGGGCCAGGGATTTTTATTACTTTTCACCTCTCATTCGATAAATATTTCACCTGAGGAGGCAAAAACTTCACAGCTTCTTAGTTATCTTAGTACCCTGCTATTTATTAAGTAAAATCATAGAAATCTCACGAAAAGTTTTTGAGGGCTTCCCAAAACTATCTACTACCTTTAAGTACATGCGATAGAAAGTGTCTAGTATTTTTGCATTCGTCCCGCGTAGTGGTCAATATGACCACTGTAGTATTACGTGGTGTGATCTAGGTCTTATCCACTCATCATATCGGCATTACTATAGACCCTACTTCGTGTGTATAGGCCTACTTTTGGACGGTCAGACACCTCATCACTTTCAAACTCCACTGCACAAAAGTCACCAACATTCACTCAAAATCGGCATTTAATTTACAAATAGCGAAACCAACATATCCATGAAATACAATAAATTCAACTCACCGATGTTGGAAAAGATAATTCCAAAAATGAAATTTGTAATTTATTGTCAGTTCTGGCGAAACGGGGTATCACAAGTCGTTGTCTACATTTCCTGATCGCTGTCAGCGCTGAAATCTCCCCCCCCCAAAATTTGGTTGGCAAAAATTGGGCCCCTATCGTGCACACGTAAAAGTCCTGATTTTCTGTGTGCGCGATCGTAGAGATCGACGTGGGCACGCGATACCAAGTTTCTTCTCCGAGTTACCAAACTTGAGAGGGGTATAATGTGCTGTCAAAAGTCACAAACAATGTCTTGATTTTTTAAAAGAGTAAAGTAAAATCTAGATCTAGATTCTACCTGAAACCTTACCAGTCTACACTCTTCAATGGTCGTGGCCTTCCATATTCATAAAATTGTTTTTCATGCTCAGTGAAGATCTATATACTAAAAATTTGAATTATCAGTTACCAGGAATGTTTCCAGGATTTTAAATCAGAAAATGTTATATTACCATAACTTTTATGAAATGTCTTCTTATGTCTGTCTCCTACTGTTTTCCTCAGAAGCAGAATCACAGAATGAAATCAACAAAATGAGCAAAAGGATCCAGAAAAACAAGCATGATGTCACAAATACCTAACAACGTATTTCTGCAGTAGCCCAAGAACAATACAGATTTAGAAATGTCTGACGTGGTGGCCAAGATCTTGAAGGAGCACCAGAGGCGACCAGGTCAGCTCGAGACAGAGACCAAGGGCCAGTTCTTCTGGAGGATACTCAGAGAGTCTATACGGGATACTACCAAGCTTGTCTCCAATGCTGATACAAAGACCATTCACATCGGTCATGGGGTTCATCACACTCGTAAAATCAACCATATTGAACCCCTCAAGGATGTACTCTTCAATCCACAAACACAGGTTAGATTGTCTTTCAGCAAATTTTGTGCTGCATGTCAAAATACTGAGTGGTCTATGTCTGAAATATGAACTTTATCTCTTACAATAATGTTCATGCAAAATGGACACGGAATACCTGCAAACTAAGTGCCAACCAGTATTTCTAGTAAAAAAGACCTTATTCAGTAGTTAAAACCTTTGTAGATGAATAGGAGCCTGTGGTTCTCACACTCTAATCATCTCTTAATCAATCTCTTACCTGTACAAAATGATCATATTTCTGAACTTAATATTCAAAATGTAGTGTTATGTGTCAGTATTTAGGTATATGTATCTCCTTGACTTTCTGTATGGATATTGTTTTTACTACAGGAGTACCTGACAGTGGATTCCCGTGGTATCAATATCTTCTACTATGATGGTCGCTACAAAGGACATATAGAACCAGAGGAGCCCATTGATAGATTGGTGTTCTGCAAAGGCTCTAAGAGATATGTAGGATGGACACCAGATGATGAGTTTATCAAGGTGAAGTCTCTTTT
Source organism: Heliocidaris tuberculata (assembly GCA_025618425.1). Lineage (NCBI taxonomy): Eukaryota > Metazoa > Echinodermata > Echinoidea > Camarodonta > Echinometridae > Heliocidaris > Heliocidaris tuberculata. The sequence goes on along the minus strand of CM046845.1, from coordinate 33,615,979 downwards.
ACACATGATGCAGTAATCTGCCTATAAAATGTATTGTGCTTCACATTCCTTTATCCTATATCCACATGGATAAATAAGCATGCGTAGAGACCTTAATTTGCACTCTTTACTTTTTTCTTTCCTCTGCTTGCCATTCATTTACTTTTTTTTTTTAATGGCAGGATATACCATGTCATGTCTGATAAGACTTTTGAGGGCATTACAGTCTAGTTCTGCTTAATTGCTACTTTGTCAGCCTGGAAATTAAGCCACTTTAACCCTTTCGAGACAATTGACCACATTTTGTGGTTTGGCTCAAGAACTTTTGATCCAGAGCTCTAAAAAATATACCAGATGCACGAGTAGAAAGAGCAAAATTTTCTGCACACACTATGTCCATTTTTATTGCATGATCATATTGCGTTTGATGCCAGGAATTTTTAAAAAGAGAATAAGATTGAACATCCTTAAATTGGCAACACATTGAGAGATTCAAAATCATTGTTTTTTGTCCAAATTGGCAACTTTTTCAACTTTTTGACAAAGTTCCTAACCATGTATATTATTTTCAAGACATTACATCTTATTAGAACCACGTAGCACTAAAAGAAAAATATTATTGTTGCCAATTTGCAGAACAAAATGTGATCAATTGAGCTCTTAAATAATTCCTGTCCTGAAAGGGTTAAAATATGTCAACAATTCTGACATGAGAGGTAGAAAAAGTTTGTAACCTTCTATGTCACCTTTCCAGAATAAGCATGCTCTATTTTAAAAAGCAATTGTCAATTCTCATCAAAGGATACCTTTTGGTTCCTTTTTTAGGCTGTAGTATGTCTTTGATAAAGTTCATGTTTTTACAAATTCAGTCTGTAGAGATTTAGTTATGCCTTAGCATGGGCAGGTCAAAAATTTCATTTTTCTAATTTTTTGCTACCTCATCTTTTTTACATCAGATGTTTTCCCAAGACTATGAGCTGATCTCGGAGGCTAAGTCACCACACCCTATCACATGTATGTTGTACAATGAACAACAGAATGAAGTCATCAGTGCTGGACCTGGTCATATCATGGTAAATAAACTAAATTATTCCATTTTCATGTGATAAAAATCAAATAATGACCTGTGATCTTTGCTAGCATTGCTAGGTACCCATTTAATACATCTGGGTCAAGAGGAGCAGTTGTGGGTAACAACCTTGTAAAAATATAAAGACAAAGCAAGGAACTAAACTCAGGACCCTTTGTTTGAGAGTCAAAGCCTTCACCAGTATACCACACTGCTCCCATAAAGATAGGTGAATGTTTGATGGGCACAAATTAAGTTTAATAAGTCAACTATATAAGTATCAACCCCAGTTGGTCTAAAAATAGCAAATATTTAATTGGCTTCATTTCTACACAAGTAGGGAAATATGCAAGCCGATGGCTCCTTTGTGTTAATTGACTATGATAATTTGGCCATGTCATTGATTAAATCTGTGTTTTGATTCATCAGGTTGGTTATAAAGTTCTACTTCAGTTAGTCATTTTTTTTTTTTAAATCAGAGAGTAAAGCAATGTGGTGTTTTTGTTTGTTGTTGCAGTCCTGGTGCTTCCGTTACGGTGCTAAACATCTGGTCCCTCAGAAAGTGGTCCAGGATAGCTTCTTTTCTCATGATACTTTCACCATGTTAGCAGTAGAGAACACAGCTAGTAGAGCTCAACGTTGCTTTGCTGTCTGCGAGTCAAACATTGCTGTCTTCAATCTTCATGATGGTGTGATGTTGGAATACAAGCGTAATCTACATGTTAGGAAAATCACAAGGTATGAATTAGTCATCACAAGATTCTATAGGTTACGATTTGTCAATTAAATTTATAAACTTGCACATGTGTAATCTAGCTTAAAGCCTTTTGCGTACAGGTTAGTTTCCAGTTAATTCATTTACACATTTGCTGCCATGTATGTGATGTACCATTCAGTATTTGCTATGATGGATGATAAGCATGAAACACATTTGTAGTAATATTTGCTATTTTTAACATTCCATGTGCATGGAAGGGATCAAGCTTAAACATCTGTAGATCATGTGAATAAAAAAGAACAAATATTAAAAAACATTAAATTATGTAAATATCAATGTAGTCATTAAAAATGTATGAAATACAAAAATGTGAATTTATCACTATAATTATATAGTATCTTGTATTGATCACTCGGTTCGCATGTCCTGTACTCCAGTATCAATTTTAATCTTTGTATTAAACCTTCATTCTCTTCACATCTCTCTCCGTTAGTGTGCTGTTCTTCAACCCTCTCAAGTACTTGGTAACAGGTGCGAGGGATGGATCTATCAAGGTGTGGGATACAGACTGGCATCTCAAACTAGTCTTTGTAGGGCACCGTGGACCTGTAACAGCCCTCTCTATCTACCCCTATGGTCCCTACATCATGTCTGGCTCAGAGGATACTACCATCAGGGTTTGGAGTTTAGAGACTTGTGATGAAGTAGATCTGTAAGTATACTTGCCGTTTTTCTCTTTTTTTTCCTCTCTCTCTTTTGTTGTTATTTATTTATTTATTTATTTTTTTTTTCATGACTACAGTTTATTACTAGTAACTGAATGAATGAATGATAAGAACATAGCTCGGAACCTGAAGAAGGCCGGAAAGGTCGAAAGCTTGGTCTAATAAAGTTGAAGTTCGGCTACGTCCTTGTCTCCTGTCTATCCTCACACTATACAAATTACCGAGATGCTGTCGAAATGTTTAAGTTGGGTATCTTCGCATCGATATACATGTATATATATATTTTCTTTTAAAATCTGACAGAATTGAAGCTGGGATCCCAGTAGCAGGACTAGGCACACAACTCAGAAATGACAATGTTTACTCATTTTCCGATACGACAGTAGACCTATGGAAGCTACGTCACATACACAATCTTTTCACCACTGTAGGGTGAGTATACACGAGTTCCATGATTCCATCTTATTAATATTAGTGACAAAACCCAATAATGCACGTAATGACTCTTCTTATGGATTAGCAAGGAGAGGAAAAAAATGCCCATGTATTAACAAGTTGATATCACATGGTCCAGAAGATGATACAAAGAACTTCCAGGAAGCAGGAATTTGATATTTAGTTGTTAACATTCTAGAAGTAGCATATCAAAAGTGAAATGAGATTTCAAGGCAGTCTAAATACAGACTTTTGTCTCATCACATAACGTTAAAAAAATGAAAAGGATTATCAAATTCTTCATGTTTTATCATTCTAAAGTTTATTCATTTTGTAAATTAATTCACTGATCAAAGAGAAGAAATATGTTCAGATATCAATTTTATGAAAACCTGTAGAATCAAGTCAGACATTCTTGCTTTCATGTTGTTCAGCAAAGGAGAATTAATTGGTTGAAATTAATTGATATATTACTGATTTTGTTATTTCCATTCACAGGAGCAAAGTGAACAAAGTTAATATGACAACCCATCCAGATGTAAGTTGACTTTAGCTGTCTGTTTGTCTGTCTGTTTTGTTTCCCTCCTGTAGAATTACAGATTACCTTCTCTATACACCCACCACAATACATTTATCTGGTGTTTTTTGTTTTGCTCAGAAGAGACTTGTTCATGGTGGTTATTCCTTAGAGATGTATACTGAAATATAAAGAAATGTTCAATGTTTATTTTTGAACAGTATTTCTCATGAGCGATTGGATTATGTTAAAGTAGATATTCAAAGCAAATCACAAATATGCTCAATAATGTATCTCTAGAAACTAGAAAGCTTGCAGATGGTAATCGTATAAGTTTTACGTTAACTGCGTGTTTGATGATTAAAAAATAACACAAATAAAAACACTTCTCAGCATCTGGGATATCCGAGCGATTCGCCAGAAATATACCGATGTTTTCGTGACGTCACATCAGGTGCCAATCCTGCCTAAGCAGACGACGTCCTATATCAAGTGAACGTAACTGCAATGCAATTATTTTTAAATTATAAAGAGTTTGGTTTGTTTCACCATGACCGTATTTCACATCATTCTAAAAGGGAAGTGAAACCGTTTCTAGTAACTAAAATCTTTTGTTTGTAAAAAGTCATGATAAGGGTCAATGATCAATCAAAGAAATAAAAACTTTCGAATTGTAAAGCCCGCTGAATTATAGCATGGATGGTATTTGTTCCCTCTTGAAACGCCGACATGCCGCGGTGCATGCAGCTGAAAATACAATGGCATCTTTTTTTGTTTACAAGCGATTGATTCCTTTATTTTTTTAACGCTGCATTTTTCATCAAAATAATACCATGCAGGAAATTTAGAGTGAGGCAACAAATAAACATTTATACTGACGCTAGTGAAGTAAGAGAAATAAGTGAAGATGAGATGACAAAACAGGCACTGAAAATGTATAAGATGTTATGGGGCATCGTCTGCTTAGGAAGGATTGCTCCCCGGTATGACGTCACATATCTCAGCAGCGTTCAAAGAGCTCTATAGGTGCCATAGCGGGGCTGTGTTATATCATTTCATAATTGATAATAATCATTACTTCAAATGTTTCCAAGCGTTGAATTTTGATAACCTTGTTCAATCTAAGCTTCACCTATGCAATAATAAAAATTAAATCAATATTCAAAATCAATGAAATCCGTATGTTAAGGCTGATAGCATAAATTATCATTTTGTACACTTTTTTAAGTAATAAATTTCTGTTGTCAAAGTAAAAGTCGTTTTACAAGGTTTCCAAATTTGACCAAACTTTGCTTTATATTCAACAAAGAGGAAATGTTCGAGCACAAGAGCAGTCTTGATTTGTAGCTCAAGGTTTGTGGTGTATGAAATTGTCAGTCTTTGTTTTCCTTGCCCAACATTACTGACCAGCTCACTATAGTTTCTATCATACCTCTTCTTACTCATCACATTGAATAGGTCACACCAAGAGCCATGTGTGTATGTCGTGATGGTACAGTACGTATTGTGACCCCTGGTAGTGGTGACGTCTTGACCACCTATCTAGCTGATGATGCACAGAACGGTGTGGTGGATGCCGCGTATGCTGGCAATGAGAGTGAGTTCTCAATCTTAGTAGTTTAGTATCTGCAAGCCATCCAAAACTTTGAAGTATTTTATTGTCCTTGACTGAATTCAGTGGACTTTGTAGATATATAAAAGTTAAAAGTTATCTAATACTAAAGCAAAGTACCAACATGAAGATGATAAGTAGAGATGGATGTTACCAAAACTTACCATAAAAATATTCTAATTTAATTTGTCGAGAGTCATCTTGTAACTTGTCGAGAGTCTTCTTGTAATTTTTATGAAATTGGTCAATGATTGCACAGAATTGTGACAAAATGTTAAGATGTATTGGAGGATTTCTTAATGATATTTAATTCAAGTTCCATTACTTTTCTATGTGAAGTGTTTGCAGTGTGATAGCATTGTTTACAAGGTCCTAACTCAAGGGTGGATAACTTTTGATGCATTTTCAGTTTTCAGCTGTTGTGCCAAATATCCTAGCTTTGATCACTGTGGTTAAACGCTCTGACATTTAGAAAGTATCCTTATTCTTTGTTCTATTCTTCCTGTCAGATATCCTATTTGCCATCCTCAAGTCTGGTCAGATCATTAAAGCTGATACGTCAGTCAACCCCTGCAAGGTCCTCAGCACCTGGACACCTCCTAAGGGACCCAAGGACAAGAACACCCTCAACTGCATCTGTCTGTACGAGTACGTTGTTCAGTCCACTATGCAGAATGATACATGGAAGGGTATCTTCAAGACGTTAGCAGCTACCAATGTGATGGATGATAAACAGATTAAGAACAAGGACCGCACCCTGCTGATCGGGGGACGCAAAGATGGCTATGTAGCAGTTCTGGATTGGAAGACCATGAAATGTGTTTTCAAGACAGATGTAAGTGATTGGTCTTCTGTTCATGAAAGCCCAACGCACACTATATGATCGACTGTGATCTGATTTTGGAAATAAATTGAAGTAGCATCATATATGGGCATTTTGACAAATAAAATCTATCTGATTCAGGTTCTGAACAGTAATATGAATACTAAACATAGGGTTTTGGTACTTTGTCAATCTTAAACCCAAAAAAACGGCCAAATAGATTTCAAATCGTAGACAATCATATGACTGCTCCGACATCATTACAACGACTCAGAGTTGATTTTGCCTTTTCTCTGAAGTCCTAGAAAACTCCCAATTGTTGTCTCGCTTGCATAAGCAAAAAGCGAGACATAGGCGCCGCTTTTCTGACGGCGTCAACAATTTTGGAAATGCTCTCATTTCAGAAGTATATGTATGATTTCCATGAAACTTAAACACAAGGGTTGTAGAGTATCACAAATAATGTGGAACAAATGTCAGGTCAAAAGTCAAGGTCAAAGGTCAATTAAGGTTAATTGAGTTAAATTGTATTCTGAGGTTAAGTTTTTGAATTTTTACTTTATTTCAAAAGTATTCATTTAAATTCTTTGAAACCTATCGTCATTCTTGGAAGGGATTGTCTTCATGTCGCCCTCTTTCAAATGAATACCCAAATCTTATATTTTCATCACATTAACCCTTTCAGGACAAGAATTATTAAAGGGCTAAATTGATCGTATTTCATTCTTCAAATTGGCAACAATAATATTTTTCTTTTGGTGCTATATGGTTCTAATAAGGTGTAATGTCTTTGAAAACAGTAGGTCACCTACTGACAGTTTAACTTGGTTAAGTTTTTGGAACACAATTTCACTCAATTTAAGCTCATAGCATACCAATATCCCTTCTTCTGTCCATTATAGGCTCATGGCTATAAAGGAGTCTTAGGAGTTGCAACCAATACCAATCATGATCAGCTTATTACAGCAGGACTAGGTAAGCATATACACTCATTCCTCAAATGCCAAGCCTGGAGTTTACAACTATCCAATCTTCAGCTTCAGTGATTGTCAAATCATAACTATGTTTCTTGAATGTGTGATGAGAATTGCAATTGTAGTAAGTCTGGAAAATATCAGATGAGCATGAAATCAGTAAACCCCAAATTTGTTACTTTCCTGCAAATTTTCTCTGAATTCAAAAACTCTGTAAAAAAGAAAGAAAAAATGATGAAACGGTTGATGAGCTCAATACAAATGAATTACCCTTCTGAAATTAGTAAATGTGGTGGAGATTATAATAGACTGAAAAAAATATGGTCAAAAGGATATTCTATATATAGGTTGAAAGCCTGAAATCTATACAAACACACATGAGTTTAGAAAGGTAGAAGTGGGCCACTTGGAACAAACTATAAGAGACATGGGCTGATGATGATATTTTCACATGTTGCACCTGTAGTAATGTGATAATGATTAGTGGTAGATGTTTTCCAACTAACAACAGTAGATTAGTGAAGATTGTAGCTTTGATAGCAATTTAACCCAGGGGGAGGACCCGGAATCACCAATTCATTTTTTTGCACTGACATAGAGAATGAAATAGGGAAAATACAAATCCACTATATGTTTTATTTCATTCATTGTTATGATTTATGCAGATAGTATAGATAATCATGCATTTGTTAGTTTTGGAGGCATATTGATTTTTTGTTTGAAATTAAAAGGGTCATTACCTTGGATTTATTGAGCCCTGTTGTGCCACAAGAGAAGAAATTTTTGTCAAACGGATGATCATTTATTACTTCTTTTTATTGGGGTGGGTGGAGGTGATTAGTGTTAGATATCAACACTATATTTTCTGTTATGAAAAATAAGTTGGGTCTGTTGTAGCCATTATAATTCATTTTGTGTCTGTATGTAATCATTTCATTTTACATGTATATTCAAGAATTTAACTAGTTTAACCTCATCCCCATAAGTGTTCTTCAATGTATATGTAGACCAAAATCATCAGTGCTATAAATACAGTTTGAAGCAAAATCTGTGTTTTTACAAATTCTGAATGTGACATCATCATTAAACACCAAACATGAGCTCGTTGTCCAGATTTCATGGCAACATGTTACAGAGAATGAAATCCATATTTTGGTGAACACTATCTTTGTTATTTTTTATTCATATATATGTAGATTGTCTCACAGTTTAGTAGTTTTAGTTGTAGATTGATGATAACCCTTTTCTCTGTACATCATAACATCATTCATAGATTGTGGAATGATCAAAGATGGTAAGTTTATCATTGCACCACATAGAATGTTTGCTGTGGGACTGACAGTTCTCATTAATACAAACACTGCATGATGCTGACACTGTTAATGTACTGAATTATTGAAAGTGCATGAGCAGTTTATGCACAGTATTTGTATATCAGATAACTAGATAAGCTATGCTTGTGCAAGTGAATTTATGTAAAACTGGAAATGAAAATATGCTAAACTTTTCACCTCAACTCCCTTGCAGCCAGCACTCTATTTATGGCACTGTGTTTTACCAGAACCATTCACTCATTCCATATCAACTCATAATTGGTACTTGTACTGGAAATGCACCCCCTTTCATTTTTTAAAGAGGTAAATGCAATGCCGAGTACATGTAGGAGTAAGTACCAAAGCTTGGTACAGTGGTGTCTCAGAAGGTGCCACATGGCTGTACTGATACTGAATGTTTAACACACATTTGCTGATACAAAAAACTTGCCAGAATTTACTGTTTGGATTGGTATCTTGGACGGAACATCTTCTAGAAGAAAACTGCATTTTGAAATGAACAGTTTTCATCTCTATAAAGAATTTCTTTACAGGAGAGGTGAATGAATAAATGAATAAAGAAATAATCTTAAATCTTATACACTGTGTCATATAACTTATTGAAATGAATTTGTATCTACGTGGTGGTTTGCACGATTTGTATTAGATCAGACAAGTTCTTAGGGCGTTTTTATGATTGCCCAGAAGATTTCATTGATTGGTTAAATGGTAGCACAGTTGTGAGGTTAACATGGCATGGAATGTTCTTCACAGAAATACCAAATTCAATTTTTGGGGTCGCTTTGATTTTACTAGACATTGTTTTTGTTATATTTCCTCCACAAACAGTGTAGATATGGTTTGAATATTTAGCAAGGGATGATGTGCTTTACCACAGCTAGTTTTGTAATGGACACACACACTTCCCAATCTACCCCATTCTAATAATATCCTTCCCTGACACCCTACTATGATGAGTGATACTCCTTCCCAGTTTAAATCATCTTCATCCTGTTTTGTCCTTTGATAGTGGTGTCTACTTTAATAATCCTATTCTTTGGTTACATGTATTTCCCATACTTGCAATGCTCACAATTTTTACCACCTTTTTATGCGTATAGGTGGGTACATAGATCTGTGCAGAAATTATCTTATATTTCAAACCTTTAACATTTATTACAAGATACTAGCTACCCCCCCCCCATCAGACCCCATACCCCTTTTCAATCCTCCCTTCACACTATTCCCAAAGTTTGTATTCCCGTTACAAAGCAGTGCAGCACGTGTGATACTTCCCATATTATGCATGCACCAAATGGACACTTGCATGTGTGATGCAGTATAATGCAAGAAAAGATCATAATTTGATAAATCAGCTTGCGCTTTTGAAATGATGATTCCTCTTGAGTATATCCCTATGTGCATACTCAATGTTGATATTTTACAAGGTTTTTAATCACATCCCAACCGAAGTACATAACACTGAGTACATAATACACACAGAGGCGGCGGAACGTCAGGCTCAGACAATGGAAGTGGGGGTCACCTTTTGTTTGGTGGACAAAAGGTGCCCCTCTCCCTCTTCCATTGTCTGAGCCTGACATTTCTCCGCCTCTGAATACACTCTATACTCCCTCTCCCTTTGTTTTTAGCTTCCCCTAGACCTGATATCCCCATATTTTGTTGCTTTTTAATTTTTTGTTTTTGTTTCCTCATTGATACAAATAAAAGCAAGTTTTAAAAGAAGTTTTGCTTCTAAGAAATAGCATGCAGCACATGTTGCATGATTTATTCAGTTTACATACAAGCCAATAAGTGAAAAAGCTTGGGGTTGCAAAAATTGTTTCGACAATATGTAATTTTTCTTCACAGTTTTGTACATTGCATACGTAATCTGCAAATAGAGTGAAAAACACTGACCTGGTAGAAACTGAATCTAGTGTTTGTACAGTGGAAACTCACTATAAGGAGGACCTTGGGACCAGAAAATTACCTTCAAGTTGTTATATCAGGAGTCTTGTTATATTGGAGCTTCTTATAACAAGTTCCACTGTATTGTTACTTGTAGAGTTGCTTCCAGGTAACCAGTGAATGTTAATGACCTGTTCATTTACTATAATTGGTTCAATTCATTTATTATTTTAGTGATGTATAAGAAGCTGAAGACAGTATTCATTTTCTGTTTCAAAAAGTACACAGTAGAGTGTACATGTACATGCAATCAACCAAAACACTCTTATTTTCTTCAGGTCAAGCATCCAAGCATGTGCTTGTAAGTATAAGAGAATGAAAATGTCAAAGGTGATCAAGACTTTATAGTCAAATCCATGAAAATATTTCATTAAAGCATCAAGGAAAAAAAGATACAATATGCATTTCATTTAGCAATTTAAATCATTGTGAAATCATAATCTGATGATATGCTTTGACATTTGCCTGATCTAGATAATGTTATCAAGGTATGGCGAGTGTTCCCCTTTGCTGAGGAGGCCCTGACACCTCTTATGTCTATCTACTGTGCTCATATGCCCCTTCATATGACGGTGATGAAGACCACACTCTGCGTTGCATTCCAGGATCCAAACACCGCCACCTACAGTCTGGTTCATTACAACCTCATCAACAAGAGTATGTATAGGTGTCAGAATTCATGTCTGAGTTGTTAACAACCTCCCTTGTACATAGATATTTTACTTCCATCTTAGATCTTTTTTTTCCTGCTCTTTGTTTGATTTTTCGCCAAATGGACATCCTAATTAATGTGCTAGAAATGTCCCACTTTCAATTATAGAAGTACTGAATGTAGTTTTCCCAACATATTTTTAGAACACAAATTATGTGTATACTCCTTTTAATTGAATTGTTTTTCAACTAGATTTTTGCAGAAAACTATTTTCTTATTCTAAAAAAAATATTTCTAGTATAAACCAAAGTGAAAATACAAGATGACCTTTATTTGTTACAAACCAGCTAAGCCCCTTCACCTGTGAATGATTTTGTTTTAAGTGTAATTAATTTGTTTTTACTTTCATCGGTCATGAATCTAGTAATGATGTTTTTATGTTTTCAGGTCGCAATGATCACAGCCCTGATGAGGACCATATTGATAACATAACTGGTTTAGCCTGTAACCCACGAATGAAAGTCTTTGCTTCTACTAGTGTCGATGGCACCATTAGGATATGGGATGACTATAATAGGCTCATAAGGTAAGAATTTACTATTTCTTCCTATCCACTGTGGTACCCCTTGATTGAGATAAGAATGAACTGTATCTCAAACCCAGTATAAGTGTAAAACTCCACTTAATTCCCATAAGTTTTAGTTTGCAATGTAAAAGAATGGGTTATAGATGTCTTTGGGTAAGACTGGTTATCAATATAGATATTATTTGGTTTGAAATATTTATGTGGACCATTATGACCATTTCAGTTAATAGGATCCTGTGCATATAAAGGTTGGGTTGTTGATACAAAGATTTGAATGTAATCATTATTTTAATTTAACAAATTATTTCCCCATACACATGGATTGGCTTATTATGATGTGAATGAGGTTTCTTAATTTATACTGAATGATACGAAAGTAAAAGAAATATCTGTTTCTACTTATCCATTGATAATTTTTGAGAGAAAAAAGATCTTTAAAAAACTGTTTATGTAACCTTCTCAGTATGTGTCATATTTGATATTATGAAAGCTCAGAATATAAGTGTGTGTTTTCTCTTTTTCTCCTGTAGATGTATTAAGCTGAATGCAGAACCTTATGGTGTAGATTTCTGTAGTCAGCGAGGTGATCTTCTGGTTGGCATTGGTAATCACATCCATCGAATCAACCATGATAGTTGTAAGTTACCCATCTCCCTACAAGTCTTACCATAACAGGACCTAGTTAATCAGTGAACTCATCAACCAATCAGTCAGTCCATTGTCAAAAATTTTGGAAATTTTGTTAGGAATGTACCTGAAGACACTATTATGATATAGTAAAAGAGATTGCACTTATTTAGGAAAAAATTTAAGTGTGTTGCTTAGATTTTTACAATTATTAACAATTTGATACTCTGGAGATATTGATATAAGGGAATGTGTTTTATATCAATGCCAATGAAACTTGAGTTTTACTGAATACTTCTTAGGTATTCCTGTCAAGCTGCCTTTTTAATAATTTATAAATTATAACCATAATATGTTACATTTATATAGCGCATTACATGAATACTTCAATGCACTTTACAATACAGTCAAACCTGCTTTAGCGACCACCTGTATAGAAAGACCACCTGTCTATAAAGACCACAATTTTTGTTTACCTTGAACAATGTTTCTCATTGAAATATGTATTAAAGGAACCTGTCCTTAAAGACCACCTGCTCTTAAAGACCACTTTTCTTGTCTCCCTTCAGTGGTCTTTATAGACAGGTTTCACTGTATTATTTTATGATTTATGATAATATTTTGTTGTTCAATCTAGACATGCCTAAGACGTACTTGCGTAAGATGGTGTCCATGGTTTTCCCTGAGGTACCCACAGAGATACCATTAGAGTATGAGTTAGAGGGTATCAGGGCTCTTACGCCTCTCAGTCATAAGAGACTCAAAGCCGCACACTCATCTCTCTTCAAGTAAGTTGTACTGGGATGTAGACTTACTACTGGTACTACTGTTATCATTTATTTTGTATCCTCAAAGGCAAAGGGGATGCCAGTTCCCTTTTTCATATTTCATTCTCTTTCGTCTAGTCTTTTTATTATTTTCACTCTTCAGGTTTTTTTTCATCACTATCTGTCACTTTTTTTTCCATTATGTTTGCTCTTTTCTAATTGTTCTGTGTAATATATGTATGTTTGTTCTTCTCTTTCTACTTATCTTTCTGTTTTGTCCTTTGTGGCCAACATCTTGGTTCTATGCTCGTGTATGTAAACATTTATAATTCCTATCTCTCACATGAAGTGAGATTATTCACCTAGTCATGCATCAAACTTCTTGCTTTCTGCTCTTCCCTATTTGTTGATCAGATTTGAGCAATTATGCTTCTAGTCATGCCTCAAACTTCTTGCTTTGTGCTCTTCCCTATTTGTTGATCAGATTTGAGCGTTTTGTGGACACTCTCACAGAAGAGGAGACAGAACAGATTACAAAGGAGAAAGAAGAAAAAGAAGAGGTAAGAGATTGGGGAAAGAGACATCAATCAAGCTATAAATCTCTGAAAAATAGAATTAATTATGCGGTTTCATGAATTTTATACTGCAGTGATGGTAATGTAGGTATTATTATAGAATTAAGGACCTCAAGTATATTATGCATAGAAACCTTATATGTTGATTAATAACAGTAATCAGGCATGTGAAATTTCCGCGTTTACGCGAATTTCCGCTTTTTTAAAATCATTTTCTCGCGTCTTTTTTTCACTTTCCGCGTTTTTTTACTCTCTGGGTAATGAAAAACACAGTCTAGTCTCGTACCATGCTTTTTTTCAAAATATAAACGTATTTTGAGCTGCTCATTACGAGCAATTATTATTCATGTCTAAAAACGCCTGGTAATAGAGACTATCCAATCCGGTATTCTGGTTTCACGCAGCAGTGCACTGCTAAGCAGCCACGCCGGGCTAGCAATCGAGTGGCACGGGGAAGCTCTGGGGGCGATAGCCGGTCTCGCATGTATCGCGCGGCGTTGGTCAAGTTGCTTCAGCTGCTAGCTGTGTCTTCGAGTGGTACTTCGAGCGGGACTTCGAGTTCGTTTGGATAAATTTCTTCCACGTTTCCAACACAGTTATGCACCATCTTGGTACTTGTTTTGAATTATTTACTGATGTGAACTTCACAAGAGGAACTTAAATCATGGCTTCTACTTCCAAGGATCAAAATTATGTAGAGCGGGGCTCGCGTGATGATAAGGCATCAATTGACAAGAAAGACCCTCTCGTTAAAGAAATTAGTATAGTAAACAAGAAAAGTAGTAAAAGCATATACATGTAGTCTGTGAGTACCATATTAAAAACTGAAGTAATTTTGAACTGTGAGTGTGAATGTTTGATACTTAATACAATAATATGTGTGTGTATTTGTGTTAGCGTGCAAATTTATTAGTGTGTCAATTATTTGTGTTTTTCAAGAAAAATATAATTATTATAATTAATTATCTATCAAATCATAACACACCTACCCAGATACAGTTAATCCTAAGCCTGAATTTCCTCTCTTGGTATGCACCAGATTGCACAATTTCAAGTTCAAAAACTGCAAAGCTCCCTACCGTGGGAGGGGGTGTCCCCCCTCCCACACCCTCCCCCCGCTCGGTCGCTCCGCTCCCTCGCAATGTCACTAATTTATTTTCCTCTTTTTTTTTCTTACCTCACTCACATTCCTGAGTAATGTAGAACAAGAAACTTGGGCTTGCAATAAACATTTTTTAATTTTGGAAGTGGTCCGGGGCCGTCTTATAAAGAGTTGCGATTGTTTCAAATCAATCATAACTTGATGTCAATCACATCTTCTATCTCTTTTGTACAGATTTGCAATTGATTTGCAGTTGATATCAATTATTTGAATTCAATTGCAACTCTATTATAAGACGGGGCCCAGGTTTACGAAAGATTCATGCTGAAATGAATTAATCATGCTTGTCATAACATTAAATTTTTGCAATATGTGACAGTTTCTTGCTGTGAAAACAGCTGTCTTTAAGAAGACGGCTTCTGGTTAAGTAGTAATTAGTAGTGCTGGTGTCGGCATGGAAAATCTATGTCGCCATGTCGCAATAAAATTAACGCCGATGTCGACATGTGTCGACATCTGGACATGAGTCAAACAAGTCTAAACTCGGGTCGCTCCCGTAGTGACCGTACACTATTAAACCAGAGTTACCCGACACAAATTCACAAGAGCTTTACATGGAATACATGCACTATGTCCTCACGGGCTCACACTCGCAGTCATACTCACTTACAGTTCTCAAAGATGCACACTGTCAACTATTTGCCCCCAAATTTGTTTTGTATGATCCAATTTATCAAGCATTAATGAAAGTCATGCGGTGCGAGTCAGCTAGTGTCGCATATCTAGGCATGTACATGTACGTAATGTATACCGGTCGTCGCAGCTAGATACGCAGCGATCGTGTCGCGCGCGCGCTGCTAATGCATATGTGAAACAAATCACGTATGCGCGCACGACGCCACGGCGAGGTACATGTAAAAAGACCCATTTTATGTCGCCATCGGAGCATGCGTGTCGACATGTCGGCAAAGTCCAAAACCAGTACTTTTGTCGCCATAGTGGCGACATCAGGCGTGTCGATACCAGCACTAGTAATTAGTAATGCAATTAAGCAGTAAAGATCCACAAACAGCTACACAAATATGCCTTCTATCATAGCATTTCAATGACTGTTTTTCCCCCACCCAGGCATACGCTCAGCTGGCAGCCAGAGAGGAAGAGTTGCGGAAGCTACGAGATGGTGAATTTGAGTTCTCTAAGGCCAGTGCCATTAAGAAGAGCACATCAGCTGCTAACAGGATCAAGAACGAGGGCTTCCGGAGCTATTGGGACAAGGTCCATCTTGAGACCCAGAGACCAGACATTCCAGACTACGATGATTGGGACCTGACCAGGCCCATTGTTGACTATGACCCAGAGAGACAGTGGATGCCAGAGAGAGAACCTGTAGGGTTCTTCCCAGACCCATCCCTTGCAAGATGGCCTCATCGTAGACATGGACAGCTGAAACCTATCGTTGTATGTCATCTTGCTTTTGTTTTTAGTAACATCCTGTTTTCCATAATTGATTGATTGATTGAAATCCATAGGAATGTTCCAAATTTACCCTTTTAATCTTTGCTTCATGACTATCATGACACTCATGATTATATTTTAAAGAAAAAATTACTAAGGATATAAGATTACCTGGCAGCAACATAACATTTTATGACAATGCTTATGGCCTCTTAAAGGGGAAGTTCACCCCAAAGATTACTTGAGTTTAAAAAATGCAGAAAAAATAAAGAAAAATATTGGCGAAAGTTTGGACAAAATCCGTTAAAGAATAACGGAGTTATGGACTTTTGAAGTTTTGATTTTGTGACGTCACATGCGAGCAGCTCCTCCATTATGTAATGTAATAAATATTCCATAAAATACAGTTTTCTCAGAAAATTTAAAATATTTTCGTCTGTGCATTTGATATATTGTCAGAAATGTTATTCAATACTAGATTCTGAAAAGAAACAATATTAATTTATCGTGGAACGTAAAAAAAATGCGAATATATGGAATATTTATTACATGACCAATGGGCAGCTGCTCGCATGTGACGTCACGAATCCAAAACTTTAAATACTCATAACTCTTTTATTATTTGACCGATTTTCATCAAACCTTCGCCAATATTTTTCTTTATTTTTTCTGCATTTTTTAAACTCAAGTAATCTTCAGGGTGAACTTTCCCTTTAAAGGCATGCCCTTTTCTGGGCCAGCAATGATACCTTCACTATCACACCTGTTATCTTTGTCAGTCAATGATGTTCATATTTTGTCTTCTATTGTCTAACCACTAAGGATGATGAGCTTTCACATGAAACCTTGATCTGTGCATGTGAAGTAAGTAGGCCTAGTGCATACCCTGCCATTGATTCTCCTTCACCCCCCCCCCCCCAGCAAACGCACTCGGTTGCTTGCATGTCATCCACTTTTCCATGCAGAAACCAAGGAAACCATATGACCTCTCATGAGGCAAATTTGTTCTGGTGGACTTTTGGGCAGTTCTGTCACAATGAGGCTGTCATTTCACTCCTTCATTGATGCAGTCATTGTAGGAAAAGAGTTTTATTTTTGTTATCTGCAAATGTTTTTTTTGTTGTTGTTTGGTCTTTCTTATGAAGTGGAAGACAGGTTGAAGACATATGGAAGACCTTTATCAGTCTTGATTTTTTAGTGGTGCCAGGCCATCCCTCTCTCTCTCTTTCTCTCTCTCTCTCTTTCTCTCTCAATCTCTGCTCTTTATGATATTGTTTGTCTTCCTATATTTGTGAGAATATGTGTGTGTGTTGGGGGATGGTGAGCAATTTTTTTTCTCATAAAGAGGTTCGTACATATGCATTCTTTTTTAGACCATTGTTGTTCTTTTTTATATTTTGAGTGAAGTGAGAAGTTTTATACTTCATTTTTAAAGATTTCATCTTACCAAGAGAGGGGCTATTCTTAATTCTTCCGAGCCTTGTTATTTTATTTTTTCCCTTACTTTTTGGCAGGGGTCATCCTCTTATCACAGTAATATTATTTTGCTGTATGACATATAATATTTTCAGTTTTGATCTGTTTATTTTGTTAATTCTAGTCCCATTTCAAATGGTCCCTATTGGAATAAAGAATTTTATTTCCCAAATTCATTTGAAATTCGATTGATAACAAGACTTTGAAATTTACCCTGCTTAGCTTCCATTAAAACAAGAGGAAAATACAAACACTTGAGATACCCCATCTGACAGTCAGGAAAATGGGGAAAAAACTTCTACCATGGATTGTCATTTATGGAATTTGTGAAGATGTGTCATGATTATAAACATAGATTTTCTGTAATTGATTACTTCCAGGTTGATAAGAATAAACCAATTAAAGCAGTAGAAGATGAAGGAGAAGGTGATGCTAAGACGGTGGAGAAGAAAGATGAAGGAACAATGATGTCAAGAATTGAAATGGATGATGATGAAGAGGAGAAAGACAAGGAGGAGGAGGAGGAGAAGATGGAAACTGATGGGAACCAAGCTGACGATGAGCAGGAGGAGGAGAATGCAGAGGAGCTGATAGAAGAGAAAATGGACACCAAGGAAGAAGAAGAAGAAGAAGAAGAGGAGGAGGAAGAGAAGGAGGATCTTCCTCTACCGATTCATCCCAGAGGTTTCATTCCTAATTCTGTACTCGTAAGACTCATCTGGCCTCCCGAAGAGACGGCTAAAGTAATGGAGGAGAGATACCGCCCTCCTCAGCTTGATGAAGATCAGCTTGCTCAAGTTGCTGCACACAAGCAGGTAAAAAAATCTTTTGAATATTATTCATTTCTTAATTTAAATTCCCCCTAAAGTTCTTAATTTTAGAATGTTTGCCGAGAGTCAGAGGGGATGAACTGTTATCACTGTACAGGAGTCTCTCTGGCTCTCAGCTAACAAAAATATTGCTTTTGTTATGCATGGCAGAGTGTATTTTAACTGTTGTGTGTTATATGTTGTACATTTTTTCATATGTTTGTTTTGACTTTATGTGTTTGATTAATATATTTTACCTGGGATTTTTCAGTTGATTAATAGATGAATTATCCATTGGTTTATTGAAAAAAGCATGTTCATTTTAATTAAGCTTTGTTGTTTGTTGGCATTAATAACATACTCAAATTCTGAAGAAATGCAGTGATGACATGGCTGCTTACATATAAGATACCAAAGGAATACTGAAGATATCATAAGATGCAACCTTCAAATGATAGAATGATAATTGATTTTTAAAAAATGATGATACTGATTTCCTATCATAAAAAGGTTTGTGTTGTTTGTAAGTGTTCACTTCTATTTTGTAAAATATGTTTTATTTTCTTGCAGTTTATTGCTGAAACAGAAACAGAGGTGAACATTTTGTTTCATGTGAAGCACCTTTCACTTACTCTATTACTACCCCTCTTTTTCCCCTAGTACAGACTTGCATGCACAGAGTGATTCACATATAAAGAAATACACATCTAGCTCTTTTTGTAGTCAAGTAACTTAGAATCAATCAGTATTTCATCTTGGATGTGATATCCTGTCTTTCAAAACATTTCCTTCCTACAATCATTAGTTCCCTAGCTTTACAGATGGCTTCTTACTTCTATCATTTTGCACATATTTATTCTGAATTTGATAGAACAAATGAGTCCTCCAGTGAAGGCTTCCATTTAGCCTCTAAACTGGAGCTTAGATGGTATTTTCATTGAAAATGCTATCTATTACCGGTATGAAAATGTGTCAACTGGTAAAAAGAATAATTTTGTTAGGCTTATTGTGGATTTAGGTGTGTACCTACTACCTAGAATACATCCATAGTTTTAAAGTATTTTATTTCGTTGCCAGTTGCCTCCTGACAAATATGTCATGAGTCGGGATTGGAGGAAAAAAAATCACAATCTGGAATATTTTCCTTTTCATTTTAGACATTTTAATTATTTTTCTGTCAATATATATAATTTCATTATTTTCTCCATTTATTGTGTTATTTGATAAAGTGCATGAAACACAAAAAAATATTTATTCATTCATTTCTTATTTGATAATATGGCTTGCTAACCCTCTCCTAGATTATCAAACAATGAATGTACTCAATTACATTCTTACTTTGACCAGTATGATTGTCCTTCATGTAAGACAAATGGTCAACTAATATAGTCTTGTCACAAATAAAAACTCACACCAGCACACATGCAACAAGCCCTTTTTAGGTTCACTAGACTATAATGTGATCACAAGTGATGATGCTTATATTGTCCACCTTTCACAGTCTGCAGTTGATATTATCAGCAACAGCACATGTAGTCACTAGCTAGTAACTAGCATGTTATGACAATGCTACTTGACTTTCAGTGATTTTTCTTTTCAGTTTGTACCTTCAATTTTAGTGAATGCATTGATACACATACACATACACAAAATTGCATGTTGTGAACTTAAAACCAGCACAATTAGCCACTTAAAACCACAAATGCAATATGTCTTTGATATTTGCATTGCTCATGATTTGTTATGATCTTTATTATTCAACTTTCAGTCAAACATAATTAGTGCACTGATCTGCATTACACAATATCCAGAGGTTTCTTGCATAAATAGTTGCGATTAAACACAAGAGAATGCCTGTTTCTAAATTATGTAGAAACGCATCTTGATTTCTGACAATGTTTTTTAGGATATATCATTAAATTAATCTTATATTTTGACTAAAATACTAATATTGCCCATCTGATGATAAAAGCATAAGATTACTTTTTAGATTAACACAATCTTCCTTTCCTACTTCTTAACTTCCTGTGTTCTCTAAATAAACTTTTATTCATGTTTGCCAAAACATAGTATACCTGCCAACTATCCCTATTTAACAGGGACAATCCCGATTTTTGGTAAAAGAAAGAGCCACTTCTACCACTGTGTCCCTATTTTTGCAAAAATCTGAATGTAGTAATATATAAAGGTAACCCAGAAATGTCCCTATTTTTAGCCTCTGCCTTGTCATTTGTCCCTATTTTGGGGGTTTTAGGGTTGGCAGGTCTGTAGCATACTAAAACATGGTGTATTAGAACCAAATGTAGGTGTTAACATCTTCATAACTTATAATACCAGTACTAAAACTCTTTGTGTATATCAAGTGTTTCTGCATAATTTAGAAGCAGGCATTCTCTTGGAAATCTTCTGTACCTAAAATGCTGTTAATATATATGACAAATGCTCTGATATATAGGGACCTACAATTGAGGAGCGAGTCCAGCGCTCCAAAACGGCGCTCAAGTCCAAACCCAGATTTGGAAAATTCAAAGTTGAAAGGAGTGAGGATTACTATGATTTCTGGAGTATATACGGATGGAAAGTATGTTTACTTCCAAAACATCACTTCCAAACATTGGGCGCTCCATCTTCTGTTTCAGTTGACATATTGTGCAAAATTCATGGCAATACATTAGCACTGTTTGTTTTATATGTGGTGTGTTACCATTGTTATTCATTTACTAAAGATGAGGAAAGCAGATGAAAAAAAGAAAATTATAAGTATTTTATGATTCAAACTAGCTCTCAAAAAGTTTGGAAACTTGCATAGTTACAAACAAAAGTAAATAAATAAACATGTCTTGCATTCTACTCTTTAACTGATTGGTTCATGGGAAGTAGACTTTTCAACTTTAGTCTTGGAAAGTTCACCTCATTAGGAGATTCCATATTCTGCAATAATTTCTTAACACTTCTGTTTAATAGATATAGGTCAAGCAGAAGACCTCTTTAGGGCCCTCTTTCATAAAACTTGTTATCAAAAACAAGTTGCATTAACTGTTATAGGCTACTAAAAGCCTCGCATCTGATTGGCTAAGAGCAGATTTGTCATAGAAATGTGGCAGTTGTTACTGATAAGTTTTATGAAACATGGCCTTGATCACTGATATTACTTTGACTTAATAGGACATAGACATGTTACTTGTTTCCACCTCACGAATTCAATGTACACATTAATCTATTTTATGTTTGTGAACATAAGGAGTCACAGTCTGTGTTTTTTTTATGCAGAAAAGTATGTAACTATGTAGTACTAACAGTAAATCATGATATTTGACTAGTAACATGAAATAACTTGTTCAATTTGTTTACTTGTAGCATAGCCAGTGTATATTTGTTTGGTTTATTTGTTTTTCATATTACAGCAAGATTTTGCCTGTTTTGACCAGTATATTGAATTTCTTTAATCATTTCTACATATATATATATATATATATATATATATATATATATATATATATATATATATATATATATATATATATGAATAAATGCAATGAATAGAAAATGTGGGTACCATTTGTGTATGCCTACATGCTAGAATAATTTCCTAATCATTTATATATATTGAACATTTAATCTTCACTCATGTCTCACAAATGCATGATATTCACATGTGATTATTCTGTTCACAAAACTATATTACATGTATCTGCCTCACCTTTTTGTTACCTGTAATGTCAATCACTTTTGTTAAAGAAATTTACCATATCATATTTGTTTTTCACCCATATTTGTGTATGATCAGTGCCTATAATCAACGTCAAAAAAATAATTAAAAAACAGAGAAAAAGTTGTTCAGATAAAAAAGGAAGACATTTCTTCGTTCTTTGATTTTTGTTACAAAACAGTTCATTATTTACACAATGATTTGATGATGAAAATGAAATATTGTTCATGAATTTTATAAATGAAAACAGTTGATGAATGTGGGAAATACTGATCATACATGATACATTATTGCATGAATTTAACAATCACCAATCAAGATCAAGGTTACTATCATTACTGGATAAAAGAAGGATGCTGATTGGGTGATTGGAGGAATGTTTTGATTTGTTTATGCAATGGATGGTCAGGATTTTACAATCATCATTTGAGCCAGATTCATATGACCATTGCAAAGTTACCCTTCCATGTTGCATTATTAGTCTACTCACTTTTCTCCTTGACTTCTATTTATTTTTTGCATACTTTCATTGGAACAGCGAGTCATAATTTGGTCTGAGGAAGAAGAGGTATTTTTTTTGCACAAGTCAGAGAAATGTGCTCGTGATATTTTGTTTTTCAATGGACATTTTTTTAAATATCTTTTTTTTTTCTTTTTTTGGGGTACCTTTTTTAGTCTGTGGGCTGTGGGTGCATGTTGTTTCACTAATTAAAAGTAAATTGTAGGTATTTGTAGGTATGTCCCAAAATTTCTTTATTCAATGTTCATATGAATACAAACTGAAGTGGATTTTCCTTTTTTTTTCTTTGTGTAGTACATGTAAATTTTAATGTTCAACGAGCTTTATAGGGGGGTTTACCTTTCAATCAAATTCTCATTTATGGAACTTCCTATGAGATCTCATAATTTGTTCCTATTTGCAAAGGGGATGTGACTTCAGTCTGAGATTCTTTCTAAACATGAAATATATTATTCACAATATTCTTCAAATTCTCCTTGTAATCCAGTTGTGGTCTCAATTTTGTATGTAAAACTTACCTTGAATTTCATAAAATTTAACGTGGATGTAGTAAGATGATAACATGTTTGTTTAACATGTCTTTGTAACTTCTATTGATTTGAATATTTCTTTGTTCCCTCTTTAAATCATTAATACTCTGTTTTTGGAGTGTCCTAACTAAATTTTGATTTACATAGTTCCAACAAAAACAAAAATATTAGTAGTAGAAATTTTGGTTAAAAATTGTCTGAGTTAAAGAAACAATCTGAACATTTATGTTTTTTGAACATTTTAATTCTCAATTTTGTTCTCAGTCTGATATCTGTGGCCCTTAATACCTTTAAAATGAATCATTTAAAAAAAAATGTATGCCACAGAATCAATGTGAAGCAAATAAAACTTATAGACATACATTCCGTTTTTGCTGCTGTTATCATAGTGATGCCCCCAATAACTTTTGCTGTACATGTAGACCAAAATTGTCTAGTGTAAAAAATGTTGCAGAATAATGTGTGAGACTTGAGATTTTATTTGCATATGGATGATGCAAATTAACAGCAAAGTATATAAGGATCCATGTTCAATTAGGATTTTGTATTTAACATAGGGTGTATGTGTGTTTTGCACAGTTCAGAGTGGTTTTCTGCACATTTGTTTGTTTGTTTATTGTTCCAATTCTTCAAAAATGATTCAATACTGAGATAGACGGCAAACTTTGTGCTGGTCATCAGATATTCAGGCAGTAGTAAAATCAGGACAAATATCTTGGTCCTAAACTTTCAGAAGCTGATATTCACTGTTAAAAAGTTTATTAACATTAACAAATAATGGAATGAAATTGAAATTGCAACCTGGTGTTCAAAACTCCTGATAATTTCACTTTCAAGGTTGTGTTCCCTTTAAAGAAATCCTAACTACCAAGCTTGCTCCTTACCCTATTTTAACTTCCTATTGTAATTGACGATCTTTCTTTCCCTGTCGTTCAGTAAATGCTCTTAACGTCTCTTCTTCAAGTAACTACCATATCATTTGCTTAAGAATCAGAAAGATGTTAACTCTCTATATATAAAAGGATATAAATTCCTTCTGCATTTCAGCAGATGACATTATAACAGCATTGTGTTAAAAGCAAAACAGCACTTCCTGTAGTTAATATAAGGTTTGATATTTAGCAAAGATGAAAACTCCACTCCGTAAAGCTTTATATTTTTTATATCATTTAAACTGATTCCATATCTTTCCATTTTTTTAGTAATCATTAATGTTTAACATTGAAATCACAATACATATGAAGAATACAGCATTAAGAGGATGGTGTGACCCTTACATAAGCAATAAGATATCCCCTTTAACTGTCAAAATGAATTGAAATTCAATTACTGTATAAGCTGTTTTTTTCGCGTACAGATATTTTCGCGATTTTGGACTATGTAGGGAAATTCGCGAGGGTTTAATTTCGCGATTTTTGTGATGTTTTTGTTACTATAAACAGCCATATATTGAAGTGGAAATTTTCGCGAGGACCGACTCGCGAAAATCGCGAAAATAAAACCACCGCGAAAATAACCACTTATACAGTAACATTTTGTATACTTCTTCTTATTCCTTGTATTTGAAACTGATTTCACTTTCTTGAACACAGTGAATGCAACCACTTTATGATAATATTCTTTCTTTGAAACTTTTGAATGAAAAACCACTTTGATAATAACAGCATGTTTTGGAAATGCAGTTCACAAAACCCCTAACAAAATAACCCAAGAATTGAATCATTTGTTAAGATAAATTTTGGTTTTTGCCACGCAATGCACTCAGGAGACTCCATTGCCAGATGGAAGCAAACAGGAGGTAAAAAATAGAATCAAGCTCTTTATGTTGCTTGAGTTGCATGTAGTGCATGTTTTAGAAATGTAGATCGAAGTGTGTCTGAAATAGGACTTAGTCATAGAAGATGCCATAGATTTCCTGTAAAGAAAAAAATGCTTTGGTATATTACTTTAGACTGATGAATAGAAATGTCTTAGATGAAGTTTAATATGTTTAATGTCAAAGCATTTCCATGTAATGTGCCAGATGAATTATAATTTTAAAATACATGTAATAATAATAATAATAATAATAATAATAATAATATCTTGTTTAATGTTTTCCCTGAGGGCCTTGAAATCATACTGCATGCTTGTACAATATAGCATGTACAATGTAGGTGTTTGCTACTCCATGCATATTAATAGTAAAACTAATACGAATGTATATAAGATTACTTCAGATAACTTCAAATTACTTCAAATTACTTCAAATGCATAAAACTTATTTTAGAGGGGGGGGGGGGGGTGATGGGGTAAATTATACATTTTTGCGTTGAAAGAACCACAGCTTTCAAGAGCATTATCCATAGTGTGCATTAGCTCTTCTTAATCTAGAAAATCTAGAAATTCTAATATAACTTAGAAAAATACTTTATTTGCAGCATGCAGTGTTTAATGTCAAAGCTTAATTTCTATTTGTAATATAGGGGGCTAGTTACCTTTCCTAAGTCAAGAATAATAACTGTTTGACTGAATGATAATGCTTTTTAATGGTAGAAGTTTTAAGATACGTTCCTGAAGTTTGTTTCTTTCCTTTTGAAATTTTATTAAATGTTATTTAGTAGTAATTCCTTGTCACATGTTCATTAGAATATGACATCAATGCCTGTTCAACCCATCTCTCAAGTATTATTTTCATTTCCATGAACATTATACAATGTGTTTTAATGTTAGTGGAGTTCATCAGACTTCTTGTATATGTCATAGCATCAAAAGTCAACTTCATTCCTGTGTAGTCATTTATGTGTTCTGTGTTATCTGTTCATAAATGTAGCTCTAAGCTACATGCAGCTCACAATTGCAGTTTTAGTTTCATATCACTTCTAAATTCATCTAAGGGAATCTTTTTCTCCAATATTCATCCAGCATTTATATATCATACATGTAGCATGCTGCTCTTATATATGTATATGAATTAATGATTAACTTCAGTATCTATCATTGAATATTTAGTTTTGTCTTCTATACTGTAACTTATAAATTTGCCCATTTTTAAAAATAATCAGTGAAAATGTGATGTTAGCAATATGGCAATCTTGCATTAAAAGTTAAAGTACAAAACCACCATTCAAAATATAGCTGAAAGGAAGTTGCTTACTGGTAGTTCGAAGTGATATATGGAACTTCTATTAGAAGTTGCAGAATTTGGCTTGTATATAGAACTTCTGTTCGTTTAAAGAAATTCAAGTATTAGTTAATAAGTTGATAAAAATGTTTAAAGTATTGTACAGTGAATCCCCCTTTTTTCCTTCCTACATGAAGAATGTGCCCCAAACCTGCAAATGTCATATTGTTCTACATTTTTCACAATACTCATCTACTTTGGTTGAATTTTTCTTCCATAAAATCAACTCGTATCTTAGGATGTCGATAAGAAGAAGTCTGTGGACGATCTGGACTTCGGTCCCCCGTCCACCTCACACCTCGCCAAGAGGTTGGGCATCAACATTGAGGAACCCACCTCACCAAAGGACCTAGAGGTAGAGAAGGACCCCACCCCTACCCCTCCTCCTACCCCACCCCCAGAGGAGCCAAAGGAGGAACCCGTCAAACCCCCACCCAAGAAACACACCAAGATGAAGGTAGAGAAACTCATCTCCAAACCTAAGACACCACCTCCCAAGGAGCCGACGCCCACTCCTCCTCCACCACCGACACCCTCACCGCCACGCCCTCCTACACCCTTGCCACAGTTCATCACACAGTTTAAAGGATCAGAGTGGTTTGAGCAGTACTTTCCTAATGCTACAAATAGGGTATGTTTCCATTCATTTGTTCAAGGTTATTAATGTAGTGTTACTATGAAAATATTATTATGCATCCTGATTAACCCCCCTTTTGAATAAACAAGCAAAATGTTATATCACTTTGGGGATAGGGGTTTTATTCCCAATCTAATTGTAAGAGAGGATAAAGTTGAAACTTAGGGGGTACAGTAGGGTAGCATAATCAATGCAGTTATTAATTTAATAGTGAATTGTACTCCACTGTCAAATGTACGGATGTGGACATCTGAAAATCCTTTTTTTATCCCCACAACTTTCACCAACACTGTGCATTTCCTTTGATCATGTGATTAGTGCTGAATACACATGTGATTCAAGATTCAAGATTCAAGAACTTTATTGTCTGATTAAAAATACAGAAATTCGTCCTCCACTGGCAAGAAAGTTGACAAAACAAGCATAAAAAATTTAATCAATTCTAGAAATAAATTAGTTATATGATTCGATGAGGAATTTTTTAATACATAATGATGTTATAACTTATTAATCTCTCTCCACTGATATTTATTCTCAATATTTTAATATTCTTAGACATTCCCCAAGCCGTGGACAGTAAGTGCTTTCGTCACCATGCTCCTTCGTCTTCTGAAGATTGCAGACTATGGCATGAAGACTCCCATCCTCTATGCCATCCTGACACTACATCAGCAGGATCCTATCCCTAATGCTGAGACAGTTTTGGATCTTATTCTATCCATTCTCAGTAAGAGTAATGGACCAACTTGCCAGGATGAAGATCAGAAGGTTTGTTGTTTTTTATTGTTCAGGGGGGTGATTCACTAACTGGGATCGATATCATTCCTAAAATCAATTTTCGGGATTGATTTCATTCCCAGCTTAAAATTAATTCCACCTTACTGATTCACTAAATCGCTTTTAGGATGGAATCAATTTTATCATGAATATATATGAGCGCAAATGAATATTTACGAGCGCACTCATTCCAACCAATCAACGTACTCAAATTTCAGTCACCGCCCCTCAGTCACCCGACCTAATTCTCTACTTAGCGCGTAGCTAGTGTGCGTTACCTAGCTACTGCATTAATTGCGCGCACGCATCGACTGGACATACACAGGGCTAGGGCCTATGGCTAGGGCAATGGGCGTGCAGGCAGGCACAGCGTAGCCGCGCCCAGGTACTAGGTTGGGGCGCGGGCGGGCATGCAGTGGAGTGACCGTTTGTGATTGTTTAGGAGCGATCCGGATCACTCCCAACCTTAAAATCAATTCAGAGGCTGGAATCAATCCCAAATACCTTAGTGAATCAGTCACTAAAAGCGATATCGCTCTTAGGATGGATATTGTTCCTAAAATTGATTTTTTTCTTATTTGGGATTAATTTTAGCTGTTAGTGAATCACCCCCCAGAACTAATACTACTATACAATCAATCCTTTTCATATTGATTGATCTTTTCCCCCTAGAGGCCAGATCCCAGTTACAAACTATGTTTTGTCAGTTATTGTGAATGATAGCATCTATTCTGCTAAGTCCACTGTGGATACATTATTTGTTGCTCTGATGGATGTGCCTCTGGCAAGCTTTTCAGTCCTTGTGAGCAACTTTGATAGAAAGTAATTATGTACCATTTGAAGAAATTATTAAATTGGTCTTATTGTCTCCAACTTATTTTTGTTCCTTCTATCAGACTCTAATAGTTACAAAATTGGACACATGATAGACAATCTGGGTACATGAAGATTTTATATTGAAGATATTAATCTCCACTGAACTGTACTCTTAAATTGGCAACATAGTTATGCCAAAATGGAGCTTTCCCCTGAATGCAATACAGATCGAATTATTTGGATAAGAGAAAGTCATATTTGGTCATTTTTGTTTTCAGGGCATCGGGAGAGTATTAGCCCCATCTATGCCCTGATGTATAAAAAATAACTAGCTGAATTCTTCATTTTTAAATTATGTTACATACATATGCTGTAGTACTGTTAATGCAGAAATATTGGCGGTACATTAATTTTTTGCAGATTTCGCGCTATTTTCGGCAAGCGTGAATTCTAGAGCTCGCGAAAATATTAGCCTGATTTCCTATGCGGGTTGAATTGTGCGCTTCAGCACATTAATATGTGTGTGTGTGTCCAATTCATTTATGAGCACGTGCCGTATGCATTTGAATGGACTGCGTGTGTGTAAATTAATAAATGAAGTGGGTGTACATACAAGCGTGTAATTGTGATGCACGAATTTAGGAACCCGTGAATATGTTTTGGGGTCGCTCAGCGCGAAAATTTAATCGCGCGAAAATAACAGCGTTTACAGTATAGGAAATTGAATATCATGAGAATTTAGGAACAGATCCAAGATCATCTCTTTTCCTTTTCTTTTTGTAAAGATTGATTTCTTAAAGATCATTATTTAAAGCAGGTGTTACATTTCTTTTTCTATTTATCTAATTTTTTTCACAGGACTTTATAGTTGCCAGTCTGCATTTCATCAAAGCATATGGCAAGTTTAGCAAGAAGGTGGTGGTTGAGATCATGGTTGAGTTTGTTGATGGTGACAAGATGGTCAGGTAAGGGTAGTCCATTTCTTTGGTTGTGCCATTTGTCAAAATAAATGTTGCAGTTTGGTTTTAAAAAATAGTAGTAGAAAATTAGTTGTGTGTGTGTGTGTGTTTTTTTTTAAACAAACAAGTCTATAAATCCATTTTTTAAATTCTATTTTTGCCTGATACCAAATCTAATAAGCAATTTTAAGAAGCATTGTTGCATAATACTTAGTTCAAACAGACCTTGTCCTAGTTTTTCACTTGTAATTTTGTGTGAATAGTGCTAACAGATGCTTTTTACTGTTCTTTTTTAATGATTTGAATTAGTGAATTAATTCTCTATAATGATAATAATAATGATATGGACTTGAATGCCAACAAATCATGAGAAGTAATCCCATCCAATGCAGTGCAAATGGTATTTCATACTTGTGAATGAATCCTCGTGCAAATCCAGGACATTATATGGTAGTCTAGCTTTAAAGAGATGAGTTTGTTTTTGTTTGACTCTGCAGAGAGATGGCTCATGATCTGTTTGTACACATGGGACTAGAAGATGCTCATAACTACTTTGTAAAAGAGCTTGATAGCTGGGATGTATGGGGTATGGAAGAAGAAAGTAGAAAGAAAGAAGTTAGAGAGATGGCGACTATGTGGCTAGATCAGTGGATGTCATTGTTTAAGGTAAGAATGTAGATGATATAAGATGCTAGATAGGTGGGATATATGAGGTATGGAGGAGGAGAGTAGAAATAAAGAAGTCAGGGAGATGGCAACAATGTGGCTAGCTCAGTGGATGTCATTGTTTAAGATAAGAACAGTATGCTGCATTTCTGACTAGTGCAACAGATCTGAATTTTAAGGCTTTCCAGTGTGATCATGATCTGTTCTAGTATGCAGATTAAGAAAAAACTATTCAGTCACTGAACATATTAACTACACAGAAAAACATCCTGACTCTATTTGAAAACATCCTGATTTTTTTTTCTAGGATGTTCTCAAGGTTTTTCTAATGCCTGGAGAAATGATGTGTATTTCTTCTTTAAGTACTTATTTCCTTTCCTAATGCCTTGTCTATTTGACCTACCCAAGTTATTATAGTACCCATTGGTGAGGCAGCATTGCATAGTTCTTAGTATCCACGAAGTCGATTTTTAGGGCAGCTAGCTTGGATAGTATAATATCAAACTTGCTATTCACCTGCTGAGAAAGCGAGAGGATCATTTGTTTGAGCTCACAAATTCTGGTCTCTGGTGGCGTCATGGGCGTGGCAGCCGCACCAGCCGGCTCGGGCGTCCGTGTCGTGGAGAGCAAGTTGTATAAATCGGTAGTGTCTCCTTCTACACACTTCTTCTCCTCCATTTCAACAAAAATCTTCTTCTTCTGTTGTCTAGTTTGTGTGCCCATGCTGTCGAAATGTTTGGAGCAAAAATTACTAGGTTTGTGGCTCAAAATAGAAGGTTATATCGGTCAGAAATTATTAGTGAGGTTTCGAGAGGTAGCTAAACGTGTGCTTAGTCCGCCATGTCTACAAAATGTGCATAGTTACCTGCATTCTCTCTCTTTCTCTCTGATTATACTCCTAGTTTCTATTTATTACGTATTTGCATTGATTTCATAAGCTTCCCAAATAAGATGGAAAGCAAAGAATTCTTGCAAACCACCTAATGTCATAATGCCTTATCATTTCTTGTCACAGGGCCACCTGAAGAGGTCTATAGAGCAGCTACAAAAAGGCAAGCTCACAGGGAAGATTGCCCGTAAGAGAAGCATTGGAGGTAGTAAGACAACCGGCTCTCCTACTAAGAGAACTCTTAAACAACCTGTAGAGGTAAGTTATCTCTATCAACATACCCCCTGTTTCTCAGATGCAGGGCTTACCAATATTGTAATAATCCTTTGAATGTCCAGTTTTTTTTATATAGTCTTCTACAGTTACAATATACAAAGTACAAGCTAACATGTGGTTATGATAATGTTAATATAATGACATGGTCTTATTTTCCCAGGGTAGCCTCATCATTAATAATGTTCTTCCTGAGGGCCCTGCAATCATACTATTACCCCAGCTGTAGCCTGCCTTCAAGGAATTTTCCTCCCACCTCCCATCTACCAACCTTAATATGTAATAGGCATGTAAAAGCTCAATAAACATAAACATCGGTTAATTTTGATTTATGTATAAATATTTTGATGGTATGAATGGTAGGTTTCTTTCGCACTATAAAGAAAGAACCTTCATTTTTATATGAATCCTGATCAATTCATTGATTTCACATTTTTGCCCATTTTGATATTATTTGATAATATTATGTATTGATGTCCTCGTAACGTTGTGTTCATGTATGTCTTCCAGGCACCTGTAGTAAGTGAGCAAGGATCTAACTCCCAGGACTCAGATAAACAATCTGAAGCAGGTGGCTCAGATTCTAAGAGCGTCAAGTCAGAAGCTACTAGCAAGGGTGGCACTGAACCCGTTCCTAAACCTCAACCACCACCACAGAAATCACTCACAGGTAAAAAAGGATTTTACAGGGATGCCGATTTTCAGTCTTATAAAGGCGCATTTATGCCATGGTACACCAGAGCAATTTTTTGTGGACTAAATGAATTGCAAGTGAGGATGAAAAAAGTAGCTGCGTGCAGAAAAGATCCTATGTTTTCTCAACTATCTGTGAGTTTAAGATACACAAATATGAAGCACAGCAGTCTTTAAAAACTCCATTGGTAAACCACTCAGTTTACTGCAGCATAAGTGAACGAGCCTTAACTGAACCCAATAAAATGGGATATTGAAGTATTCCTAGAATAGATCTTTTTATAGAATATTTGTGAATGTGTTATACCAATAATAATCTAAATACATGTTCTAACTTGTTTATCTCTTACTGTTCTACAGTGACCTTCAATGTACCACCGGACATGTCAGCCCTGGATAACATCCAACCCATCGAGGCCATCAATTACTTCGTAGAGATGGAGGTAGAACGACATCTTGAGAAGCTTAAGATGGCCGCCGCTAAAGAACAGCGTAAGAAGGAGGATGACAAGAAGAACACTGTTCTGGTTCTACCCAAGATTAGAAGGTTGGTGGTAACGCTTGAACAGTTGTTGAAATCTGAGCCCATGAGTGCTTATTTTCTAACCCATTGTATTGTATGAAAATGAAATCATCCAGGTAAATGCTTTAGGGCATGGTGAGTTGTGCTTCCATAAGAGGTTGTAAAGACCCGTTGTTGCAATGGTTTCATTCTTTATGCTGATTACATCACATAATGCTCAGCTTGAGACATACTTATTCCACATTGCATACAATTAACCACTACCCGAGTCTTTCCTGGATGAATCATGAATTTCATATAAAGTATCTTTCAGTCTCATCAGCGCCTTTGATTAGGCAACTAGATATTGGCGCTGTGTAGATTCCTGGATTGGATTGGATTGGATTGGATTGGAGTGGATAATGCTTATTTGAAAGCAGCAGAATGATTACTTTACGTTTGAAGTGATGGGAAGGATGTTGCCGTTTTGAATATTCTCTGGACATGTGAAGGTCTTACAAATGTATATACATGTATGTATGGTGTGTCCTTCATGTGATACATGTTGAGACAGCATAGCTTCATCAAATGCAGCCATGAAAACATTCAAAGGACCAGTCAACGGACCATTAAGTAATTAGACTTTATTTCCTATAATTGTTGCTATAATATTTTAGCATTATATTCTATTCCCCTCCCTCCTCAGTCCCATTACCTCATATTTATATCAAAATCATAATTTCCTTGTGTGATTCTTGATGTTTGAATGCTGATGTCTTACATGTTTAATTCCATCTTTGTGCAATGCTTTACATATTAAAGTGGATCTGCTGGAGGATCATTGATTGGAAGGTATTCGTTTGATCACCTACCTCAAAATATGGCGTTTGCAGTGCTGTGATTATTACTGTTTTTTTTCATGTGTGCAATAATGTAGTATACATGCAATGCAGCTACAAGCTGAGTATGGCTGTATTTGTGATATATGAGTTGTAATTCATTTATCACCATCATCATCAAGTGGTGGCCACTTATTAAGGAAGATCAATTGCTTTAAACTGCCTCATTCAATATAGTGACCTGTGAAACTAATCTAGCATTTATACAAACGTTAGAATGGTGCCCATTCTTTTTTTGTTTGTTTGTTGTTGTTTTTTGAAAGACTGAGTATAAAAACATGTTTAATGGCATGTTAAAAGAAATCTTCAACTTGTCCTCAAATTAATAGGACCATTTAACTTTTTTGGTGTGAAGTGTTAAAGTTAAAGAAAAAGCACATTTCAACAATAATAATCTAGATTATTACCTCACTTAAAATAGAGTATTGTACTCTACATACTGTTACCTACATGATAGAAATTGAATGAAAAGTAGAAGTATGAGTCTAAATCAGGTAAACTGAATAAATATTGATAAAATTTATAAAGAGCTGATGACATACACTGTTGTTTTCATGTTAATTATTTTCTTGTTAACTAATTTAGAATAAATAATCTATTGCATGCCGTTAAAAGGTAATGTAGTTGCAAAGAATATGGAATTGTAGAGACAGTGCAATACAGAAAATGAGATTATTCTGTCAATGTTTAATGTGATAAGCAATTCCAAGGATAAAAAACAATTTGCCAGCCTGCATTTGTTAACTTTTTCTTGTAAGTTCTATTGATTTGAGAGAAAAAACAACAATGTTATTGTGTTTTTTACTATGGCAATATGCCTCTGTAAGTCATATACCTCTGTATAGACTTAGTTATCTTGCCTTTCCAATGAGGAATTTATTGAAATATAGCACTTTGATCTCTTTATTTATTTGCAGTGTATGTGTGGCACATTTAATTGACATAGAAATGTTGGCTTACTATGATTCTTATTCTCGACTTACTGCTTGTCTATGGTACTGATCATATAGTGTGTGCATTATTATAACTCATTAATCAAAGAGAGTATGAGTCTGATTCTGTTACCCCATTGTAAATATATGTTGTATTGAAATTGAAATTAAACTGTGTTATACAGATCAAAATAATTTCTTATGTTCATGTGCATTTTACTAACTACTTACCTGGACATATTGAAAGAGGAGATATATGGCATGCAGCTTCAGGTTATGTTGGTTTCAAAACTTAGCAATGCAATGAAATAAACATTTATAAATGAAGGTGATTATGACCTTCCCCACAAAGTAATGATTTTTTTTTCTTTACTGAAACTTACCTACAATGTAGCGCAAATGAAGGATTGCCTTATTGCTAGGGGGCTTACCTTTAAGTGAAATGAAGATGGTTTGCTTCTTTATTCTTACCTTACATTTGATTGACCTTCAAGAACTTAAGATATCGTCTCTGGCAGGAAGTTTTGGGCCTGAATGATTGTCATTGCACTTAGATTACTTTACACTGCACAGGGTCTTCATTGAACCATATGTACATCAATGATGTTTTTATGCAATGAACTCATAAGAATTTGTTGTCCTGAAGGGATTATTGCACAGGTCTAGACTAAGTCACATTGCACTCGGTCTTCAAGAGAGTGATATGAACACCAGCAAACTTTGTCATGATCCAATGAATTCACAAGGACTGCACCTCAGACTAGCTCATTTTGCACAGTGTCTTTGATTAAATGGTTTAGACACCAACTAATCACATCCCTTACCAATTGAGTGTATACATGTCACATAAGAAAGTCCTCACCATTTACCTGTTGCTCTCATCATTCATGCTACCATAATCCAGGGATGATCTCGGCTCAGAAGATGATTTCATGTCAAGGTTTGTCTTATTCTCTTTGATGAAGGGTGTGCCATTTCTACAAACATCCAAGTATCAAACAGTTGCTTAAAAGAAGGAACAATTATGTTGACCATATTATGCAATTTTTGTTAAAGCATTGGGTTTTTTTTATTATGATGAAATATATATGTGTTGTATAAGATGAAGTTGCAAATTGCCTTGTTTGAATATATAGGATATATACTGTACAAAAATGAGAACTTCGAAAATCGTATCCTTGCCATAAAAATGGTTATAAAAATTCAAGTTATGCCAGTGTGAAAGTGTTCTCAATTATATAAAACAGCTAAAGGTAGAATGAATAATTGATGTTTATTTTTCATATTTGGAAGCAATAAGATTATCTTTGTAATAATATACTATTTATGCAATATTTTATCTTGCCACTTATTCTCAGACTTTTAACCCATTCAGTAATGATGTTTTTCTTATAACACATGTCTCTATGTGTCTTTGTTGAATTAAATTACGATGGCAGTATCCAAAGTGTTAAATCATGTAGTCTTATAAATACTCTCTTCTTAAAAAAGGATGGGGGTTATTAATACTTTAATAACTCTTTTACTTTCAAACATAACAGGGATTTCTCAGATGAAGAATTAAAGAGGAGGTAAAACTTTGCAGTGATGAGATTTTTAGCACCTAACCCTCCTTCCCCATTAGAAATTATCTGTTAATGTGGATATATTTCTTAACCTTCTTGCTTCTTGCAGAGCTAGAGGAGAAGATAGCCTTGATATATTTCAGTTGAAGTTCATTTCTTAACAAAATATGAAAGTGTAAAGCCAAAGGAACATCAATTGGTTTAAGATAAAAGCTATAATCAAAACAGGATTTTAGAGCTTTAAATTTGTGAAGTAATAAACCGTCCATTATAAACTTAGTATGTTTTCTCTAATTGGACACAAATCGTAACTAGAATCTAGCAACATAATGTTGCATTTATGGTGATAATTTGAATAACTCTCCATTTATGTATTAAACCAAGGAGTTATCACAAAACTATATTTTGATAAAGCTTCGTTTTGAATTTTTCCAAACCCTTTTAGTGTGTGGTTGTGAGCACTGGATGCATTCTCATATTGTGTGTGTGTGCACTTCATATTTGTCATTGTCATTGTCATTTTCATCATCATCACCATCATTGTCGTCATCTTCACCATCGTCATAATAATCACCATCTTCATCATTATTATCACAATCACCACCATCACAATCACCATCATCACCATCATCATCATCACCATCATCATCATCATCATCTTCACCATCGTCATAATCATCATCACTATTTTCATCATCATCATGATGAACATTATCACAATCACCATCATCATCATCACCATCATCATTATCATCATCATCAAA
Source organism: Heliocidaris tuberculata (assembly GCA_025618425.1). Classification (NCBI taxonomy): domain Eukaryota; kingdom Metazoa; phylum Echinodermata; class Echinoidea; order Camarodonta; family Echinometridae; genus Heliocidaris; species Heliocidaris tuberculata. Next base: position 33,579,500 of record CM046845.1, on the reverse strand, counting down.
GTCATCACTATCATCATCATTATCTTCAATGTCGTCATAATCATCACTATCTTCATCATAACCATGATCATCTTCACCATCATCATAATAATCACCATCTTCATTATCATCACAATCACCATCATCACCATCATCACCATCATCACCATCATCATCATCACCATCATCATCATCACCACCATCATCATCATCATCATCATCATCACAATTATCATCATCATCACCATCACCATCATCTTCTCCATCATTACCTTCATAGTTATAACCACTACCACAATCATAATAATCATTGTTAAAATTGGGTATTATTGATTCCAGTATCATTGTCATCATCATCATCTTTGAAGTGAATTAATTTAATTGAATTTGTTCATTACTTACATAAAAATGATCAAAGAATACCAACAAAAAAAAATTCTTACAAAAAGTAAAGACAATAATATTTAAAAACACACTAAAGTAATATCTTCACCCCACTGTTATCTTGTTATCATCATCAATCATTATTTCTGTCACTGCTAACCATTACTAATATAACCACCATATTTTCACCATGAGTTCACTATCAAATTCATTACTCACTTTTATAATTACTAATGAATCAAAAATGAATAACATCAGTTACTGAACTGTCATAGTAACATTTTCACAGTTCCGGAGTCAAGTTCATATGACATATTCAGACATAAGATGACATCATCTTTTCTCAGTAAATATCTGTAATTACAGTCTGAATTATATTTGAATTCTTTTTAAAGTTTTGATACAATCAGAGAGAAAATCATATATTCTATTTTTAAAAATTCAATGTAAACCACGTCCACATAATACAAACAGCAGAATTGAAAAATACATGTTTTCAAACATGTAAATGTCGATTTTGTGAAGTACTGAAATATTGTGAAGTAAAGTCAAGATTGCAGTCAAGATGTGAAGACTGAGTTACTTTGTATGTGTACGTTAAATTATTGTTATATGTGCTTTTGAATGAGTTTTCCAACTAGTGAATTAACGCAGTGTGCTCGGCTGCAAGGAATCCCTAATGACTTCACATTCTTAAGTGCATAGAGTGGGATTAAAAGACTTAATGAAGTTCTCCTCTCTTGGGTGGGAGACAGCTTGTTGTGATTTGAAATCTCTCACGTTTTGCTGACTTTTTCCATGCAACATTTTGACACATCTAGTGAAGGAGGTTCGTCATCAGACTTCAAGGCAGCAAGGTAAACATATCAAATCCATCCAAGATTCAGTTAAAAAGTCATCATCCTTATGCCATGTGCTAGAATGATTAGACATAACTAGTAACATCATACAAGGCATACTTTTTATATTGAAAAACAGTACATCCAATTTAAAAGGCTGAAGATGTCCAAGAAGAATGTTTGGTAACCTGTTATGAAAACAGATTGCTAGGAAATAAAAGAGAAGTATTTGAACTTGAAGTTTCCAAGATAATGTAATATAATTAGTGTCTACAAGCTGACTGTCGTCAAGAATGTACATTGTTGGAGATTTTCAAAGGTAATGTGTGGCTATGAAAAAGTGTAATTTGTTTTTAGTTTGTTTGATAATGTATTACGTAAAAAAAAAAAGATATTTATACGTTTTGGTAATGGGTAATTGTGAACTACTTTGTTTCTTTGTTGTTCCCTTGAGTTTGTTATAGTGATAAATGTACAATGTACTTATGTTAGGGTTATGGAAGACTAATCAAGAACTGTAAGGTATACTGAGAGAAAAAACTGAGATCATTTCATTTTGTCACATTACCATAATTTGGATCATTTACCTGTGCTTGTGCAAGATTCTCTTTATATCATGTTAGCTTTGCAGCGGATGTTTATTATTGATTTGCAAAGTACATTTTCATTATGAAAACTATGATAAAAAACATTAACAACTCATATTGTTGAAGAAAAGGATTCTGAAATAGTTCTGAAAACTTCTTCAAAGAGATTTTTTATATCAATTATAATTATATTTAACATAACTTTTAAACATTTTTATGTGAGCTAACCAACTAACATTGACACTTTGTCAGTTTATATAAATCATGTTTTTCACTGAATTTTTTTTAATGCCATCATTTAGAGAATGGTGGGAGGAGATGAAGAGGTATGCTGTTGCTCTTGTTATTTTATTTTTTAAAAATTAGACATGAAAATTATTTCTCTCACAAAAGTACTAGGCAAAAAAAGAAATCTCACTGCAATTCTAGGTTTTGCAGTCATTGAACATTTATGAATACTGTTGTGCCTGAAGCACTTTGAGTCTTTGAAAATGAAAATGAAGCATTGAAAGTCATTTTGAAGTCCTTGACAAGGCCTGAAAGGGTCTTTTAAATACACATAGTCCCAAAATGTCCATGAAAAGTTCCAGAAATTTATCAATTCACACTTAAATGAATGCTTTATTGTGAAATTAAAGATATACCATCATCTAAAGATTGATTTGATTTGATATATATGTGAAGCTCCTTAAAGGAATTAAAAGCTTACTAATTTTTTTGTTTTCCTCTGTGTTTTAGGTAGAAAGGAATGTGTTTTATCAGAGTTAATGAATATTCACATTTCCCACATTCATTCAGGATATAGTGAAATCATTGTATAATATTAACCATAATTCAGCTAACTTTGAGCTGTATATGAGTAACAGAAGATTTGCATTTTTCATTGATTTGATATGAGGGACACCATGTAAGAAACATGGTAATTATTACCCAAACTATGAGCACTTTCTTCTTTCTTTTTTCCACTCTGCAATCATGAAGATCAAAAAATAAGAAAAAGAAGCAGAAAGAAGAGAGGTATTGTTTGCTGTGCCAATTCACTTCATTATTGTTTTCTTCCAGTTGTGTGCACATAATGGACAGACAAACATAGATCTAGCTACATAGAAGGTGTGATTGAAAGTGAGTTACATCCACATATGATAATGGTCAACCAATATTGGAAAATTCTATTAACCTGATGGGCTGATGTTGATTGTATGGATTTGAATCTAATTTGTATATGAGTGCATCTTTCATGCCATATGGTCTCCATGTTTGCAGGAAATGCATTGTAATGAGCTGACTTTTAACTACTTCCAGATGGAAATGTTTGTTCCGAGGCCTTTCCATGCTTTGGTCTAAATATATTCATATCCTAAGGGAACTTCCTGAATGGCAAATGTCTAGATTTAAATTGAAACCTCTCTTTGATTCATCTAAAGATATAATCTAGTTAATGTAATAATTGTCTCTTAATTTCCAGTAGTGTAAATAATTCCTACCTGTATATGTTTTATTCACTCTATTTGGAGCATGGTAAACTAGAACTATTCAATTAATAATTGCAGGGTTTTTAAAAATTATTATTTAAGGAAATTAACTCTTTGATTTGTACAAAGAAGTGTAAATTGAGTTTAAATGTTATTCCACTGAGTTATCATTGTACTCTGATATGAAATTAACTATTATACAAGACATACGTGACATATATACTTGTCATATATGTGGTTCTTACATCACAAAGAGTGAATAGTAGTTTTACCTGTACAGTATTTTCATGTTTTGATTTACTAACTTTGTACAGCATCATTGTTTACTGCAATTTTTCCCTTTTTTGTTTTACCACAAATATTTGAAGTTTGCAGTCTTTCCTTTTCCTGTTTTTTGTCAGTTTTCTCCATTTTCTTTTCACTTTAGTTGTTGTTGTTGATATTTCTTGGCACCTTGGATGGTATTATTTTCCTGACTAGGTGGAATGAAAATACAGGGGAGCGTTTCATCAAGCGTTTTGTCAGTGATTTTTACCGACAACTGTAATAAGCTACTGAAGTCCTTGCATCTTGATTGGCTGAGAGCAAATTTGTCAGTAAAAATCACTGACTAAACGCTTGATGAAATGCTCCCCAGGTCTTGTCAAAACAAAATTAGTAGTAATGAGCAAAGGAGAAAATTTCATCAAATGAGAGAGAAAGAGAGAGAGAGAGAGAGAGAGAGAGAGAGAGAGAGAGAGAGAGAGAGAGAGAGAGAGAGGGGGAAAAAGAGAAAGAGATTGTAAAATCTGAGGATACAGGAAATATTTGCCAGCTTGTATGTTCTTGAAATATAGAAAAGAGAGAGAAAATAATAAGTACTCTTCTTATAAGACCATTCATTCCTTCACTTATCTTCTTTTATTAATAACTATGTTAGTCAGGTTGACATGAATCAACAAATAAAATATTTTGAGAGAAGTCGAGGGGTGATCAGAATTACCTCTTTATGTGTATTCAGTATGGAATACATTCTATCATGATCTTTTTTATTTGAGTATTTTTTATTTGCACTTTGATTTGATGACTGTTTTTAACTCTCTGCACCTGATCCTTGCAAATTTTTTTGGAAGGGGATGTGACTCCCTTGGAAGTGAAATATACTTGCTCAAAGATTATTAAGATTTGTGATCAGCTCGCACAAGACAAAGCTTTGATTTTCTTTTTTTTTATGGCACTTCACTATTTCTAATTACTTCATGATACAGGCAGTGGCACAGATTTCAGAACCTTGTCATTGGCGATGTGTTCAATGAGGACACTTTACTTTAAATAGTTTGCCATATTTATCATTTCAAAGGCACATCTGATTGGCCTTTCACAGTTGCAATTTTTATGTTAGTCAAGTTGACATGAATCAACAAAATATTTTGAGAGAAGTCAAGGGATGATGATAATTACCTCTTGATGTTCATTCTGTGTGAAATACATTCTATCATGATCTTTTTTATTTGAGTATTTTTTATTTGCACTTTGATTTGATGACTGTTTTTAACTCTCTGCACCTGATCCTTGCAAATTTTTTTGGAAGGGGATGTGACTCCCTTGGAAGTGAAATATACTTGCTCAAAAATTATGAAGATCTGTGATCAGCTCGCACAAGACAAAGCTTTGATTTTCTTTTTTTTAATGCACATCACTATTTCTAATCACTTCATGATACATGCAGTAGCACGTCAGGTTTCAGAACCTTGTCATTTGCAGTGTGTTCAGCAAGGACACTTTACTTAAGATAGTTTGCTATATTTATCATTTCACAGGCACATCTTATGGGTCTTTCACAGTTGCAATTTTTAAGTTTGAGAGCTTCACCTGACACAGGTTCGGACTCTCTCAAGGCATACCTAAATTGGTTTTTATACTATCTACTGCTAATAATTGCAATATATGCCTTCATGCACTTTTTTCTAGCATGAATTTGCCAGTGCAACTCAGGCTATGATATTTCTTGAAGTGAGCACCTATATGGTTTATTCTTCAGCACCAAATGACACTTGTAAAATATTCAGTAATTAGTTTACGTTTTTAGGCCATACATATGTATTTTTTTTTTTAATTTCACCATTTTAATTTGCTACCCTTGAAGGACAAGGAAAAGGTAATTTATTAAAATTTATGGACCTGTCATTGGTAGTGATTTCATTTGAATATATATACATTAAACACCTTGATTTATTGTGCTTGTTTAAGGAAAGAATACAAGTAATTTGTAAATAGCATTTATAAACAACTGGTTATGTGTTTTTGTTCACCTAGAATATATATGATATGTTCAAGTATACTGGATCAAATCATTCAATAAAGTAAAGTTGACCAGGCATATTCTATTAATGGTCTCATTTTTTTTTTACTACCAACAAAGATATTTTTAAAAACTTTTCATGTTTTATTGTTGGCAGGTGGGTTACCCGTCATTTCATCAAAGTATACATCATCTGTTATTCAAAAATAGCTGTATCTTTCAGTTGAAATTAATTTTTTTCTATCTGTACTCAAATAGAATATTATATTTTTCCTGTTCATGTTATTTATTGTAGGATGATCTCCCACAGTACAAATGGTTAATAACAGCTCTGTGACAAATTCTATTGGAGTGCAAATTGATTTGGAGGAATGATCATCCTCATTCCACCAATTATGCGATTTTAACTCACCAATTGCTTCTTTTTCAACGTATATTTTGGAAAGAGTGAGCCAACCCCAGAATGTAATTTTTTGTACTTCATGAAAAGATGAAATGAAATAAAATTATCAAATAAATTAAATGAAATGTATTTTTTTCTTGATATTTATGTAATTGTGTATTCAATGTATTCAATGTACACTTGCCATTGTACCAGGTGTAGCATTGATGTATCATATTGCAAATATGTTTAATTTTATTATTTCTTTTCTTTCTGTCTCCTCTCCCTCTCCCTCTCTGTCTCTCTCTTTCTGTCTCTGTCTACCTGTTTGGCTGTGTCTTCTTTCTCTTTATCTCTTTCTCTCTCACCCTCTTCCTTTTCTTACCCCACTTTGTCTTTAATCTTCTCTTCTTTGTTATACAGCAAGCCTAACCTGGTTCGTCTTGGTGAGACTCATACCAGTACCTGTAAGGACAAGAGAGAGACAGCACTTCAAACAGGTGAGAGAAAAAGAAAGATGTCATTCAGATGAAAGATATTGGTTAGATTTAGGGTTCCAATTGGGTTTTAGGTTAGATTTAGGACAATGGTTAGATATAAGGTATTGAATTCTAGGCTTGAAGCTAGGAATTTGGTTTATGTTAGAAATGGGCCACATAGCTATTGTCACTAGAGTATGTGTCTTTAAAATAATAATTTGAGAGGATGTTAGGGGGAGGAGCAGATATATAAAGCCATGCACAGAATTTGACCAACTCTATTCCAGTTGGTCTCAAAATGTCACATATTGGTTTGTTTTGTGATTGCCCAACAAAGCCAAATATGGCATTAATATAAAAGATGTTAGTATAAGTTTTGACATAGAATATTAAAAATTTCAAATCTGAACACTGAAAATTGATGATGTTTCAAACTGAGATGCCCTGAATCTTATTAAAAGAAATTGCTATATAATTCATGAAAATATGCCTCAAAAGGTATGATCTTCATTGTTTTAGTAAGATTTAGTAGTATTAATTTATTTTCTTAGAATGATAATTTATGAGATTATAAATTGAACAGATGAGTATATAAATTGAACAGATGAGTATCGAATGTCTATATTGTGTAGTTTATGCTTGAGGGGAATGTTAATTCTGTATAATTCTATTTAAATGAAACAAACCATATCCAATCAAATGTTACAATTTTAAGGAAATTTAGTTTATACAGATGATAAAAACACATTTATGATAATTGACTGTAGGTTTACATGTCTTTTATGGTGAAAATTGCACAGTCCTAGACCTTAGTTAATGTATAGTACATCATGTGAATAATGAAAATACATAATGATTCAAGTATCTATTTGTTTGAAATTACAGAAAGACATAATCATTCATTATTTAGTAAGTCTATGAGATATGGTAATAGGCTCTTATAAAATCAGTTTGTTTTACTTTTTTATTGAATTGCTGTGGGTTTCTTTTTCTTTTCTTTTTAAAGGGGGTACCCAATGCTGAAACAATGTTAGTTCATTTAAAAGATCATGATTTTATTAGCAGAAAATCATCTGCCTTAAGTTTTTTAAAAATTCGTGTTGCCAGAAAAATCCCCGAAATATGGTAAGACTTCAGGATATTTTGGCCCCTCAGCTGTGTCCCAATTTCAGCTGAGGTAACCACAATGACGTCAAAGTGGTTACCCAGGTTCGCGTATTGCAGATGTGTTGCGCGCTAGACTGTACAAAATGCATTACACCTTGCGCGCATTTTGCTATAATTGCGCGACAAGGTAACCACTTTGACGTCATTGTGGTTACCTAGCTGAAATTGGGACACAGCTGAGGGGCCAAAATATCCTGAAATCTTACCATATTTCTGGGATTTTCTGGCAACACGAATTAAAAATTTTTTTTAAGGCAGATGATTTTCTTCTAATAAAATCATGATCTTTTAAATGAACTAACATTGTTTCAGCATTGGGTACCCCCTTTAATGTTGTAGGTCAAATCTTCTTGGGGTAAACAGGGTTCTGGTTTATGGCTTTTATTTGTGTTGTCTGCCAGGCAACATAGATGATTGCTTTTGTTGTCACTCAAATCCAACTTTTTTAAAACTTGCAGTTGCTACCTGGGTAACAAAGACAGGGCTTTTAGCTTGTCTGGCAGAATTTTAGGTGTTCAGTGGCTTAGAAAACTGCCAATTTTGAGCTCTGAACTTGAGAAAAAAAATATTTGGTTCTCTTTGTGAGATGTTTGACCTTGTTGCTGCTGACTTCTGATCATTCCAATTAGAAACATGATAATTGTGTTCTCAAGCTCACAAATTTCACTTCATGGTAACAAGCAAGGATAAATGAACTGGATGTGTTCTTCAATTAGGTCAGGACAAATATCCAACCAGATTTAGCTCCAGAGGTGTTTTTGAAGATGTTTTTGAAGATGTGAAAGCTCACTGATGTGAATCTGCTGTGATTATGGTACACAAGTTGTATAGGATATAACATCTGTTTAGAGCCAGAAGAGCACTAACTCAATGTAAAAGTATATGGGTTAAAGTCCCTTTTGTTCTCAACCTACAATATTGCACTGATCATTGTACATTATGTCAGTCTCTTTCATTTAATCCATCTCTTACTTATTGTCACATAGAACTTCGTCTGCCACCCCTGCCTCATCAGCTACGGAAGAAGATGGAGGCTGATGGACTCTACACCTTCACTTCCAAGATTGACTTCCCAGTCAAGACATATGTCCTGAACCCTTTCCCATCACCCATCGATGTCTACGACCAGCTTCATCAACCCATCCTACTCACTCTCAAATCATCACAGAAATACTTTGTACCTGGTCAATCGGTGGTTCAGTCTGAGAACTATAGATGAGGGAGAAGAGGGAGGGTCTCCAATTCTTTTCTTTCTTCAGCTCTACCTAATTATTAGGGTTTGAACAAATCCAAATATGTGGTAACCGTGATAATTTGATGTTGATGGCCTGGCCAGCACTTCAAAATGGACAGTTTGTAACATTATATTTTAGGTAATGATTACTGAAGCATTTACACATGTATTTGATCACTGCTTCCAGATCAGTTTCATTTGAAATATAGTACTTAATTTAATGCAAGTTACATCCATCCACTGAAGAAATGCAAATGATACAACTGTGAAATAATGGAACAAAGTGAAGTATAACAAACATTGATATTCACCTCATGGCAGTCAAAATGAAATTATGAAAATGAAGTAGATGGGTATACATAATTGCTATTGGTCAATATTATCTGCTGTGTAAGATATCACATACATGTTGACACTACATAAAAGCCAAGTTGATGAGTGGTAAATGGTCATGATCAATAGAGGAGGTTGTTGGGTCAAGCCTCATATAATGCTTTTTGTCACTGTACCCTCTTCAACAGCTGGTTTGTGTATAGAGGGAACTGTACATGTATATAATTGAAAATTATAATGAAATATTTATTTTCATTCTTAGGGGATTGAAGAAATGTAGCAGCAGCATCAAACATTCAATACTGTATTCATTGTGATAATCTACTCTACTATCGTCATTCCCCTCTGTAAATTTTTTAAAGAAGAACATTCTTCAAGGGACACATTCATAGCATTCAATGTCAATTGTGCAAAGTTTTTTTTACATACTTTTGATTTTCTGGCATGAAAGAGCAAGGTGATGAATACTATTGATCAAGTTTTGAAGGTCGATCTAGTCATATCTAGCATACTTGTGTATTTTGCAGTGATGTGTACAAAATAGCATGCAAAACTCTGGAATGTGTATTTTCACTTGGAGTTGGTTCATATTTTTCAATGTTTCTCTTCAAAAAACAGTATTCCATGGTGTAAAACTTCACTTTTATTGAGCCTGTTTTGATTTCCAGAAGGAAAAAAAAGCTTTTCAGAAGGAAAAATCTAAAACAATGTGAATTTATGGCATTAAAACCACCTATGGAATTGTAAGGGTTAGTTTGCCCCTCTCATTTATTGAACAAAAAAATTACCAAGATCAGTTGTCAAACAAATATCAATTTTCTTTTTTTTTGTTGATAGTCAATGTGCAGTGTGAACCAGAACAATTACATGTTCACATTTTCATCATATTTCTAACCAAATTTCTATAAATTCTGCTAATTTCATTAGATAAAATGAACAAGCTTCATACATTTTATAATTATATAAATTCTGACAAGTACAGTCAAGATTTGATTTTGTCTCTGTAACTCACTAATGTGGGAACGTCTTCCTTGCCCAATGTTTACAATATTTATATAGAGGTATAAATTACATTAGTAATGAGAACTTTCAAAATGAGAAAATGAAGAGAAAAACTGCAGAACAGATATATGGACACCTCTCTTTCTACATATATTTTCCAGTCTTTTTGCCATTCATTAGCTAGTGGAAACACATATCTAGCAAAAAATGACATTTTCTCTTGAAAACATTACTCTCTAGAGAAATATGTTTTGTAATTTGTGTCATTGATCAAGTCAGAATAGCCAATACTAGTTGAGGTATAGTAAATTCTTTAAACTAATTAGTCTTTTTTTTTTTGTCATGCAAAGTAGCAACGGAATCTGATGTCAAAAGTGTCAATAGATATTTCAGAAACTAGAGGAGTAACGGTTCCAACTGTTGCACAGTGATAGATTGTGCAAACATTTGAAAATATGAGATTTTATCTTACAGTGTTTGAAAAACTTGGTTGATATGTCTGTGTATACAGTTTCCATTGTAGTGTCTTACCACTGCCGTCCATCATGCAACACCTTTTGCAAGAAATTCCACATCATATCCGTCCATTCATTATTACCCAAAATGTATATTTCTGTATCAAATGCGTAAATAGTATGATATTTTTATTATTGAATATCAGTAGAAAATGTGTATTTATATATTTGTATATTTATAATGTGTAATTTAAATGTATATTTATAAATATGTACATCTAATAGAGTGCCATGAACATTTTATGTCAATGTATGCTAAAAATGTATAAAGATATTTTTAAAAGAATGGTGAATAAATGTATTTTGAAAATGTAATTACCTCTAAAGCGTTAGAATAACAAGAAGTAAAAGCCAATAAGGAGAGATGATTGTTCATTGAGAGAGAAAAGGAAGAATGTTACAGTTATGAAGATGTTGGTTTTAGATGTAATTTTTGATGAATCAGGATTGAGATGGATTTAGAGAATATGATATTGTTTGAATTGTTGAATTTGAGCAATGTGCAGTGGGTGATGGCTTTATAACTGGAACAAAATAGTGATCAAATAGGTTATGGTCGATCACTTGCTG